>CM046362.1:21280519-21407261 GCA_025413025.1 Ficus hispida | reverse complement strand
AATATGACATTTTGATATTAATAAGAAGAGGTTATTCATGTTTAATAAGTTGTGTCCTATTTACTTTCATTTATTAATTGTATGTTTGAGCAAACTTAAAATACTCCTTGACTGTTGGTAATATATCAGATTGCCATATGTATACGGGGTATACATAGAAGACATGGTAATTTGATAACAGTCAAAATAAATAGTCCGCAATCGATGAAATAAGATTTAGGGATCTTATTCATGATAAGATTGTAAAGGTTGTCTACTTCCCTGGAGGGATGGTTTGTCTTGACCATTAGATAGGTTCCGAGTGGAAACTTTAATGTATACCAGTATTTAGGTATGACATTGGACTGGACCTAAAGTGTTAATTGATTCGGTTTAATAATTCTGTTTATAAGAATCAATGACGCTTTGATTATCATCCTGTATTAATCTTAATCCTGAAATGATTACTTGAGTTCGTATCCATGACTTATGTACTTTAATGCACTACAGGTGAGACAATGTTAATTTATGGTCAATATACTTGTGTTTTGGGTGCATGACTTATGGATGGAGAAATCAAGATTCATAGATATGGAATCCATAGCTATCTTAACGATAGTACATGTTATCTACTTAAAGGCATTATTCGGCGATTAAAAGATAGTATAACAAGATCTTGGTCATCGGTTTACTTTGTGTTCTCTGATGGTTTACCAATTGTATGGTTTTATAATTGGTGATTCTTTCAATGGAGAATAATGGAACTTTAAGTTAAAATGATTGAAAAAGTAAAACGGAAAAAGTCCTTAATTCAATCATGGATAACATATAGGGATTAAGCAAGCGATGAATAAATTATGGAAGAAGCACTACATGAGAGAGCTTTCGTAATACGGTATGTAAATAGGAGTTCAGCTTCAAACTTTTAGTGAATAGTTTTGAAGTTGATAATTGATGAATAATTAATCTAGGATTAATTTTTCATAATTATAGGAGCCTCTTTATATATTTCCATCAGGTCCCTCTACTAGCTCATATAGTTCCATATAACGTCTCACGATTTGTTCCTAATAAGATCGGTAAATTTAAATGGAATTTTGTAATATCTATTAAGACATGGTACTCTCTAACATGCAATCCGGAAGAGGATTGGGCATGTAGGATTGGTGTAGACAAATAATATTATTTGTCAACATGTGATTGGTTAATTTGAATTTTGGAAATAAAATTGTGTTTGAATTATTTAATTTTGGAAAACAAAATTTTTCTCTCCTAATCTAAATATGGTGCACGGTTTTTAGATAGGTGGAGGGAAGAAAATTTTGTTTCAAAATTGTTCAAATATATTCATAACATTAAATTATTAATTGATTTAAATAATAGAGATTATTTGATGAATTTTTTTTCCTTTAAATTGTTGTGCACGGTTTTGAGAGGAGAAAAAAAATTCAAATATTCCATTTATTTAAATTAATTAACATGGTTGATGTTTGAGGAAAAATATTTAATTCAAACAAGTGAATCTTATTTAAATTCAAAAAAGGTTTAAAAATAAATTGAATCTAGATAGGACTAGGATATTTTCACTAGTCTAGATTCTTGATTTAAAATTTGAACCATCAATCTAGATTTATCCTTTAGTGGCCGAAAATTTGGTGGAGATTCTCTCCTTGGAAAAACATTTTTAGATTCAATGAATCTAGCCCTAAAGTTGTATGATCTTTTGGTTCAAAATTTATCCGGAAAAATAATTATTAATTATTTTTCAAGAAGGAATTAAATTTTGAAAATGATTAGACTTCTATATAAAGGCTAGGAATTCTTGATAAACCAATTTTTGGGTCATTCACAAGAGGAAAAACGTTTTTGGGAGAGAGAAAGAAAACCAATTGTGGTTTCTTCCACTTCATAAAATTCGGCTATCTTGTGAGAAACAAAAAGAGAGAAAATTCCATTGAATCAAAACTGTGAGGAAGGTTAAACTGAGTGATAATTTTCATAGGAGGTTAATCAGTTCCTGTTTTGTAGTTTTGAAGAAAGAATTTGGATCATATTCTCAACAAGGAACATTGGAATTGAGAAGGAGAGATCTAGACTTCGGAAAGCATTACTGGTCAATTGGATTCATAGAACGTGTGCCCACACACACTCTGAGACGTGGAACTCGAGAATATTAGAGAAGACATGCACGTTGGTCAAATGCTCTAGTGATTCCAGAATCTGACAAATAAGGTACGCTTGATCATGAATTTAATTTATTGTTATATGTATCATGAGATTCTTTTCGGAAACGACACAAAAATTTTAAAACTTCCGCTGCGCCGTAACTCTGATTTCGGATCCGTTTTTTCCAACAGGAGGCCAACGAGATTGCCCAATGGTTTCCATCTCCATTGTGATTGAATTGCTAGTAACCGGTTCTGTAACGACCTAACTACGTAGGGCCGTTATTGTGCTTACAAACCATGTTTACTTAACTTAAATACTTAATTAACTTACTTAAACATACTCTTGGATTTCGTAAAAATATGAATTTTTTTTTTTGTTTATTCATTTCAAACTCAAATTTAAAACCTATCTTATTCTCATACTTATTTATATGTACCCAATCAAATATAGAGTTGTAAAACTATTTTAACACATTTGATAAACCAAACTAATTATTGTTGTGATAAAATTTAAATACTATCCCAATACTAAATATTTGTAGTACCAGTACTATTATATTATCATATCATAAAATAAATATATTTTATAAAATACGTTGTAATGTCCAACCCAAATTTCACATTCTGCATTACCATCTCTCCACAGTCTTGCATCAAGCTTGTCTAGTAGGTTGCTTACCTATATCATCAACGTAAGTTATGAGCTTTTAGTAAGTACAACTTTCTATTCCGCAAAATAATTTGGGTAAAATATGACCAAGTGTGCTTTCTTATGAATTAATTATGCTTTCTTATGTAAACTTGATTTTGGGCCCCTTACGTATCATGAACATGAGTATACGTACTGTGACGCGTAGCCATGAAGTTGTTAAACCATAGACTAAACCAAAACTCACCTTTGTGGTAGGTCAGTATGACACGAGAAACTTGCTTTACCAGATAAATTCATAATGAAAGCATAATTGATTCATAAGAAAGCATTATTGGTTCATGCATTACTAATTCATACATTCTTTGACTGAAATGATTTTGTGGAGTAGAAAGTTGTACTTGCTGAGCGAAAGCTCATAACTTACATTCATGCTGTAGGTAAGTAACCTACCGGTAACGCTTGATATAAGACTGTGGAGAGATGGCGCTACAGACTGTGAAATTTGGGTTGGATACCGCCATGGGTTTTGAAAATATGTTATGTAAAATGTGTTTGTATTATGTTATAATAGGTCGATGGTACTAGTATATGATAACTAGTATGTTTTGTAAAATATGGTTTTAAAGCTAGGTACTCGAGTGAATACCTATAAATAAGTATGAGTATACGTTAAGTTTTAAATTGAGTTTAAAAAGAAAAAAAAATATTTTCATATTTTTACGAAATACGAGAGTATGTTTAAGTACGTTAAATATGAAGTAGCGGCCACGTGAGGTGGGTCGTCATAAGATTTGGTATGTAAATACGATAACGGCCCTACGTAGGTCGGGGCGTTATAGGACCGGTCAGTTTTGAAATCTCATAAAAACAGAGGCCTTTGAAGCCCTTTTTTTCAAAAATCTGTCCATACTGCCCTTTAGGGTTTTATGTGTTCTACAACTTTGTAGTTATAACTTTTTCCAAATTCGGTCTCTAAAGAGCTCAAAATTGGGTTTCCAAAAAACTATCCCAATTATTTTCAAAAACCAGCAATTTATATTTTATGAATTCTTAGCTTAAAAATCCACACACACTACCTCAAATAGTCAAAGCCATGAGCCTACATCAATATGCAGCTCGTTGGTTTTGTTCTTAAACTTCAACCATTCACTTATCTCATGTTCTTGAAAAACACAATATTGATAACTTACTTGTTTACTAACTTGTGTCTTTAGGTTAATTTCTTAACCAACATACCCATAATATTCATATTATCATCATCATCATTCATAAAATCTTCGTACTTAAATATGTGAGAGTATTTTCATAAACACATGGAGAGTACACATAACATGTGAGAGCATAATTACAAACACATGTTGAGCACACATAACCTTAACACTCATCTTAGAGCATAAAATAAAACCCATGCTTAAAGCTAGCAACCAAGATAACTTAAGTATAGATCTAGCATAAACCAATCATAAAGAACCATCATAAAGGAAAATAAGAAACATGAGCTTATGCTCTTATATTCCGTAACTTGAAATACATTTAAATCTCATAAACCAAAACTTAATGAAAATCTTAGTTAGAGGTTCAAGAATAATACCTCTAAAGCTTGGAAATATTGCTGTAGGCCTTGGATGAGATGAATCCTTACTCTATACCTCTCCATACACAACCGGCCATCACTTGTCTCTATCTCTCTCTCTCTTTTTTATTTATTTTTTTTCTAAGGCTGGAAAGGAATAGTTGAGAAAGAACTAGATGTTTGAGAAGCCGACTAAAGAATGTAAGTCTCTACTATCCGCCCTTATTTATGGGTGGAAAAATCATAATTTTTCACAATTATTATTTTTTTCTTAAATTCTCCTCGAATTATATATTGGTCCTTAAAGACAAATTTTTTTTTTGCTTTCCAAGTCCCTCAAAATGGCCGGCCATGTGGAGATTGAGCTAAAAAAAATATTTTCATAATTATCTACAATTACTTGGCCCCCAAGTAAGGCCATGTTTGATATTCGTCCTAATATATATGCAGTCTTTTTCTTAAGAATCCAGATATACCAATACTATTTTAACTATCAATAATATAGTATTGCTGAACTGCAGTACATAATTTATCTGCACTTAACTGGACAGCGTATAGGTTTTTCTTAGGACTTGAAACTATATAGTCCTCCTTACTCCAAATATTATTCCTAATTATTCTAGAGTGATCCCAATCCTTATTCTCAATTCTATATTCGTAATGACGGTTGGCCAC
This sequence comes from Ficus hispida, assembly GCA_025413025.1. Classification (NCBI taxonomy): domain Eukaryota; kingdom Viridiplantae; phylum Streptophyta; class Magnoliopsida; order Rosales; family Moraceae; genus Ficus; species Ficus hispida. The sequence continues at coordinate 21,402,214 of CM046362.1, read as the reverse complement.
AATTTAATTTCAATACTGTTAATTATATGACAGTACCGCCTTAATCATGTTATAATTATCCTGGTCATTCATTGGCCAGAATAAAATTATAAATTATGGTTCTGTCTTTTTGGTCTCATCCTTGACTTAATAAACTGTCATTGAATTTCATAATACTTATAAGAACTCAAACATACTCTGATAATCAAATCCGATCATGAGCTTCATATTGATATACATAGTATAGACTTAGATTTCTAAGGAAATCACAAGTCTATCAAAAGTTGGATTGTTACAGTTTCCCACAAGGAACCTTACTGGTAATTAAACTGGATCGAGAAATCAAGGAGAACATATAGCCGCCGTCGCGATCCAGTCACTATGGCATTCTCATCATCATCGCGTCCTCTCTAGTTGACAAGGGAACTTAGAGAGAGAAAGAGGAGAGAGAGATAGCAGAAACAGAGAGGATAGAGTGAGATAGCAGGAATTGAGAGAAGTGAAAGAGAAGAGCATGTAGAGAGAGAAGGATAAAATAGGAAACAATTATTTGATTTTAAAGAGAGAATATAGAATGTGCTAGTATTTATCCATTTTTAAAAAAGTTGCTATATGTTTCAACATGATCTATGAAATATGTTATATGGTATTCTCCAAAATATATGCTAATATTTTATTAGATTCATTGAAAATTATTTTCCAAGTGACATCACCATTTCAAAAATTATTCCCCTTTCAAATTATATTTTAATAATACATCTAAACGTTAATTCAGAAGCAAACAAAAATGATTTCTCATCTCAAAATGAACTAAAACGAAATCATCGAAACAAATTAACCCTTATAGTCCTTAACATTTTGTACAAGTAAATGGTCAAAATAATGGAAAGATAATTGTCGCTTGCGGTCAGTATAAATTGTTATCAATCATTATCGCACGATCAACTACGCAACGTAAGTACGCCAAATTAAATAATAATAATAATAATAATAATAATAATAAAAGGAGGAGGATAATGAAAATGAAATTTTTTATACAGTACGTAAAATTGTTCAACAAATAACCTTTACTTGGATAAGACACAAACAGCTGCGCTCCAGCTTGCTTATTAAGTTGCAAACAATTATCCAAAGAACTAAGGGTTAATTTCACTTTTAGCACCTCTGAAAAAAATAATATTAAAAACAGTAGCACTTTTTGTTTTATTCAATTTCAGCACTTATCGTGGGGCCCAGTAGCATTTAATGTATATCAAAGTACAGGATTACCCTCATCTCCTACCCACGAAATAATCTCTCTCCCTCGCATGGCCGAAAAAAGTTTTTTTTTTTTTCAAACCACCATGTACAGTGGTTTAGAGAGAGAAAACTGAAATCTAGAGAGAGAAAACTGAAAACTTATTTCCGCCTAGCCCCCCCACCCATTTTGAAACCCGAAGCTTCATATAATATAGATAAACTTCCATGTAAAGAGAGAAACTTCCATTTACAGAGAGAAACTTCCATTTACAGAGATAAACTTCCATGTACAGAGAGAAACTTCCATCGAAAGTTTCTTTTTTTTTTAAATTATAATTTTTTGTCATTTTTAAGTAAATGTCATAACCATTATGACCACCCGGTCATAACCGTTATGACCATAACCTGGCTTTATTTTTCGAATTTTACATTTTTTATTATTTTTTATCAATGGTCATAACCATTATGACCGCCTTGTCATAACCGTAATGACCAGTTCTTTTAATTTTTATTTTTAAAGCATTAAAATTTTTCGTTTGTTTTATTTTAAAAGAACTTTTTTAACTATTTATTAGCTATGGTCATATCCATTATGACCACCCGGTCACAACCATTATGACCACGCTTTTGTTTTATATAATTAAAATTGTTTTTTGTCGAACTTTTTTCCCTATTATTTAGCGATGGTCATATCCATTATGACCACCCGGTCACAACCATTATGACCACCCCTTTTTTAAGTCGAACTATTTTCACTATTTTTTAGCGGTGGTCATATCCATTATGACCACCCGGTCACAACCATTATGACCAGTTTTTTTTTTATAATTAAATTTAATTTTTTTTATGTCGAACTATTTCACTATTTTTTAGCGGTGGTCATTTCCATTATGACCACCCGGTCACAACCATTATGACCAGTTTTTTTTTATAATTAAATTTAATTTTTTTTATGTCGAACTATTTCACTATTTTTTAGCGGTGGTCATTTCCATTGTGACCACCCGGTCACAACCATTATGACCAGTTTTTTTTTTTTTTTAATTTTTTTTTTCGAGATTTTTGTCGAACTATTTTTTAGCGGTGGTCATTTCCATTATGACCACCCGGTCACAACTATTATGACCAGTTTTTTTTTTATAATTAAATTTAATTTTTTTTATGTCGAACTATTTCACTATTTTTTAGCGGTGGTCATTTCCATTATGACCACCCGGTCACAACCATTATGACCAGTTTTTTTTTTTTTTTTAAATTTTTTTTTCGAGATTTTTGTCGAACTATTTTTTAGCGGTGGACATTTCCATTATGACCACCCGGTCACAACCATTATGACCAGTTTTTTTTTTATAATTAAATTTAATTTTTTTTATGTCGAACTATTTCACTATTTTTTAGCGGTGGTCATTTCCATTATGACCACCCGGTCACAACCATTATGACCAGTTTTTTTTTTTATAATTAAATTTAATTTTTTTATGTCGAACTATTTCACTATTTTTTAGCTGTGGTCATTTCCATTATGACCACCCGGTCACAACCATTATGACCAGTTTTTTTTTTTTTTTTTTAAATTTCTTTTTCGAGATTTTTGTCGAACTATTTTTTAGCGGTGGACATTTGCATTATGACCACCCGGTCACAACCATTATGACCAGTTTTTTTTTTATAATTAAATTTAATTTTTTTTATGTCGAACTATTTCACTATTTTTTAGCGGTGGTCATTTCCATTATGACCACCCGGTCACAACCATTATGACAAGTTTTTTTTTTTATAATTAAATTTAATTTTTTTATGTCGAACTATTTCACTATTTTTTAGCTGTGGTCATTTCCATTATGACCACCCGGTCACAACCATTATGACCAGTTTTTTTTTTTTTTTTAATTTTTTTTTTCGAGATTTTTGTCGAACTATTTTTTAGCGGTGGTCATTTCCATTATGACCACCCGGTCACAACCATTATGACCAGTTTTTTTTTTTATTAAAAATTTAATTTTTTTTATTTCGAACTATTTCACTATTTTTTAGCGGTGGTCATTTCCATTATGACCACCCGGTCACAACCATTATGACCAGTTTTTTTTTTATAATTAAATTTAATTTTTTTTATGTCGAACTATTTCACTATTTTTTAGCGGTGGTCATTTCCATTATGACCACCCGGTCACAACCATTATGACCAGTTTTTTTTTTTATTAAAAATTTATTATAATTAAATTTAATTTTTTTTATGTCGAACTATTTCACTATTTTTTAGCGGTGGTCATTTCCATTATGACCACCCGGTCACAACCATTATGACCAGTTTTTTTTTATAATTAAATTTAATTTTTTTTATGTCGAACTATTTCACTATTTTTTAGCGGTGGTCATTTCCATTATGACCACCCGGTCACAACCATTATGACCAGTTTTTTTTTTTTATTAAAAATTTAATTTTTTTTATGTCGAAGTATTTCACTATTTTTTAGCGGTGGTCATTTCCATTATGACCACCCGGTCACAACCATTATGACCAGTTTTTTTTTTTTCTTAAATTTTTTTTTCGAAATTTTTGTCGAACTATTTTTAGCGGTGGTCATTTCCATTATGACCACCCGGTCACAACCATTATGACCAGTTTTTTTTTTTTTTTTAAATTTTTTTTTCCGAGATTTTTGTCGAACTATTTTTTAGCGGTGGTCATTTCCATTATGACCACCCGGTCACAACCATTATGACCAGTTTTTTTTTTTTTAATTTTTTTTTCGAGATTTTTGTCGAACTATTTTTTAGCGGTGGTCATTTCCATTATGACCACCCGGTCACAACCATTATGACCAGTTTTTTTTATTAAAAATTTAATTTTTTTTATGTCGAACTATTTCACTATTTTTTAGCGGTGGTCATTTCCATTATGACCACCCGGTCACAACCATTATGACCAGTTTTTTTTTTTATAATTAAATTTAATTTTTTTTATGTCGAACTATTTCACTATTTTTTAGCGGTGGTCATTTCCATTATGACCACCCGGTCACAACCATTATGACCAGTTTTTTTTTTTTATTAAAAATTTAATTTTTTTTATGTCGAACTATTTCACTATTTTTTAGCGGTGGTCATTTCTATTATGACCACCCGGTCACAACTATTATGACCAGTTTTTTTTTTTATAATTAAATTAAATTTTTTTTATGTCGAACTATTTCACTATTTTTTAGCGGTGGTCATTTCCATTATGACCACCCGGTCACAACCATTATGACCAGTTTTTTTTTTCTTAAATTTTTTTTTCGAAATTTTTTGTCGAACTATTTTTTAGCGGTGGTCATTTCCATGTTGACCACCCGGTCACAACCATTATGACCAGTTTTTTTTTTTTTAAAATTTTTTTTTTCGAGATTTTTGTCGAACTATTTTTTAGCGGTGGTCATTTCCATTATGACCACCCGGTCACAACCATTATGACCAGTTTTTTTTTTTTTAATTTTTTTTTCGAACTTTTTGTCGAACTATTTTTTAGTGGTGGTCATTTCCATTATGACCACCCGGTCACAACCATTATGACCAATTTTTTTTTATAATTAAATTTAATTTTTTTTATGTCGAACTATTTCACTATTTTTTAGCGGTGGTCATTTCCATTATGACCACCCGGTCACAACCATTATGACCAGTTTTTTTTTTTTTAAATTTTTTTTCTAAATTTTTGTCGAACTATTTTTTAGCGGTGGTCATTTCCATTATGACCACCCGGTCACAACCATTATGACCAGTTTTTTTTTTTTTAATTTTTTTTTTCGAGCTTTTTGTCGAACTATTTTTTAGCGGTGGTCATTTCCATTATGACCACCCGGTCACAACCATTATGACCAGTTTTTTTTGTGTTTTTTTTTTTTTTTTTTGCCACGTCACCATACAATTTTTGGGTATGTATAAAGTCATATATGCCCTCAGCCAACCCTAAGCTGAAAATTTTCGTCCTAGCCCGCCATCCTCACTCCATTCCCTCCACATCCATAGCGACAGTATATAACCAACTGAACATAGAAAATTTTAATTTTTCGTCTCTAGTTTCGTTGATTTTCTCCCACCCAATCCTCGCGAATCATCCCTGGACCATTACCCATTGATCGAAACTGTCTCCCAGTATTAAAAATCCTTCCACATCTTGTTTCACTCTGTTAATCCGGCCGAATCTGCCAGATCTGCGTCAACTCCGTTTCCGTGGACCAGATCTACGACATAAGCCATCCTACCTTGCTTCTTAACTGTTCCTCATTTTTGAAATTTGTATTTAACCCTTTGACAGGAAAATTGTTTGTAGTTTTACAGTAAATGGAGGACGTTTGTGTTTTCATCAAGTATAATGGTCGATGGGACGGCACATTGAGTTACATCGGTGGAGAAATGAAGGGAATATTGGTGCCCGAGACGGCAACATACGGAGGTCTTATTGAGTTGGTCAGACGGGCAATCGGTATGAGGGTCCCAACCAATACTATAGTCATGCGATACGGTGTTCACCCTAGTATGCCTCTTGTCAGGATACAGTGTGATGATGACGTTAAATTCTATATACAATTGAAGAAGAAGGATGTTCATGTGCTTAGTAAATTTCCTATTACCGTCGACGTTTTGGATGATACTGTGGCTGACGTCACGCCACCGGAGCTGGGTGAAAGCAACCACATAGACGGCCAATTCTCCAGAGTGGGTGCACAGAGTGATGAGGCCATGCAAATTGCTGATGAGAGAAATCTGAGAATTTCAACTCCTATTACTCGTTGCCCTCAGCTTCCACCTCATGTTGACGAATTGAATGTTGGGGGTGATGCTCGTAAATCAAACGAGAATAGTGTCGACGTCAGCATTGGAGAACATTCTTTTGCCAATAACTTAACATCTCAATCCGACTCTGTACCAAGCCCTGACAGGTTATCTGGCTCAGTAGTTGTTGCTGATTATACACCTGTCGCAATTTGCAGAAACTGTATTTTTCTTAACAAAAAGTTGTTGCAATACCATCTTCATCACGATACCATGAGTAAACACTATCAATTCAGAGTGAAGAAGTCGACCGCTACTCTGTTACACGTTATATGTATAGATATCCAACAATGTCCATGGCAATTGCGTGCGACCAGGATGCGAGGTAGTGAAATGTTTGTCGTGAAGCGGTTCGACGACGTCCATAACTGTTCAATCGAAATTGTTCAAGGGCATCATCGTCAAGCCAAGAGTTGGATGATTGGGGAGTGTGTCAAGGCAAAATACTTGGATCCGACTAATACCTCATATAGACCTCGAGAAATCATGCGAGACATGCAGGCCGAATTTGGAGTCTCTTTCAATTATCTCCGAGCATGGCGAGGCAAGGAAGCAGCACTAACCAGCTTGAGGGGCAATGATTCAGATTCATACAATGGTAATGCACTTCCCTTTATTCTATCTTATAATACGTTTATCACCGACATTATAAGTCTTATAATAGGCTTTAATAACTGTTAAGTAAACTTGATTACATTACAGTTCTTCCCTCGTGGGCTGAAATGGTTAAGAGGAAAAATCCTGGTTCCGACATTGACATCGAGACCGACTCATCAAATTGCTATGACTGGGGTGAATTACATTGACACCGCGAAGAAGGCGGTCAATTTCGTTGTGACACTCTGGTAACAATGGTTATGACTGGGGTGAATTACCGTGTAACAGGAGCCTTTACCCTGGTCACAATAGTTGTGACCGGGCGGTCACAACCATTGTGACCGAAGTCCTGACGCAAGATAATGTTTAAAAAAAAATAATTTAATATTATATTAATTAAAATATAATTTTAAACCTTCGAATATTATTATTATATTATTATTAGTGGTAAAGTTACACGATAACCGAGGCATTAAATGCCTGCAGGGAAAATTCAGTAACTTTTGGGAACCGTAGCGAAGAAGGCGGTCAACTTCGTTGTGACACGTCAGTAACTATGGTTATGACTATAGTGAGAAGCTTTGTGTATAACGCTTTTACCATGGTCATAATGGTTGTGACCGGGCGGTCACAACCATTATGACCGATATGATATGGAATACCAACAGTCTTTTGTACGACTCTGAGTGACAAAATACCAAATTTGCCCTCATCTCCTCCACGCGTAATAGTTAGTCACCCTATGCCGCTATTGGGTTAAAATTTTTAAAAAAGCTTTTACAGTTGTTAGAGAGGGAAACACCGGTTCTAGAGAGAGAAAGAAGAAATCGTATCGTTTTCGACCAGACGTCTCCTGCATAACCATCGTCAACCACCTACTATAGCCGTAAACAAAGATACTATAGCCGTAAACCGCCGATTCCATATCCGTAGAATGGTGACAATTACAGATATTGAGAGAAACAAGGGAGAAATGGATGTACACGAAATGAGTATAACTCCATCCAAGATATCGAAAGAGGAAGAGGTAAAATCTTTGATCGATGTTTGATTTAGTCAAAAAATAGTTTGCGGCACGTCCATGGTGCTAAATACCGACTCATCAAAAATTTTGTTTTAATTTTTTTTTATCCATTCACACAGGGGCAATATATCCGACTCGTACCAGACTCTGAGATAACACGGGCCAAAATCAATACTTTCATAAACATTAACGAGACATGGAAGAAACTGAGCCTGTGGTTATCTCCACGACAGTTGGCCTCCGTCAAAGACCAGCCATGTGTACAACCTTTCTTACATCTAGAGTCTCTAGGTTGGGCTGGCCAGTTATTCCACAACATTGTTATGCGTCTTACAAACCACACAACGATGGGTGACGCACTGTGGTTCGAGATTGGAGACGAAATGGCCAGATTCTCCATAATGGAGTTCTGCCTAATTACCGGACAAAAATGTGTAGGGTCTACGCATCTACCGGTCGTCGAGAGCAGATTAATGGCAAGATATTTTTCGACGGTTAAGGGCGTATCGAGGGAAAATTTGGAACTACAACTGTCCAATGCTAAGTTTGACAACGACGAAGATGCCGTAAAACTTAGCCTTTTGTACATTATTTTCTCGATCCCTTTGTCAAATGCTATAACGGTGAAAATAGATCCCAAATATTTCGGTTTGGCAGACAACTTGGATGCCTTCAACGATTTTCCTTGGGGTGTGCTATCATGGGAGGCAACCCGTGCTGCAATATGTGCTACAGTGGAGAATAGGATTTCTTCGAAGAGACGACAAAAAAAACAAGTTAGCACAGTTCATTACAGCATTCCTGGGTTCCCACATGCCATACTCGTATGGGCATATGAGACACTTCCAACGATGGCTGCCAAGTTTACAACCAACTACTCACAGGCCATTCCGCGTATGGCGTCCTGGACCACTGCGGAGACAGTGAAATTTAATGACGTTCAGCGGGCGTTCATGGAGGTTGGCGAATCACAGGTAATTCACATTCCGATACCATAACAAGTGCTAGTCAAAGCCATTATGACCGGGCGGTCATAACCATTGTGACCGTGTTGGTCATAAACGCACTGACTAAGACAGGTCACAACCGTTATGACCGTCTGGTCAAAATCGTTATGACCAACACGGTCATACCATAATAAGATTCACTGACTCGTTATGGGTTATTATAATTAATACATTCAGTATAAGGATAGTAATTTTACGCCATGTGTGCAGCCAATATCTTTTCAGTTGATGCCAACCGAGGAGGAGTTGAAGAACGGGAATGTTGCTCGCCTTTTCTTGAATAGACCGACTGGCCTGCCACAATTACCAGCTCCCAAGTCGTCAGTCCCCCGGCGGACCCCGGATATCAATACCGCGTGGGTGGAGTTCCAGAATGAGATCCGAGGACATGTTAATAATTTGAATAAGAAGATAGAGGATATACAAAAGGAACAAACCCGCTCGAAAAAACTGTTGAGGAGGGTGCTGAAATTGTTGAAGGCGAAGAATGCTACCGAGAAGTTCGGTCAGGCACAGCATGTCCCGAAGGTCGAGAGCAGCGATGTTCTTAATGTTAAGCGGAAGGCGTCGGAAGATTTTAAGACTCCTTCCCCTGGTCTCGATGTCTATGCGGATATAGGGCTGCAGGCAGCAATGGAGTTCCTTACTGCCGATAAGGGGACCGATTGGAATGCAGATGCCGAGGAGAAGATAACAAAGGTAGAATTATACATGAATATACCTGATTGGTGTGGTTCCCATTACAATTTTGTTTGACATTTTAAGAAAATTCAATGTACAGGAACAGGCAGCCGAGACGAGTGTTGAGGATTCGCGAGTCATTGGCGCGAGGGAGGGGGCAATGCCTGAAGTGTCACGGGTCGGGAAAGAGGGGCCAGAGAGGGAGGACCACAAGCAATCACATGATCTTGTCATGATTGACGAGCAATCCAGAGAGGATATGTTGACGGACGTGGTTGTGACGCATAGCTGAGAATTAAAAGTTTGCCAATAATGGAAGAGTCAATTAGATTAACTCGTTTAAAATTTGTTATTTGTAGATCCCCAAGAAGAAGAGGGCCAGACTATCAAGGCTTGGCCAACGGCCATCGGGTCGTAAGACTGACGATGGATCCCCTCCGAAGAAACCGGCCGACACGAATTATGCCCTCCCAGCAGGTCTCGCAGAGGAACCTGCTGAACAGAGGTTAGAAGAGTTCAAGGAGTGGTTAAAACAAGGATTGTTGAAGAAGATACCTCAAGGGTAATGTAGATTAACTTAACATTGTCTGTTTTTAGGATGTTAATTGGAATTGCACTGATGTGTTTGTCGAATATGTATGCTTGATGTTCAGTAAACGGCCTCCACGTTACAGTGCCAAGCATGAGAAACTTGACAAACCCCATGACTTCGGGTGCATGGAGGTAGGAAGAAAAACCTGGTACTATGAATTAGCTACCTCCCCGATTTGGCTATGGGACGAAGTAAGTACATGACATTTTTTAAAATTCGGCAGTCTGCTATCAACCATTAATCGAAATTATTATATGTTTGCGAGCTCGAATATTGTACAGTATCTTTTAACCGACTGGTTATGTTAATGTAGCACGTTGATGTCGCCTTTTATTACTTGAGAAAGAAGATCAGGCAGTTCCCCGAATTGGAGCAACGGAGGGTGACAACGGTTGACACTTATTTTTGTACAAAGGTTCGATCGTTGTGGCGTCTACACCAGAGTGTACCCGAGAAGTTCGATTGGGGAACCTGTGAGCCTTTACTCAAGATAATGCTTGGCGTTAATGTCCAGAGTGGGGCATCATGGTTTGACGTGATGACTGTGCTAATACCGGTGCATTTGGCTGACCTTAAACATTGGGTATTAGCGAAGCTCGATCTGACAAGCTGGACCATTGACGTGTACGACTCTCTGCAGCATGAAGGCGGTCACAATGTCAAGGTCCGAGCAGGCATGGAATGTTTATCAATATTCATTCCATTGCTGGCTGAACGCTTAGATTTGTATCAATTCAAACCAAGAGAACCTGCTGGAACTAACCCATTACCAATCAACATAATGAAAGACATCCCTCAACAATCCAATGGGTGAGTGCAAGAAAAACACCATTTCTCCCTTGTATACTGCATTCAAAAGTTGAAGTGAAAATTAATTATCTTTGTCATTTGTTCAACAGGGGTGACTGTGGAGTGTTTACCATAAAATTTGCTGAATGCTTAATAGAAGGGAGGGACGTCAATTATTGGGTAATAGGTGGACGGATGAGGCTATTTCGGGAGTGGCTAGCATGTTACTTGTGGATGCATGCCAACCGGAAAATTGAAGGAAATTACAAAAGTGATGACGACGTCGACAAGGAATTCGCCTGAGACATATACTATTTTTTCATTTAACACATTCCCATTAATTGTATTTTTCTAAAATTTTTTCTTAATTTTATATGTCATAGTGTAATAACATATACAATTTCAAGAGTAAGGGTTAAATTAATCCATGCAAACCGCGTTTTATTATTAATAAGAGTGAAATGTATTGCCCCTGTTTCACATTCATGAAAACAGAACGAGTCCAAATGGATTTCATCAAACTGTTTCAAAAAAACACAAAAAAAACTGGTCATAATGGTTGTGACCGGGTGGTCATAATGGAAATGACCACCGCTAAAAAATAGTTCGACAAAAATTTCGAAAAAAAAAATTTTTAATAAAAAAAAAAACTGGTCATAATGGTTGTGACCGGGTGGTCATAATGAATATGACCACCGCTAAAAAATAGTTCGACAAAGAATTTCGAAAAAAAAAATTAAAAAAAAAAAACTGGTCATAATGGTTGTGACCGGGTGGTCATAATGGATATGACCACCGCTAAAAAATAGTGAAATAGTTCGACATAAAAAAAATTAAATTTAATTATAAAAAAAAAATGGTCATAATGGTTGTGACCGGGTGGTCATAATGGAAATGACCACCGCTAAAAAATAGTTCGACAAAAAGTTCGAAAAAAAAATTTAAAAAAAAAAAAAAAAAAACTGGTCATAATGGTTGTGACCGGGTGGTCATAATGGATATGACCACCGCTAAAAAATAGTGAAATAGTTCGACATAAAAAAAATTAAATTTAATTATAAAAAAAAAACACTGGTCATAATGGTTGTGACCGGATGGTCATAATGGATATGACCACCGCTAAAAAATAGTGAAAATAGTTCGACTTAAAAATTTCGTGGGTAGGAGATAAGGGTAATCCTGTACTTTGATATACATTAAATGCTACTGGGCCCCACGGTAAGTGCTGAAATTGAATAGAACAAAAAGTGCTGCTGTTTTTAATATTATTTTTTTCAGAGGTGTTAAAAGTGAAATTAACCCAAGAACTAAGCATGAAACCTTGCAGGCTTATATTAAACTTGACAAAACAAAAATTGTGGCTGATTGTTTTGGCTTTAGCAAAACACAAATTTGAATATTATTGGGAGTTACTAAGGATACCAACTCAAATTTCGAATTTTTAAATATTAATTTATATGACATGTGAGTTATCATTATTTACTTGATAAGTTTTTAAATAATTTTCATAACAATCAAAATTAAACTTTGTTTCTAACAGTGAAAAGATAACAACTGATCATATACTTAAAAGTTGATATTAAATTTCGTTTCTTTAATACGAGAAAATATTCAATAATAAACCAAGTACCCAATATATACAGGATGATGTTATACACTATTCTAATAAACAGTTGATATTTTATTAGTTGATTCATCATTATCAATTCAATCTTAAATTTCTAATCACCTCTTCCTATTAATTTTTTTTTGCTTATTTAGGTAATTAGGAACTACTCTTATCCAAAATACAAGGGTGATTGCTTTGTATAACTCAAAGTAGCTTTTACATCCAGTAGTTGTACGTGAAACGATAAGCCGAAATTTGGATAAATATGCTCATCATTGGGTCTCTTTGGAATCTTTACGTCTTAAACAGGTTCCATGTGATTATGTTCATCTCATCCAATCCACACATTTTTTCTTAATCTATTAACCGATATACATACACGGTTTTTACAAAAATTACATCAAACTTAATCCGCATTTAATCGGTTACTTCAGTTTAGGTATTGTAGATGCTGGATATCTATTCTCAAATTTTAACCGGAGTTAGTCAATGTCGATAAGTCAAAATATATTGGGCCCTTGGAAATTGTCAATGAAATTCATAAACCAACACGATATAAAAATAGTGAAATAAATGAAATCAGCATAGAATTAACAACACCACAATTTAAAGAGGTTCGCCCAACGAGTGCTACGTCCTCTGTAATTGATATTTCTTCACTGTATCTGAATGCTTTTGATTACAGGGAAAAATGTAGTTTTTTGAGGAAGGAGAAGTATGAATATACTGCTCTGGAGAAAATGTGATTACCGAATCTCGAAAAAAGAAAGGGGGTCACTTGTCGATGGGGGTCTTCTTCTATTTATAGAAGAAGATCAGTGGGCCTGAACCTGTAACTGATAGTAAACGGTTACTGCTTATTATCCTTGGAACACGTGTCATGACATGGACTCGGCAGTTACCCGTGTGAATCGCAGATAACAGGCCTCAGCGGTTACCGATGTACAGCCATTGGTAGTTATATATTTGTCAGCTTCCATAACAGATATGACACATCATTATCTATCATAGGTTCGATAGTAACAGGAGTTGGGGCTGGCCTAACTACTTATTTTATAAACGAGCGACGAACGGTAAGTAGGAGACAAGGCTTTGTCCTAATAATCCATCGTTCACAGTTTATTTGAGATTCAGTCAGTTGAAAAATCATGTTTGATCTGAACGTTTGATGTTCGATCATAAACGTTCGTAGATAACAAAATGATTTAGAATCGTTGTATGGGTCTGGCCCATTTATGTGAGCGATCGACGTTCGAGATTCGAACGGATCAATGAGTTGGGACTGGCCTAACTATATCCGGGAGTTCACCGTTCGTCATGCAAACTATTAAAGCTAACGTTTTAAAGGGAAGACGAAGTCTAACCCCAACAGGTATTAGTCTCAAAACTTAAATTTTTGGACTTATTTTTCATATTTAAAGTGCTTTTTTTAAAAAAGAAAATAAGCTCATGTATATATATATTTTAATTTAGGATTCGAACACCAACCTTTCTTATGGAATTAAATATAAAATTATTACTAAATTATATATATAATCACAAAATAAGCACATATATCTCAAGCTTAACAGAAGACTAAAACAAGTTTGACATCATAAATTTATTGCCACTTTATACCAATAATAATAAAAAACTCATCCAAAGATTAACATCAGGTTTTTATACCAACACCCTAAAATTTTGAAAAATATATATCTTCTACTCTACATATTGCAGATACGTTTGGTATCGGTTTTCACTTAATGTGGACCAATCCATTCAGCATTTAATCGATTACCCATATTTTAGGAATTGGATTGGACTGGATTCAATTCATTATTGTGCAAGTAGTTTTCAACCTCCTCAGTTATACATTCAATTTCTCTGTGTTTACTAGAATCCCAACTATTACGAAATAATTACTAATATACTTAACTTAATGTGGTTATTAAAATTATTGGTACTGATAATTTTTTATAACCCTGACTTTTTTAATTGTTTTTTCTTACTAAATTTAATTCTTATATACTATGCTTGCGTTTAGTTCGCCTATTGAAGATGAAATTTTTAAATTAGAGTTGGTTAACTTTTCAAAAACTAATTATAATTTTTGTTGACTTTGTAGGAAATGATAAAAACTAAAATAAAAAAATTCAGTTTCGTTGGAGTTAAATTAAAATGTCAAACGGGCACTATATAATCTGTCATATTTCTAGGTTTTGATTTTTAACAATAACAACGTTATTCCTTAGTAACGTCGACGTTGCATTATTGCAACAACTTGACAATTCGTTTGGATCGTCACTATTTTTTTTTTTTTTTCACTATATCTTTTCAAGCAAAAGTTAGCTTCACGTCTCTTTTACATTAGAGTACCCCAAAAAAAAAAAAAAAAGAAAAGAAAAAGAAAAAGTCTTCTTCACAATTTCTACACTGCATCTAAAAGTCAGAAATCTAATCATTATCTTCGAACCAAAAAAAAAAAAAAAAAAAAATCCTCATGTGTTACGTTTGTCTTTATATTTCCTATAACTAATTGGAAAACACACATTTCGTGTATACGTGGAATAAATAAACAAAGTAAATAAAAAAAACAAATAAAAAAACAAAACGAAAACAAAAAAAGAAATAAAAAGAAAGAAATAAAAAAACACCAGCGAGTGTTGAAAGCATCACATGACACCTTCAGAGGCGTAATAGGTCAAAAGAGTATTTCCACTCTCTCAAAACCGCTCCAAAATCATCCCCATTTAGAGTTTAAAAAAAAAAACTCATTTTAAGTTAAAGTTTTTAAAATACCAAAAACACGCACGATAATGAATATTCAATTATTGTCTTAACCACTCTATATTTGAAGAAATAAATTTAAATAAATTAAGAAACAACAATTATTGTGCAAGCGTAAAGGGGATATATAATTTTGGACTTTGGTGCTGGTTTTGGGAGGGGTGGGAAAAGGGGGAAGGGTTTGTGAGCATGGAGGGCGGGGATGAAATGGGAGGTTGGGAATGGTAGAATGGACGGTTGGGATTTGGGGATGGGACCCGGAGACTTCTTTTTGAGAGATATTCTTAGTAATCAACAAGAGAGATCTTCTTATGGAGTTGTGGAGTCTAATTACTAACTTCGACACATAGACAATAGGTTGAATGAACGTAAGGGGGAAGTCTTGAAATTTATTACTTGTTATTTCAATAGCACTTGTTTTTTTTTCATAAATAGGAGGAACCGTGATTAGATCAGTTCATTAATAAAGATATGAGAGGGAAAAAAACACAGAGAATTTGAGGGTCATGTGTGATTTTTTCTCGTAAGATTCTTCTTTATCATATACAGTAAATTACTATAATGATTGTAAGAGGTAGCTAGTAGCATTTATAAGTAACAAACCTTTTTAAAACTTGCGTATTCTTATCTGTTTATTTTCTTTGATTAATTTTATTGGTTTTTGAAACATAAAATTATGGCCTCGAAATTTTCAACACACTTTTTAAAAAAAAAAAAAAAGATTTTTTCAAAATTCTCAAGGTTGCGTTAGATATGTCAAAATGTTTAACGGGCTAAAGGATTATTTTCAAACTCTTGAAAGAAAAAATTAAAAAATTGGAGTTTATTTTGGAAAGAAAGTACATTTTGGATTATAAAAATTATAGGGATAGATATGGAATTTTGTTAAAATTTAAAAGTATGACTTTGTTGGATCTTCTCACGAAACAACTGCATCTGGCTAGCTATACTTATCTAACTCATCATACATGTGACATTAACATTAGTGTAGTGTTATAATTGTCACGACCAATCCAAAACCAGCTATAATTATTTAGACATCTTATCTATCAATGTATCGTTATTTTATTTTATTTCTTTCTGCACTTTTAGAATCCATCTTATCCAGAAATATGTACGATATATATATATATATATGTATCTATAGATATATAAAGGTCATCTATTTGATACCGGATATCATCCAACACTTATAATTTTTTATTATTAGTTAATTTATATTTAACTTACTATCTAGAATCTTATAACATAGCAAACTTTATATTTAGAACATTATAACATAATAACTTTTTATTATTTAGATATTTAGAACATTGTAGCATAACAACTTCTTATCACATGGTATTAATTAAAAATGTTCTATTTAACATGATTGATACAACGTTATATTAAAAAAAAAAAAGTTACAAATGTTGTATAGAAAGAATACCGGATAGCATCCCTTTATGTGTGTGTGTATATATCTCGTTCTCGTCTGCAGTTTTAAAGAATTAAAAAAGCTCAAAATAATTGTCTCTAAAAGCGTTGACCAGTTCTCTCACGGTTACTTTCCAAAGTATCTTTCAATTTCCAAAGTAGATCACGTCATGTGCTCTTGGGTCAACGGCCTCACCTCACATATATAGATCTATATGACTACGATACATATATATATATATATATATATATATATATATGCATGCATGGTAGTACTCTAATTATATGTTTCATGTTCTACCAAATTTCTTTCTCAAGAAGTTTCTGAAAGTCATCTTTTTTTTTTTTTACAAAGATTTATTGCCAAGTCTTGACAATGGAGAAACGACTAGCCATTGTTGGGGCAGGCATTAGTGGCCTTCTAGCTTGCAAATACGCCGTGGAGAAAGGGTTTAGCCCGGTGGTCTTCGAAGCCGAAGAAGTTGTAGGAGGAGTTTGGAATCACACTGCAGAATCCACAAAACTCCAAAACCCGAGACCAACGTACCAGTTCTCAGATTTCCCATGGCCTTCTTCAGTGACAGAAGTGTTTCCTAGTCACAACCAAGTTTTGGAGTATGTTCAATCTTATGCTCAAAACTTTGGCCTTTTCCCTTACATAAAGTTCAACTCCAAAGTTGTTGGCTTGGATTATATTGGAGAGTCGGACGGAGAAATGGAGACATGGGATTTATGGGGTGGAACGGGCAAGCCATTCGATTCTAAGGGCAAATGGCACGTTTTGGTGCAAGATACCAAGAGCGGGTCGATCGAGGTATACATGTTGTACTTTAGGTGAATTTTATGTTACATAGTCTAAATTAGACAAAAATTTAAAGAAAATTTTATAGAGAGCTAAGGTTCAAAATTTTATGCCATAGCTAGATTTTTTTTTTTTTTTTTTTTTTCTTATTTGTTCCCTCCAATAGAATTCATATTCGAAAGAGCTCATGTTTTGGTGCCTTTTTGTCTCTTTCATATGAGATGCTAAGATTAAATCACATTATTTCTTTGTTTAGGTTCACCAAGTTGAGTTTGTGATACTCTGCATTGGGAGATTCAGTGGAGTACCAAACATCCCGGAGTTCCCTCCAGATCAAGGCCCAGAGGTGTTCGACGGTGAGATGATTCATTCCATGGAATACTCGGCCATGGATAAGGATAAGGTGGCTGAGTTGATCAAAAGGAAGAGAGTTACAATTGTTGGTTCTCAGAAATCTGCAGTAGACATAGCAGCAGAATGTGCTGATGCAAATGGTGAGAACTTTTCAATTCAAATCGTTTACAAGATCGTCCAAGAGTTATTCCTAACGCAATACGGTTTAACAACCTGTAGGTTTTCAGAAAAGCTAAAGAAATGTTTCTCTCCTTTTCTTTCTTTTTATTCAGGAGTTGAATATCCCTGCTGGATGATTCAAAGGACTGCCCATTGGCATCTCCCAACTCTCTATTTGTGGGGTGTCAATTACGGTCTACTGTACTTCACCCGCTTCTCGGAGCTTTTGATTCATAAGCCTGGCGAAACAATACTTCTCAGCATGTTTGTCACCTTGCTTTCACCCTTGGTAACTTCTATATGCCTGTTAAAATTATTCCTGATATATATCACCAAAAATCGGTGACCATCACCTTCTGTTTTTGAGTTATTCGAAAATTGTCATGTCAAATTGTGTGGATTCTTGTGATTATGTCATAATCTAAGTACTACAATTAGCATCGTTACCGGTTATAATGCAAAGTGTCGTGATCTCTACTTATTTTCGCGTTAGACTCTGCATTTCTCAGAGAAGGGCAGTTTCGAAATTTGCGGAGAGCTATCTCAAATGGAAACTCCCAGTGAAGAAGTATGGTGTGGTACCAAATATCAGCTTTCTTCAAGATATTTCTTCATGTCAGATTACTATGTTGCCTGATAATTTTTATGACAGAGTAGAACAAGGAAGCATCATATTGAAAAAATCAAAAAACTTTTGCTTCTCTAAAGAAGGATTGATCATTGAGGGGGAAACTCGTCCATTAGAAACGGATATTGTGATTCTAGCCACCGGGTTCAGAGGTGACCAAAAGCTTCAAAACATGTTCAAATCTCCTGTTCTCAAAAACCGCATCGTCGGATCACCTGGCCCAACAGCTCCTCTTTACAGGTGCTCTAATAGTTCTTTTAAAATTTCTGTTCATAGTTAGAGACTCTAATCTGTTCCTTCATCACTAATGCAGGCAGATAATTCATCCCCGTATTCCTCAACTAGCGGTGATCGGATACGCAGAGAGCCTCTCCAACATGTTCTCATCGGAAATCCGGTGTCAGTGGCTCGCACATTTCCTCGGCGGGAACTTTGAGCTGCCTAGCATAAGAGAGATGGAAAAGGATGTGACAATATGGGAAAATGGATTGAAGCAATACAGTGGGAAGTATTTTGGTGGGTCATGTTATGCTACTGTTCATTTTTGGTACAATGACCAATTGTGCAAAGATATGGGGTGCAATCCCAGAAGAAAGAAGGGGACTTTAGCAGAGTGGTTTGTACCACATCTGCCCACAGATTATGCAGGGCTAACAACCAACAAGTAGTTGGCATACAGAAGACAAACTGTAATTGATTTTCCTTTTGAAGACACCATTTATATGATTTTTTTTTTTTTTTTTCACTTGAAGAAAAAGTCCGTAAAGAGGATGATCAGTGTTAACATACCCTTTGTACGGTTACCAAAGGGCTCCAATTTCTATGATACTTGGTTTGTGTATTTTGTATTGTCATGCATGGTAAATCGAGAACGGATTTGATTTACCTTTCTTATGACCAAGTGAGGTGGTATATGTATTATGTGCTGTTTAACGGTGTGGGTTTTATAGATTGATTATGATAGTTTCTATTTTAATATTTGTATGTAAGAAGAAAAAAAGTTGAATATATATGATAAAACACATAAAATTCTATAGCAGTCGTGATTCATTTCATCATAGTTATCTTTTTTAATCGTTTATTATCTCGAACCATCATCTAAATTAACTTTTCTTAAATGACTTTACTTATAAAAATGCGGAATTTTTTAAAACTTACATATATAAATATTACAATTCATCAAATTAAATTAACATATTAGTCATGAAATAAAACTTAATACATATACTGTTTTGAAAGTAACTTGCAACTTACAATCATACTATATTACTGTTTAGTATGATATTGCCTCTAAAGATAGTTAACTATCATAGCACTACAATAATGAAGGTAAAGTGTATTTTCATTAATTTATTTTTCAGAATACAAGAGGATGTTTATATAACATGTACCGAAATCTATTCTAGGAATGAAGTTACTACCATGCACTATTCTAGGCTAGAAAAGTTGGCATTCCGTAATTAGTGGAAATCAGAAAATAAAGAGAAGGTCCTTGTAATCTCTCCACAAGAAAAAATTTTAACAACTCATGGCGACAAATGGAAATTGGACTATCAAATACGTGTAGGAAAAAGGGGTAAACACTACGGAATTTTAAAAAATTTCTTAAGATCGTACTAACTTATGTTGACATATATAATAAATTATTGTACAATCTATGTATTTTGAGAGAAGACAATAGGAATATCAGAGGATGTGATCAAAGAGAGGTTCAACCTTAGAGTTTGGGTCTAAATTGTAGAAAAAAGTGATAATTTACACAACGGAATTTTAAAAAAATTTCTTAAAATCGTCCTAACTCATGTTGTCATATACAATAAATTATTCTACAATTTATGTATCTAAAGAGAAGACAACAGGAATGTTAGAGGATGTGATCAGAGAGAGCTTCAACCAACTAGCTTTCTTTACTCAATATTCTCATTATAGAATATTGAGATACGATCACAAGAAAAATAAAAAAGAAAAAAGAAAAAAGAACTAAATTGGTTTTTTTTTTTCCCCCTCCATCCACGAGTATGATTTTTTTTTTTTTTTTTTTTTGGGTGGGTTGAGAGCATTTCATGGGTTAGGAATCAACAAACTATAAGCTTCATCTCTACTCTGCCATACGAAATTTTCTCTCTCCCTTTTTTTCAAAAGCAATCTAATTGAGAATATTAAGTGTTAATGGTGAAAATTCGTCAACCCGCAATTATTCTCATCACATTTTATTCATGATGAACAGTTAAATTAAATTTGTAAAAAAATGAGAATACGAGAGATTTTATAAAGATTCGCAAGAAACTATTTGGCTATGTCCTCTCTTGATGCTAGGGATTCACTATCAGTTGAAATCTATGGTTGTCTTTCGTCACATTAAATATGGAAGTAATTTAATTATTCTCAAACTATAAATTGTAGAAAATATATAAAAATTAGTAATTTATTTAATTAAAAGCTAGCATTTAAGCAACAAAATAATTTAAATGGAAAGAGAAATAGATCTAATTAAAAAGGAAAAAAAAAAGAAAGATAAAACGAATGTTAAAACAAACGGATTGATTGCAGCAATCATGATTGTTTCTATAGATGCTGAGAATCTACCGTCAAATTTTAACCGGAGTTAGTAAAAAAAATAAAATAAATAATTAATTGGGCCCTTTCATATCGCTTATGAAATTCATAAAACATCATAATCACAAAATAATCAAGCCAAAAAATGAATGGAATAAGAACAACAGCACTGAAATTTAGAGAGGTTCGCCAGAAATGTACTACGTCCTCTGTATGTGTGGTTTCTTCACTATGTATGACTGTTTTTGGATAGAGCGAGTTACAATTTCTGAGTGTATTTGGACAGCATAAGGGTAAACCAAGATTGTCAAAAGATCAGTCCCCTATTTGAAGGGGGTCTTCCTCTATTTATAGAGGAAGAATAGTGGGTCTGAACCCGTAGTTCATGGTGAGTGGTTTTAGCTCAATGTCATTAGGGACACGTGTAAAAACGTAAGTCACGATATGGACTTGGCGGTTATCGGGGTAAATTTGATCATAAATCGTAGAGCTTAGCAGTTATCAGAGTGAACTGATATGGCATCATCGTCGATCGTGGACTTACCAGTTATCAGAGTGAACTGATATGATGTCATCATTGATCATAGACTTGACAGTTAATGGGATTAGCCTTTATAATTTTCGTCAAGCACGAATGACAAACTATGAAACGACTAGTCAAAAGACCCAGTTCTTGTGTCGTTCGTGACTTATATTGGATTCGAACGTTTACCCGATCCATGTTGAATCGACTGGTCTACCGATTGAGTGCGAACGATCATTGTTCATGATTGAATGAACTGAGATCATAAATTAGGTCCGACCCAAATATACGAAAATATCAAATAGATTGTGATTGGGAGTTCATTATTCGTTCGACGAATAATCAAAAGCTAACAGTGTTATGAGAAGATAAAGTCTAACACCAACAGTTTCAATACAATAATGAGATACAAGTTATGATTTAGTCATAATGATTAGTAATTTCAGCGGTTGTTAATACTAATTTATATTTATGAGTGGGTCTCTCCTTACGAGAGTTTCAATAGTTATTTATTACAAGTCTCTATTCATCAAGTTAAGAAAGTTTCTCTTTACTAGAGTTTCGAAAGTTATTTTATTTTAGTTTTTTTAGTTTTTTTTTAATTTTTTGTACACTAGTATATCCTGAATTTATCGTACAATCGCAACTTACAACTTAAACTTTTAACTTCCTAGCAACTTATTCTCTTAATATAGATGATGAATTTGTTTGATTGAAAGATTCACTTTCACTTATAGAAACTCATGTTGTTTGTTTTATAATAACATATTTCATGTTCTTAAAAAAAAAAAAAAATCCTTTCCTACAATCTTCTCAACTATTATTATTTTTATTATACCAAATAATTAATATTTATTTTCCATTTGATTTATATGTTTTTCCCCCCCTAAATGTGCATGTACGTGTGGATCAAGTGCTCAACACTAATTGAATGAGCACAAAAAAAAAAAAAAAGAGAGATTTTTTTTATTTTTTTATTTTTAGCATTACTGGTCCTAAATTACTAGCATTGCATTGGACACCTATAAATATATTTGTCGTTTAGTTCGTGGACATTTTTGTTGTTGTATTTTTGTTCATTAGCTATAAAATAATTTTACAACGAAATTTTGTAAAATCAAAACATTTTACGCATCGGGGGATTGTTTTTTAGATCAAATCTTCATGTTGTTTTTTTGACAAAAAAGGGGATTAATGATGTCTTTATATCTCCACATCACCAATTAGATGACAAAAGATCTTATTATCGAACCTTCAACAACTAAAAAGTCAAGAGTTATCATAGTCAATCAAAAAATAAGATCAAATCGATAAATTTATATTATACAATACTGGAACTCAATTATATAATTGAAGTGATTACTTCAAATAAGATATCTTCTACACCATACCACCACCATCGTGATAAAATCTTCTTGTTGTTATGTGATGACAACCTCTATTAAAATTTTAAAATATATTATCAACTTTTGTTTTGTTAAACAAAATTGTCAAAAATATTCATAAACAAAATTGACACAAAAAATCTTTAAAGACTAGTTACCAAAAATGAAATATGCATATTTTTCTTTTTCTTTTTTCAATATTGAAACTATTATTTAATTTGAGGAGCAAAATAGCACTGCGTAGTGGTAATTCAGCCCGCCAATTGCAATGTAAAGCAACACCGGCCATTGACGCAAAACGACAAACACCTTGTCTTCATCTCCGTGACCACACCACTCAGCGACGACCCACCGAACAAAGCAGCGCAAACGAAGTCTTTTTTCAATTACCCAGATCGTAAACGCAGAAAAGAACCACAAATTGAGGTCAAACTAGGAGTTTCATGGTCGTTTTTCATGGCTTCCTCGTCTCTTCAAGCCTCTCTCCACAAACCCTTTTTAGGTCCTAAACACCCACATCTTCATCGCAATTCTCAGGTCCGTCCTCGTCTTAAATTCTCCTCCAATGGCCTCCGCTTCTCCGCCATTCGCGCGACAAGCTCCGCGGTTTCCCTAGAACCGGTATTTCCTAGCAATCATATACTGGCAATTCATATATATATATATATATATATATTTACATATATGTAAAGTTTGCGGTTCTTTGTGTAATTTTCAGAATTCAAGCGTTGAGGAGAATCGGAGATCGGAGGTTTCGGAGGTGTTCGCTTGTCCAGTGTGTTATGAACCGCTGATAAGAAAAGGACCTTCGGGTCTTAATTTGTGAGTTCTCTTACTAAAATTATGAATGATTTGGTTTTGTTTTGTGTTTCTCTTTGCATTCCTTGTTTGTGAACGTTTTGGGAATTGAGGTTGATGTTTGGCTCAATCAAATGAAATTCAAAAATGATAAAAAGGAATATAATAAATTAGAATAGGAGTAGAATGATTTTTCATATCATAATTTTTAGTTGATTTTTTTTTTTGTTTTTATAAATAGTTAGAATTAATATTGATGGTCTGGTGGTTGCATGTCATAACCTAGCGGTAATATCACACCTGATTTCACCTAAAGGTATAGAGTTTGAATCCCTCATCCCCAGTTAAAAAAAAAAAAATATATATATATATATATTAATGGCCCGTTTGGATCATAAATTGCACTTGAATGTTTATAGGATTTGAATGTTTGCATTCAAACATATAATATGAGTTGTGTATTCAAATGAAATGTTTGTTTTAATAGTTTTTATTAAAAATAACATTTTAATAGTGTAAAGATAGAAAAATGAGTATGGTACACATTTGTAAAAAGTGAAATTTGGATTTTGATTTGAGTTTAACTGTTGATAAATAGTGAAACATTCAAATTGTTTCACTCCGGTAGTGGCCTAACCAAACACGTACTGTGTTTGAGTACAACAGTAACTATTCCAATTGCTCATCCTAATGTGTCATAAAATCATCATGGTAATTGTAATTAACATTAAAATCCCTATGACTATTTTGGTTTGTTATTAGAATGAATTGAAATAGTGGTTGCAGGTATAGATCAGAGAAAATTCCACACTGACTAATATAAATAAGGTGTAGTTTGAATCACCCCCTCTCAGATTCAAAAAAGAAAAGAATGGATTGAAATAATAATAATTTTGATAAAATTAACTTTATAGTTATTCCCGAGTATATTTTCTCTCGACCAAATAAAAGAATAACTCTCCTTTAGGAATAGTAATCTGTTTCAATGTTCATTCCATCAAACAAAAAGTAACTTGAGTTCATTTCTGAAAAAAGGGAATTTATGGGTTTTTTTTTTTTGTTTGGTCAGGGGATCAATATACAGATCGGGATTCAAGTGTAGGAAATGCAACAAGTCTTATTCGAGTAAAGACATATATTTGGATTTGACTGTTACTGCTGGGTTGAGAGACTACACCGAGGTGAAACCAGTTGCAACCGAGTTATTCCGGTATTTCATTCATTTCCTTTACTTATTTTCGCGCCAAGACATCAACTTTCCTTGAATTTAGCCAATCATTTGTAAATTTAAGTTGTCGAATCATGTATGATCACTTGCTAAAATTAAGGTCTTTCATATGCACATGGGGCAAGATCTCTAGTGATCTGCCATGAGGGTTACTACTTAGGTCCACCATTATCTTTTACCACCAAAAGGCGCATTGCCTTATAAACATCAAATGATTTTGTTTTGGGTCGTACTGTTGTGTGGAGTCCTATTCACGACGTCAATGCCTGTTGCAAGTATGTAGTTCTATTTAGCAATTCCAACTTCAAATGTCGCAAACGTCCCTAGTGTGTATCATTTCTCTAACATAGTTCACAACACCAACTATAGAACCTTCAAGGTTCACAAGTATATATTTCCATTTTATAAAACTTTCATGATTACTAATATATTGTACCCCTGATATAATTGCCGGTAATTCTTCTCCCAACAGAGTTAAACAATCCATAATCTTTTTCTCTCTTTCTGAGGTGAAAAGTTTTTCAGCTTATTGTTTTTACTGAACGACTCATATGCTTTTAGTCCAGCATAAAATTGACTTGTTATGCTTTGACTTGAGATTATTGTCTGATCTGAGGCATGCTTCTCATCTATTTTCCTTGGTTGTTGCTCCTCAATTCGATAGGAGCCCACTTGTTTCATTCTTATATGAAAGAGGGTGGCGCCAGAATTTCAACAGAAGCGGTTTTCCTGGTCCTGATGAAGAGGTTTTATGCTTCTCTTTGGAGTCATTTATCTGGTTTAATGGCTTCTTATGTTAGTAAAGTAAATAAATCTTGAAGAAGGACTTAATTCTAAAGCTTGTTTAAATGCCTCTACAGAGGTTTTTGTTTGGCGTTCACTATATCAATAAGTAATCCGAAAGGAAGTTATCTTAAAATTCCTCTGTTTTTGTCCCTGTTTGGCTTTTAGTCTGCATGGCCTGCTTCATCTATTATTCTTTTGCCTACCTTTGTTGACACGCTTCTTTGAACTCATGCAGTTTAAAATGGCTCAAGACTACTTTAAATCTGTTCAAGGTGGTCTTCTCGTAGATGTTAGCTGTGGGAGCGGCTTATTTTCCAGAAAGTTTGCCAAATCCGGGACCTATTCTGCAGTGATTGCACTTGATTTTTCCGAAAACATGCTTCGTCAGAGTTACGACTTCGTTAAGAGAGATGGTATGCTTTTAGAAAGGTAACTTATGTGCCTTAGATGAAAATTCTCTTATTCTATTTCTCATGAGTTTTAGTACAAGAAAAAAGAGATTATCTTGGATAATGTAAAGCTCAAATTTGCAGTAATCTTGCTCTAGTGAGAGCCGATGTTTCGAGACTTCCTTTCTCATCAGGTTCGGTTGATGCTGTCCATGCTGGTGCGGCATTGCATTGCTGGCCTTCTCCTTCTAATGCTGTAAGAGCTTTTCCTCTAGTTTTCTTCTTTCAAGTTAGCGACTGCCTGTTACATCAGTCCTCAACTGTCAAACCAACCCAATCTAATTCCTTTACTTGCATGTATGCCCCGTTTTCCTTGCGAAAGAGAAAACAATTCATCTTTGTTCCTCTCAGGATCCGTGTACAGTGAAGAACGTCCTGGAGAGATGCAGTCTTTCTCTTTTTGCTTAAGTCTATGTTCTGGGATTTCTGAAGCCAAATTTATTTCTGAAGCCAAATTTTGGACACAATCCTAATCAATGGGCCATAAATAGTACAAGCATCATTTCTAGCACTAGTCATTTTTATAGATATTGAAGAAATTTTCTAACTGACAGGGTTTTCTTGCTACGTTCATGGTCTTTATCGATGCATGGTCAAAAATATAAAATTCCTACATCAAGTTGGTGACCGTCCTTAAATGTTGTCATTTTTCTATTACAAAATTATGTGTTTTCTTTCTATGAATACAGTCAAATAAGATGAACCGCAGCAAATGATAGTATATCCTTTCAAGTTTGAAATCTTCTACTAGGATCAAAGTAGTACTTCCTGTTTTAGGTGCTAGAACCTGGAATTGTTGGTACCTTTGTCCTCCTTAGATGAGCGTGGTGTTGCTTTGACTATTGTATTTTAATGGGGTTTGATTAATCTTCTGACTAGCTCTGACATGGTTCCCCATTTTGATACCAACTGGATGCTTCTCTTGCTTGTTTTTGAACGTCATGCTATACTTCAGCTTCATAACCATGATTTTGTGCCTTCTTTGTACCATATAAACATTTGTATGGCATCTACTGTTTTGCTAATGGTACTGCAATACTTGTATACTTTCAGGTTGCTGAAATCACTCGCATATTACGGAGCGGTGGTGTCTTTGTTGGAACCACTTTTCTCCGGTATACTTCATCTACGCCCTTGATATTAAGGTCTCTCAGGGAGGTAATACCCATTCCGATGGTTCAATTTTTCACTTTTACATCATGCTTTATTCTTTCTAGGTTGAGATGCAAACTCGATGATTGTTCTCTTTATTTAACGTGAATGTATAAATTGCTTCTGAATCCGCGAGTGGTGGGCAACATGCTCAACTCTATCATCAACCTGTATCACTATCAACCAATTCTCCAAAAGCCCGCACTCCCCTTTCACGTGTGTGCTGGACAAATATCTGGGAAATCATTAATTGAACATATTCCAACAGGGGAATAGCTAAAAATTGTCTGAAACAAATTAAAGGCCCAAGATGTCGTGTATCAAACAAGAGTTTGCACTCAAGACCTCATACCTTGATACCATGTCCTAAAAGCTTAAGGGGTTAGGAAATGGGCCGACATTAGGTTTTGTATCCTATCTAACTAGAAAGGTGCTGGTGGTTTTTCTAAGGACCAAATTGCAAATAGAAATTATTTCTTTAAATCTTACAATTTGCACAAGCTCTTATTGTTCTCTCTTGACAAGCCATATGAGCAACATCCCTCAATTTTCCTTTTCTGCCTTAACTTTCTGAAAGTCGGAACAACCTTAATGCTATGTTTGGTAAGATGTATGGAAAATAGAAAGGAAATAGGTTTTAAAAGAACTAAATGCACCCAAGTTCACAAAGGTAAATAGTGGAAGGCAATGGCTCTAACTCCACCAATCTTCAGACAAAGAACTGAAAGAACGTAAAATTTTGAAATAACTTATAATATCAACTAAAAGAATATAAACTAGTAAGCATAAATCTCACTGCTTCAAACACAATGATGTATAGTCACAGGATGTAAGATTGATATTGAAACAGAGACCATAACTGAACAAAAAATAATCAGCAAAATTCACCTCAAAACTTAAGCAGCTATCACAGAGTTTTACAAACCAAAAAAAGATTCACAACACATACCATTACCTTTCTGGTATTGCTGCCCACCCAAAGGCTTTTTGTTAGCAGCAGGTCCAACTCGCAGGGGCCTTGTCGAGCAGTACTGACCAGTCATCTCATTCATACCGCGCAGTTGTTCACTTTCATCACTGAACCTGACATACCCACATCCTTTAGAGTGTCCAGTGATCCTATCGGTAACAACTTTTGGGCACCCTTCACAGAATGGTGTACTGCCCTAAATGTCTCCTGTCGGTTGTAATTGGTAACATCAGCAGCCAGATCAACAACAATTGTATACTCAGGACTGTCATCTTGAAGCCTCTCTCCGGCACCAAGAGTAGCCCAGTTCAGCCGAAAGTTCTGGTTGGTGTTTGGCACTAATGTGCCATTTTATGTCTGTAAAGCTCTATCAGCTGCAGCACGAAATTCAATATAGCCATAGCCTTCTGGCGAATCTGTTTGCTTATTGCAAATAACCTTTGCCATAAGAGCCTGCCAACAATCAAACAAGCCCCAAATAGAAAATTAGAAAATGATGAACATTCAGCCAGCCAAAAATCACAAATATATTTGTTACAAAAGAACCGGCAATATTGCAAAAACTAAGCACATAATTATGATAAGATATATCATCTTTACTAAGTACATCGAATTTTTCAATAAGATATTATAAAACCCGTAGATGATGGAAATAGGAAGTAAGGAGTGAGATTTTCTATCATGTTGTTTGGTAGAAGAGAAAGAAAATGTCTAATCAAATGCATTTTACGATTATAATCTTATATAAATTAGAAGATGGTGAAAGAATAAGGTCAAAATATTTATTTTACCCATATTTGCTTTGTCAAAATTTTTCATCCGCTGTTCTTTCCGAAGTTGGAAGGATTAAAAAGTGCCATGGATTTCCAATTTCCCTTCCTTCCCAAGTTACTCTCTACCAGACAACCAAAATTCCCTTTTCCTCTCCAAAATCCCTTCACCAATTTCCTTACTCTCCATTTTCCACTCTACCAAACAAATGCCATCTGTCACATTGAGCCCCTAGTTAGGATCAAGTTTGTTTGCTTTTCTTTTTTTTTTTTTGGGGGACTTTATCGTTAGGATTAAGGTTAATGACTACCCATTAGTTGCTGGCAGCTTTATTACCAAGTGTCCCCCGTCACAACTGTTGGAATGCAGACTATGAATGATAGGGGAATCTTTTAAGGATACATGTTCACTTTCCAAACATTCGTCAAAACTTTAGTAGATTTTAAGGTTTTTTTTTTCCCTGTGGCAGAGGGCACTTCAGAACTACATCTACTTAACAGAGGAAGAGATTGAAGACTTGTGCACTTCATGTGGTCTTACCAACTACTCGAGCAAAGTTCAGCAATCTTTCATCATGTTTTCTGCTCAGAAGCCTTGAGTTTGAGACCATACTGTAGGAGGGCCCACTTGAATATCATTTCTCCATACCCTGGCTTTCGTCCTTTTCTTCCATTAATTTTTGTTGTGCATTATGTAAATCATTACCATTTCAAAACCCAAAAAAAAAAAAAAAAAAAGAGAAGCACGACAAACACAAAACCTGAAAAAGGTTATATGGCCTGGGGCGGAGCTGCAGATGTAAAGTGGTTGTATTGATTAATGAGAAGTATGTTATTTTATTATGTGAATTAAGGATGCTAATTGTGATCAGGCGCTGTAAACCGACTTCATTTATGGCAGGTTTAACAATTATTATAACCGTTGGTTGGTTGGTTTGATTCATGTTTGAAGATGGTGGTCCTGATAGCGGATAAACAACTCTGTTTTAATCGTGTACTGAACCAGTTGGTGATTGTAAATTAGAAATAATTTAAAAAATTACATTAAAATTAGGGGTGTCAATTCGTGTCTCGTGTCGTGTTCGTGTCGTGTTTGAGTCGTGTCGAATTTTTTTTACCACAACCCGCGACACGACCCGTGACACGAACACGACACGACGACACGACACGAACACGACACGAACTCGTAACGGGATGACACGAACACGACACGAACTTGACCCGCGACACGAAACTGACCCGCGACACGAAACTGACCCGCTACACGACCTTGACCCGAAATTGACACGAAATTTGACACGAACTTGACCCGAAATTGACACGAAACTGACCCGCGACACGAAACTGACCCGCTACACGACCTTGACCCGAAATTGACACGAAATTTGACACGAACTTGACCCGAAATTGACACGAAACTGACCCGCGACACGAAACTGACCCGCTACACAACCTTGACCCGAAATTGACCCGAAATTGACACGAAATTTGACACGAACTTGACACGAACTTGATCCGAAATTGACCCGAACTTGACACGAAAAGTGACACGAAATTGACACGAATTTTTGCGGGTCTACACGAACACGACACGAATTTTTTCGTGTCAAATTTTCCCAACCCGGACACGACCCGCCCCCAATTTTTCTCAACCCGAACCCGTCAAATTCGTGTCGTGTTCGTGTCGTGTCGTCGTGTCGCGACCCGTATTGCCACCCCTAATTAAAATCAAATAATTTGTGAACTTCACATCTGAAAGTGAAGTCAGGAATGGATAAACGTTGATAAATTTAGGAATGTTTAATAACTGAAATTTTATAAATCTATAAATATCTCTAGAGCTTCCAATTAAAGACAGAAAAAATAACTTCTAAAAAAGGCTCTTCTAAATAAATTTTAGAACTTGTATTAGACTTTAAAATCATTTTAACTTTTTAAATTGTTTTTCAAATGTTATCCTTAAACATTTATTAAAAAATTATAAATTTCGCCTCTCTTCTTCACTGACTAATCAAGCCCAATATAGAACTCTCATGCATTTGAGTCCAGAGGCTGGACTTAGGCTATGTTTTGAGCATACGCTCTAACAAAAATCTTTTAAATTTTTTTTTTTCATGCAAAAGTAAACTAATTTCACTATTTATATATTTAAATTTCTTTGAAAAAACTTAAATTTTAAAAGTTAATAAATTTTTTTGTTTAAAGTTGAAATAAGATTTTCTTTTTAGTTGCATAAAATGATAAGAGTGATAAAATAATATACATATTACTATTATTTTTTCAGAACAAATTTCATATTTTTATACTTTTTAAGTTTAAAGGATTCATTAAAAAAAAAAATACAAAACTTTTTTCTAATCTAAACATTTTCAAAACTTATCGCTTTTTAAAATCTATGCTGCAAACGCCACGTTAGCTTGTCACCAGTCTCTAGTTTTTGGGAAAAAGATCCCCACATGGTCTAGACCTTTAAAATAAGCGGCACAAAAACTAAATACAATAGTAAAAATAATAGCCCACTTGTAGAATTAAGTAGAACACTCAACAAATTAATTAAATATATATATATATATATATATATTGACACAAAGGCAATGTGGGACTCATCAGAGAGAGGGGGCAGAGGGATCCCCTCGTGCGGCTCACTCGCTGACCAACCCTCTGTTTGTTCTTCTAACCAGTTGCCACGTCAGCCTTTTGTTGCACTCTCTGGATCTTTGACCGTTGACCAAACAGTTACTTTTTAAAGTTTTTTTTTTTTTTTTTTTTTTTTTTTTTTTAATGACACAAAATGGAATATTTGGTCAGTCCCGAGAACCTCCCCACCCCCACCTTAACTTTTGGACCCTGCAAAATGGCACTGACAGATTTTAGGGTTAGATTTAAAAAAAGAAAATACCCAAATTTTTTATAAAAAAATTAAAAATTAAAAGACTTTTTATTTTTTTTATAGACACTCCTTAACTTTTTAAATTTAACAATTTAGTATCTGAATTTAAAGTTTTTAACACTGTCAGTCCATTTCGCTCAAATTAGATAAAATTTTGAATTTTTTTTTGTCATATGACTTGCACGTTATAAACTAAGAATGGCATTGTTGATCATTTTTATTTAATTTTAATATAAGTTCGTTTGAAAAATTGAAACTAGCTAACTCAATTGTAATTCAATTTTAAACTTAAACTTAAAAGAATTTTATATTGAAATTAAGTAAAAATATTCAATAAAAGTAGTTGTTGGGCTATAATGTACAAATTATGTATAAAAAAACTGTAAATTTTAACGCATTTGAGTAAGGACTGAAGTGCCAAATATTTTTAGTTCAGGAGGCAGATTAAAAAAAAAAGGTTTAGAGACAAATTATCAAATTTGAAAATTTCAGGGGTTTCCATACAAAAAAAAAAGGTTTAAAGAAGGGTAGCGTCTAGTAATTACCCTTTTCTTTCCCTTGGATCCTTGCACGTGAGCTTCTTTCTTACTATAATACCTTTCTGCTTTTCATGGTACGTGGGGCTGGCCAATTCATAGCCTCTTGTCTTTCTTTGAATTTATCTCCCTATTATTTTTGCTTATTTATATTGTTTTTACTCAGCTTTTGTTGATTCCATTTTTATATTTTATTTATCTAACACTGAAAGGAGTTTTTTGAGAGTTACTTGATTAGATAATTACGTGTACACGTGCGTGGTATAATCTTAATGGGTCGGTGCTGGTAATTTCTTTTTTTTCCTTTGCTTTTAGAGTTTCAAAAACTTCACCTAAGTTGTCAGCTACAGGTGAGTAATTTTTTTTTCAAACAGATATATATACCGAGGCTTTTTATTGTGAGGTATTTTCTAATGGTTTTTTTTTTTTTAATGGTATTTTCTAAGGTTAGGTGTTGTTATAAGGATATCAAAATAAAAATCCACAAAATCAACAAAACAAGCCGTGGTGAAGGTATATGGATAACATAATCTTAATAAAAGTTATATGGTGTGTTTGGATTAATCACTAAACTTCAATACAATACAATGTTCATTTTGATACTCAAATATTGTATTTGACTAAAAATCTATATAAACAGTAAACTCAAATAATTTTACTGTTCATTCATCCTCATTTTTTTCTTTTATTTATTTATTTTGTTTAACTTCGGTATAATTCCATTTTTTTCATCAGCGGTTTTGTACTACTTTTTTAAAACGTTATTTTTTTTTAAAAAAAAAGAGAAAATATAATTTAGTTACTAGTAATATTAATAATTTATTTTTTACAAGAAAATAATAATGACATTTTTTTTCATTGGAAGTAATTACGATTATTTTTCTAGTGTATTTTTCCATCTCAATACACGATGCAAAAGCAGGCGATCCCAACATAGTTTGGAATGTAAACATTAAACCAGAATGATTATTCAAATATGAACAATCCAAACATATATACTATATTTTAAAAAAATGATTCAAGTAGCCATCCAAACATATATTGAAATACATAGAGCTCATTTAAATCAAATACCAAATAGAATAGGTTATTCAAATACAATATTAGTATGCGCCCTATAAGTAAAGTACAGGATTAGCTCTTCAGCTAAAATTAGGATTAAGATTTGACAATTCAAAATTTATTAAGATATTTTTCTCTTATCTTATCATAAGATTCTCTGTTCCTTACTTTTTTTTACCTATCACAATTAGAAGTATAAATGGCTTCCTTTCTGCAGTTTAATTTAACTTGTACTACTATTCTATATTTATATTCTGCTATAAGTTCTAATTTGGGCGTAAGGAGCTTAGTAACTCTATCATCATTTTTGATATTGACATGTAATATCTACATCAAATTCCTTATATATTAGTAGTTAAAAAATATTTGTAAGAAAACTATAGTTGTTAAATTTTTAAAGGAATTGGTTCCTTTTCTTAAGAATACAAAATAGAAGGACAAACGGAGTGATCAAAAGTAAAAACAATAAGTAATATATATATATATATGTGTGTGTGTGTGTGTGTGTGTCTAAGTGAAGACAAGAAAAAGTATTTATAAAAGATTTATAGGTAAACCTAAACAGAGTATAGAACTGCAAATATATGGATGTAACATATCCGCATATAGACTATACCTAAAAGCACTCACATTTATTTATATATATGTGAGTGTGTATATAATAATATGCCAATTCATAGTACTCTAGTTTTCGTTAAATAACTCACGTAATGTCCAAGTCATGTTTGATTATTCAATAGAGAATGACCAAAATTTCCTCCACCTCCTCCTATTTCTAGCATGGCCTAATCTTCCCTATTTCTAAATTATTCATGAACTAGGTAATATACATGTAAAGAGCTAGTATTAAAAAAAAAAAAATTTCAATGGATCCATCGGTGCATTAATTTAAACCATTTGATTTTAATCTAATGACTACATATTAGTATGTCATTTAATGCTTTTAATCTTTGTGAGGGGATTACTTGTTTCTGACATGTTTTTCTTTTTCTTTACTTTCTTCCATTCCAATTTAAAGAATTTATTTTTAAGTTTTCTTAGTCAATTTGGAGTACTAT
This sequence comes from Ficus hispida, assembly GCA_025413025.1. Lineage (NCBI taxonomy): Eukaryota > Viridiplantae > Streptophyta > Magnoliopsida > Rosales > Moraceae > Ficus > Ficus hispida. The sequence continues at coordinate 21,367,591 of CM046362.1, read as the reverse complement.
ATAATAAACTCGGTTATTTGATTATTAGTAAGGGTACTTTTTCTCTAATTATAGTGTTACGTTTAGCAATTTGCTGACCTATTTATCTTTACCTGCCAATTTATTTTCCTTTTATTTGAAACCTGTCGAATCTAAATCATTTATTTTGTGCTATAAATTTATCTTATCTTTAAAGGAAATTCATAAATTTATTAATTCCAACAAAACAATAGTGTAGAAAGTGTAACTATTAGGAGTGCAAATAACAATGATAATGAATAGATATGAATACGAAAAGTTTTATTAAAAAAAAAAAAAAGTGGATTCCTAGCTCTTATTTATTTTTTTTTTCTTTTCTGAAAATGGGGCGGGAATTATTTTTTGTTTGCTTTGGATGTGTATAACAGTAGCTTTTAACTTGATTTTATTATATATTATTTTGTTTTGTTTTGTTTTTGTTTTGTCTTTGGTTGTGTTTTCTGTGTGCTAGATTTGGTTTCTGACATTTTTAAGCCTTGGTGCTAAGGGATTTCGTTGATCGAATATTTCTATCAAATTTAAAGATTTTGTCAACGAGTCATATATGTATACTCAATTTTTGGTTTATCTAAAAATGGTATTTTTATCAACGCCATCAACATATTGATAAGTGATAAAAAGAATCAGGAAAGGAACTTCCAAATGCAAGGTAGCGTCGCCATCTATAAGTAGATAAGTTAATATAATAGATAAGTTAACTTACAAATGCAGTCAATTATTGCTTGTATTGCCTTTTTATTTTATGATTTGTAAATCGTTTTCCTATTATTAAGTATGCAAATTTTAATCCATTATCTTTTATTAGCATACATATAGCATCGCTGTCTTTTTTTTTTTTTTTTTTTTTTTTTTTTTTTTTTTAATTAAAACCTTCTTACTTAGAATTAAAAAGTCAAATGAAAACAAAGTATTTATCTAGATAACTAACAATGCAATTTACCGAATATAACCAATAAGGTATGAGAAGTCATTTTTAACTTGATTGACGTCACCCCAAAATTCTTAATTGTTATTTTCACATATTAGCATCAAACGTTTGTATTTTTCAGTAGTTAAAATTAAATACCAGTAAATGAATTATCATTTATATGATTGCAAGCATGATGTTATAGATATTACACACTTATATTCTATCGTTAGATTTAGAATTTAAATTCCTACTCAGAGCTCAAATATATATATGTACACACACAGATATATATATATATATATATATATATATTTAAGTACTGAAGATGTATACAGTGAGAAAGCAAGTGCTGGAATAGAACAAAATGTCCGAACGTCCAAGGAGTAACTTGTTAATTAGGTATTGTTTGGTACCATTTTGAAAATGTTTTTCAAGTTTTCCGATAAAGTAATTTTCGAAAACGATTCAAAAATAGCATTTATTAGTCAGAAAACATAAATGAAAACAAAATGATTGTTTTTATATTTTGTTAAAATAAATGAGAAAATAAAATAAAATTATATTCCCACTTCTGTTCTTTTATTTTCTAGGTTTTACACACAAAAATTTAAATTTTTAAAAATACATCCAGTCTATTTAAAAACACAATCCAACACAAATTTTAAATATATAAATATATATATATATATATATATATCAACGCCATTCTCAAAATACTTTTATTCACATTTCATATTCAAAATAAAATTATTTCTAAAATGCTTCTAAACTAGGCCTTAAAATTTAAACATTGTTCTTGCAGCTGGGTCTTAAACCATCTACTTGATAAAACATTTTCATTTTTCAGGTGCAACTTAAATTTCTTATAGTTTTTAACGTCACGAATTAAGCCAAAATTTGAAGGTAAAAGAACCTTGGTTCATTTTATATAAGCTGTAAACCGTTGTTGAAGGAAAACCTGCTTCAGCAAAACCCACTCAAAAAGACTACAAAACCGGAGTTTCCAGAAACTTACATATGCGAAAAAATATACGACACATACATGAGTCTAATTAGCAGAAAAAGCCTACGGCTACAAGACTATAATTTATATACATAAATAGAGTACAAATACATAAATATATATATTTATATAAGACATCTCCATTTGCACATTTATTGTTTAATGATTCTCCTATATATATATACACACATATATATACAATTGATGTCTATATATAATGCCATATCTTTTCAAGCTGCGTGTTAAGAGGTCTAGTTAGAGCGAACTCTAGATAATTAAATTACTGCATTTTTTGTTTCTTGATCCAGCTTATTTGGTTCATGTTTGTCTTTATCAAGCTCTTAATTTGTACGTACTCAAATGTGATATATTGGCTAATTTTCTGTCTTATTTCTTTACTCTATCAATAATGTCTTTATTATATTATATCGAATAAAATTATAATTTTATTATCATACTAATTTTGTAATTCAATCCTAATTTTAACCCTTGAGGATTTTTTTCATAGCTAACCCCGAATTATGTCAAATAAATCCTATAAGTATAATTTCTGCTATAATCAATTACCCTAACTGTAAAATCTCTTATGAATCAATTATTCCACAAAATCTTCAATAAGTTCAAGATAATAACTAAAATATGTAAAAGTGAAAGTCTGAGATTAGAGTGAGACCAAGAATTATAACTCAGCAGTCGTAGCATTCATACATTATAGAGACAGAAAAATTAAACACACTATTTATTTATATTAGCATTTACACACATGGGCATTGGGACGTAGGGCCGAGGGGGGAATATGCCCCCTGAATTTTTAAAAAATTCATTTTATCCCTGAAGTTTGAAAATTCCGATGACTCTCTATAGTTTTTTTCTTTATGAAAAAAGGTTCTATAACTTTATCCCCTTATTTGTCCCCCCTAAAATTCTTTTAATTACTTCATTTGTACAATTTAAAAAAAAAGAACCCCTTAAATTTTACCTTAAATTTTGATTTTTAGGCACCCATACATAAATTTTAACATCTCAAATGAATCAGAATAAACTATGTTGAAACTTACTCTACAGTTTGGTTTAAACTTTTGAATTAATTTACGTCCTCTTGGAAAATATTTTTTGACTCTGTCCCGGATTGCACACACTTACATATTGAAACTTAACTGCAGAGGTTTTAATTAAAATTTACAAAACTAGTAAAAGGGGTACAAAAGGAATGAAACAATAAAGTTTAATCTCATATCATCTCAAACCCCGAGATTAACTCTTGGTTAAAGCTTAGAGCTTAGAGCTTAGAGCTTAGAGCTAGGTTCAAGTATCAAGGAATTCGTCCTCAAAATTAGCACAAAGTCCCGTAATTAATTAATTTTTTTAATTAATTTTTTTGTTAGTGTTGCTAATTAGCTATATAGGTAGTGGTTCATGTGTTGTGCTTGTCTCTCAAATGTTTAAAAAAAACCAAATTGTGATTAAAAGCAAAACACAGCTGCTTATCAGTATGCACAGTAGTGGAGCAGTTGGCTTGAATGTTGCCATGTTTTTTTCCATAAAAACCGTGTCTGGCTTTTTTGAATGTGCACACACACACACACACACACACACACACACACACACACGCATGTATATGCATTATATGGCTAGCAAATGCAAAAAATATGGCACTAAAAATTGTGTTTGACTAGCTATCAAACCCATGTAATATTAGCCTTGCATTTGGTAATTATGTCACCTTAGCCAAATGAAATACTTTCCATGATCTGTTTGGTTCCACAGAAAGGGGAGAAAAGGAAAGAATGTTATGTTCAATGGTATCATGTATTGTTCAGCTGTTTGGTTGGCCTATATATATATATTTTATATAGTTGGATCGTGAAGTGGATCTAAAACCGTCAAAAGATACTTCCATATATGTACCGGGTAATTTTTCCCTTCAACTATTGATCATCTGCCATACAATATTTTTCCATCTAATGCTGCGAGGTGCCAATTAACGACTAACATTTGCTTGCTGGCCCTTGCACTCTCGCCCACACTTTCCCCTCTTTCTGTGGTTACTTAATTGTAAAGTACTCGTTCGATTGACTAGACAAAAACATTAAAAACAAAAACAAAAGAATAAAAGAGAGTTCTTTGAAAAAGAATAAAGGAGGTGAAGGTACTTATAAAGTGTGTTGTTGATAGTGAAATTAAAAATGTTCAAAATATGAATGCAAGGAATTAATCTCCCACAGTAAATTAGTTAAAAAGTACTAAAAGAAAATTAGAAATTAAGAAGACCTAAGTTTATTATAGTTCACGCTCAACATGAGAGTTATGGCTATATAGTTATTGGGTTTCATCACGAGAGAAAAGACAGCATCTATAATACTTTCAATTACAAAAGTACATGGGTTTTTTTTTTTTTTTAATTGCCTATTTATGCACTTCTAAGTAGAAATACAAATAAATATTGAACATTGAATTTGTTCTAAGCTTGGACTTATTCTTTGATCAGCTTATGTCAAAGTTAACCACCTCTAATCTTTAGTTTTAATTTTAAGTAAGCCTTATGGACAATTTTTCAATATTTTTTTGCTTAATTCTTTAATTTCAACTTTTATATTCTTAACTCAATTGACTTCCGACTTGATATAATGATTTTCTATGACATTAAGCTCAATACAGTCGGGAATTAAACATGTTGCATAGATCACAACCGTTAAGAATTAGACACTTATTTCAACATGAGCAATAAAAATGTAGAAGAAAATAATTAATAAACAAGAACAGTTAAGATTTATAGTAGTTAAACCTCAATATGAAAGCTATATCCACTTTCAGTCATTGTAATAAGTCATTATGGTGAAATAGACTTTTTTAATATTAAAAGAAAATCTGATACCTCTTAATCTCTCTTTATATGTTTTTTCTCTAACTTAGAAAAGGTATCCCATAATTTACAAGAATCAAATTCTAAGGAATATTATATAATTCATATATAATAAACACCCCCCCCCCCCCCCAATAATAGTTGATTTTTGCTTGTCGTGATTAGTAATTTTCTTAATCTGTTAAGACTGGCTGATCATCAACTATTTCATAAACACATTTCAAATCAATCTCAATGTGTGTGTTAAAAACCAAAAGTCCAACTTTAAAATGCATTTAATACCACACCGAGTGAATTTTGAATCATCTTTGTGTGTGCATTACTATATAATATACCTAAACAATGACCGCTACATTTTGGGTTATGTCACTTATGCGTACTAAATTAGTATTTGTATTATGAGTAATATTAAAAACTATCAATTACAATCTCAACTTTTGTATGAATTTTATGTTGTCACTTCCTAATCTCAACTTTTATATGAATTTTATGTTGTCACTTCTTAATCTCAATTTGACAAATACAATTTCTTACGGTTGATTGATATGATAATCTTTATTAGTAAAAGAATTCTAACTCAAAACTGCTACAAAAAGTTGTGATTGAAGTTGATATAATCTGATATTTTTCTTTTATTATAGTTCTTCCATTCCAAAGTTTAAAACCATACAAGTGGGCAATAGTTCCCACTTCCAACCCGATTACACCCAAGAGATTATGAGAATCAAAAAAGGAAAAGGTTAAAAGTAAAAAATATAAGAAATAATTTGATGGGACCGGGCAGCTGCTTCAAGGAGAGACTAGTTTTTTGTTAAGCAATATTTAGAGCTCTTAAGCCAAGGAGATGAGCAAGCAAAAAAGATTATTAGTTAAATTTATAGATATTTTAGAGAAATGGTCGACACGGAAACAGCGCCCACGTTCTCCTCATATCTTACTTCTTTTCTTTATTCGTTTGCCTCTCTCTCTCTCTCTCTCTCTCTCTCATAAACAAGCACCCATTGTTGACAAAATGCTTGGTAGTACCCCAAGAAATAAATATATACACCTCCTCACCTCTCTTGTGAACCTCCATAAATACTCTTATCTCTATGCCCTATTCCTCTCTCTCTCTCTCTCTCTCTCCTCTTTGTACACCACACTCTCTTGATATTAACACCTCAAAGAGAGTCATTCTCTATCCTCCCAATTGATCATCACCTAGCTTCTTTAGTTTCGTGATCATGGTTTGTCTCTTTTTCTCACAATTCTCTTCCAAAATTCTTACAAATATGTATATCCACTTTAATATTTGGTCCAAATTATTAAGTGATTAATGAGTTTTCTTTCTCTTATTATTATAGGGAATTCAAAAGCCTGCATGGTTGGATGCTCTCTATACTCAGAAATTCTTCGTGGCCTGCTCTTTCCATGAAAATGCCAAGAAGAATGAAAAGAACATATGTTGCTTGGATTGTTGCGCAAGTATTTGCCCTCATTGTTTGCCCTCGCATCGTTTTCATAGGCTTCTTCAAGTTCGCCGGTACGTATACCATGATGTTGTCCGAATGGAGGATCTTCAAAAACTCATCGACTGCTCTAACGTTCAGGTTACGCTTCTTTCTCTTAATTAAAAAATTAAATTAAATTACATCATCTGTGACCTGAACTAACAACTCAGTACATTAAAAAAAAATTGAACTCATACACTCATTCAATACGAATTGAGCTAGCCTCACTTGACAAAACAAAATTTTTGTTGTGCAATTTATTTTTCTCTTAATAATTATTCTATAATAATTCATTTTTAACTAGTGTATTACTCACGCAAGAATATGTTATATATTTATATAGATAATGTGCTAAATTTGTGGTCCATTCATTTTCTCTACTAGGCATACACTATTAATAGTGCAAAAGTGGTATTCATCAAGAAGAGACCTCAGAACAGGCAATTCAAGGGGTCTGGCAACTATTGCACCTCTTGTGATAGATGTCTTCAAGAACCTTATATCCATTGCTCTCTCGGCTGCAAGGTAATATATATCTCTCTAGATACACTCAATTTTTGGTGATCACTTAATACATACATTCATATAATCCTAGAAGAAGGGATATATGACCCCTTTTTTTTTTTTTTTTTTTTTGTTTGTGATTAAGCAAATGAATCCCTTTGAGAAAATAACCCAAAAACATGTGATTGGATTTATCACCCATTTTGTAACAATTTGCAAACTTATCATAAAGTAAATATGCGCAAGCTCATATGCAATTGATTTGAACTTGTGCATTTCAAAACAATAAGAACCAACTGAATTTCCCTTTGAAAACATCAATACGTAAATTATTTAATTGAAAAAGACTACTAGTTTATTACTATGATCAATAATGTTATTCGAATTATGCATATAATGACTAATAATTATCTTCACAAACTAATTATATCTACCAAAAAAAATAAAAAACTAATTTTGTTCACAAATGTTTTACTTTCACTCTACATATAGGTGGACTATGTGCTCAAGCACATGAAAGACCTCTCTCCTTACTTGAGGACATGCAATTCCCTACAACTTGGCCCTGACTTCTTGTTTCCACAAGACATGGGAGACGACGAGATGACCAACGAGACCCCTAACTCGACAATCGTCGACAGCGATGAGCCCATGAGCTCGTGGTCTGGCTCGTCGGGTTCGGAGAACATGATGAGCATGGCTTGTACTGAGATTGTCCGAAAGAAGAGAAGTGGGCTTAATTATGTATGTGCAAGATCAGCTAGTAATTATAAGGTTTCTGATGAGGACATGGCTACAAGCATGATTAGTAGACGTAAAGGAATTCCTCATAGATCCCCTCTCTGTTAACCAAAAAAACAAAAAAAAGGAACAAACTTCTTATTACTATTATAATTTTTGAATTTTGATAAATTTGACCGAATCATAATTCAAACGCTCATAGCTATCTTTTCTCTGTCTTCTTCCTCTTCCTCTCTCTCTCTCTCTCTCTCTCTCTCTCCAAGTTTCTCTCATTGGAAGTTTAAGTTTAATTAATCACTTGGTCGGGGTGTTTTGTCTTAATGGCATCACGTGGTTCCCAATTCCGAGTTATGGTTTTATTATAAGGTTTTCATGTTTTTTTTTTAATATGATTAAATTATTTATTATGAATTTTTATTAATTAAAGTCATGAATCTTGAGGGCCTTCTTGTACCTTCTATGGTTATAGACGACTCATATATACGTTTTTTCATATACAAGTTAGTGTCTCGCTTATCACTGATAGGTGGTCTAACAATAAAGATGTTCTTCTTTTTTTCTTTTTCTTTTTTTTTTTTTTTTTTTTTTTTTTTTCCTATTTTTCTTGTAGAATGTGGATCCGTTTGATGCTTACATCTTACCTAATTAAAGATCCTATCAATTTCTATGTTATTAGATTCATGATGGTCGTGTAAGTGACATTGGACTTATCCTTCAAATAAAATTTAGATATTATAATCTCTTTTATCTCGATGAAAATGAAAGGATGTATATTTTAGGTGCTGTTTGGAATAATTATTGGAGTTGAAATATTATTTTTCCGAACTTTGTTTGTATCACTTTCTCATTTTAAATCTACATCTTTTTTTTTCTTCTCTTTTTCATTTTCAAAAAATTAAAACTTTAAAAGTTTATAATTATTTCAAGTCGAAATAAGATGATTCTTCTGTCAAAAAGAGTATAATAAAGAGGAGAAAAACGAAATAAAATCCATATTCAGTGTGTTTTTTTTAAGCACAGTTCAAAATTTTGGCACTATGAATTCTTATAGGATAATTCATTTCTAATTCAGCCTTCAACCAAACACACATTTCCAAATATTCACTTATATCCCATCAAAAAATTAAAAAATTTCAAGCCAATTGTTGTTCCAAATAAGTTTGTAGTGTGTGGCATGCTGTATTTTGGATACAGCCACATGTAACAAGTAGATGCGAGCACTTGCCTTTCAATTAATTTGTATGGTTACAGTTAGATCCGTTGATTACCAAATGTAATTAAATTTTCAATTAAATTAAATTCCTGAAAGCATAATAAATAAAGAACACATGCAATTTTGACGAAGTTCGGTCATACCTACTCTTCAGGATCATGCCCAACTCTCAAATACTCCACTAATGTCAAAATGATTACAAGTATACTCGAACTTAAATAACTTAAAGAATCTCTCTTCCTATTACTGCTGGTCATCTTGAACCTATTAGCCGGATGTGTTTCACGAGCACCACTCATCTTGACGTTAAACTCCCTTCAACTGAAAATGCCTCGTCCTGAAAGCTTCAAGTTCCTTTTCCAAAGAATGATTCCGTCTCCTCTTGAAGACTCCAAATTCTTCTCCTGAAGAACAAAAATCACATCAAAAGACTAAATCTCAAAATATGTTGTAAAACTCTCTCTATGCTCGTACTTCACAATCTAATTTTGAGACTATAAATAAGCAGCCACACAACCTTTACAAAATCTTGGATTAAAATAAATAATTTAAATTTCAAAGTGTTTCCTGATATGTTACAACACTTCCGGAAATACTCTAAAATTCAAATATAGAAATTTCCTTCATATCCGAACTTACTTTCCTTCATAATAGCTGTTGAAAAATCACGAAAAACCTTCAAAAAACTATATAAATAAAATCTTTCAATCTTCCAGACTTCAAATGCAAGATTCTTCTCTTTTTGGGAAAGTTTGAATTTCTAATTTAAATAAAGAAAGGAAACCTACTCAAATTAGAAATCTCTTTTAAATAAAATCCCAAAATAATCTTCAATTCAATGCATGCAATCATCCTTGATTTTTACCAAAATAGAAAATGCCAATTTGAATATGTAGATCAAGTCAAATACACTCTGTCATGTCAGCTTCCAAAACAAATAACTTACCTAACTTCCAAAATAAGCAGCTAATCATATTGTCAAAACAAGTAAGTTACCCAACTTTCTAAAGCTAGCTAACAAAAAATTTTTCTTTTTGGGTTTTCTATTGTTGCCATAAATGCCAACATACAAAAAACCTAACAGTTACAAAATGGGCAATATCGAAATATTTTTCATAATACATGATTAGCTTGCATACTACTAGAAGTTAAATTTTTCATACATCGAAATATTTTTAATAATACATGATTAGCTTGCATACTACTAGAAGTTAAATTTTTCATACATGGTCAATTTGTCTACATATTTTGTATTTATATGTGGATTGAACACCTTCTTTATTTAAGTTAATTTTTAAAGATGAGTTCTACTCAAATTATGATCATGATATCAAAGTCAGAATTATAGATAAGTGATAATGGATTCATTCGGCTCGTCTATTTACATTCATTATACATGTTACATGTAGTCGATCCATTTGTATGACACTCTATGCGTGATGAAAAGTGTTAGTAATTGAATTTATCTCATATCGTCAAGTTATTAGGTTATTGTGATGTTTATACGTAGAGAAGTTTTATGAAAGCCATCTATCACTTGCATATTGCACTACTAGAAAATATGGATACCACGACGGAAATTCGACGACCATTTTTAAAAAAACCGTCGTCATAAATTAGGAAAAACACGGAGCCGAAAAGCAATCAAAAAACCGTCGTGGAAGCTCTGAGCTTCCACGATGGTTTTAAATAACCATCGTGGAATCTCGGAGCTTCCACGACGGTTAAATTTCGGCTCAAAAACTATCATGGAAGCTCCGTATTCGACGACAGTTTTTTTAAACCGTCGTGGAATCTCCTAATTCCTCGACGATTTTTTTTACACTGTCATGTAATATCCGAGATTCCACGACGTTTTTTTTTTAACCATCGTAGAAGCTTTACTAAAATTTTATACAAAACGCCGAGTGTTTGTCGTCCTGAATTTTTTCACATCAACAACTCTCTGCATATCCCAAAATAAGATCAGATAATTATGAATACAGTTAGTACACCATTGGACGTCGCAAGTTACTCTTTGTAAGTGATAACTAATTAACGTCTTCCTTGTTGTTGTTTTCCTTAGTACGTAGAATTAATATTATTGATGCTGAAAATTCTACGGAGTGCATGTTATATATATATATATGTATGGGATCAATTTAATTAGAGTTAAATTGTGCAATAGGTGTTCAATAAATGTTATTTTTCCCCTGGTATTTAGACATTATTCATTATGGTTTTAGATGCTTTCGTTATATTTTATCAAATTTTTATTGTTGACCAATTAATGGGCTAGTGTTAGTGCTTTGACTTATAAGTATGTTAATTTTTTTTATATAAGATTTGTAAATCATGGATAGGAAATGGATGTGATTTGATAGATTGTCTAAAGTATATGATGATGGTATTGAAGAATTTTGTCATTTGCCAAAGCTCACATACAAGATGATAAGAGTCTGTGTCCGTGTCAACTTTATGGTAATCATAGATCTCATTCCATTGATAATATTAGAGGGCATTTGCACGCTTATGGGATTATTTATTCTTTCCAAACATGGTATTTACATGGCGAATATTTTTTTGATATTAAATATACATCGACGAATTCTAAAAGTAAAGAGGCTCGTTAGTGATAATATGTTCAATATGATAAATGATTTGGAAGAAAACTTTGTGCATCGTCCGGAGTTATTTGAGGCAATGATTAATGATGCTGAAACGCCCTTGTATGTCGGGTGTATAAAATATATAAAACTAGGAGAATTGGTTAAATTATGAAATATGAAAGCGTCAGGAAGGTGGACGAATTCTAGTTTCACGACCCTTTTAGAATTTCTAAAAGATATTCTTCCGGAGGAGAACAAAGTGCCACCTAGTATATATGAGGCGAAGAAAACGTTGACCACTTTGGTAATGGAATATGAAAAGATACATGCTTGTCCAAATGATTGTGTCCTTTACCGTAAAGAATATGAAGATTTAGATGACTGTTCGGTTTGTAAGGAGTCAAGATGGAAGAAGGGCAAGATGCCATCGAATGGTAGAAAAGGAGTGTCAGTTAAGGTGTTATGATACATTTCACCGGCTCCATGTTTGTGTCATTTATTCCGTAATGCCGAGCATGCTAAGAATCTGACCTGGCACCATGATAAACGCATTGACGATGGCAAACTTAGGCATCCGGCAGACGCACCATAATGGAAGACCTTTGATGACAATAATCTAGATTTTAGTGCAGAACCAAGGAATTTACGTCTCGGTCTGTCAACGGACGGAATGAACCCACATAATAGCATGAGGAGTTGGCATAGTAACTGGCCAGTCATACTTGTCAACTACAATCTTCCTCCGGAATTGTGCATTAAGCCAAAGTTCTTGATGTTGACATTATTGATCTCAGGCCCTCAACAACCGGGGAATGACATTGACATGTACTTGGCACCATTAATCAATAACCTTGTGGGAAGATGGTTTACAAGTTAGAGATTTTTACCGTCAAGATACATTCAATCTACGTGCAATGTTGATTTAGTCAATGAATGACTTTCCTGCACTTGACAACCTATTTGGTTATCCCGTGAAGAGTTCTATAGGATGTCCAGTTTTTATGAAGGAAACAACCTCTATCTGGTTGAAGAATGATAAGAAAACTGTTTACCTTGGTCATAGGCGATTCTTGCCAACGAATCATCGATACCGCAAACAAAAGAAGGCTTTGATGGTAATACCAAAGAAAGATCCGCTCCTTGGATTTTGTCTGGCGAAACCGTATTTGAGGTGGTCAAAGATGTGAAAGTAGTTTTGGAAAAAAGAAAACGTAAGGTTCCAGTTGTCGATGGACCTTGGAAGAAGAAGTCAATCTTCTGTGAACTTCCATATTGAAAGTCACTTTACGTTCGTCATTGCCTAGATGTTATGCATATTGAAAAATACGTTTGTGAATCGATAGTGGGCACGTTGCTTGACATTTCAAATAAAACTGAAGATGGTGAAAATGCACGGTTGGATCTTCAAGAGATGAAGATTAGACCAAATTTGCTCCCTGACAAAAGACCGAATGGAACATACTTACCTCTGGCAAAGCACACATTATCCAGACAAGAAAAGAGAAAGCTTTGTGAATGGCTTGCATCCGTGAAAGTGCCAAGTGGGTACTCTTCTAACTTCAAAAGGTTAGTGTCGACGAAGGATTTGAGGCTCATTGGAATAAAAACGTACGATTGTCATATCTTGATGCAACAATTATTATCTCTTGCATTGCGGGGAGTTTTAATGAAAGATGTGAGATATGAAATTATGAAGTTATGCTCATTTTTCAATTCAATTTGCTCTAAGGTAATCGATCCACTAATGCTAGATTCGCTACAATCTGAATTAGTGATGACTTTGTGCATGCTTGAGAAGTTTTTCCCACCAGCCTTTTTTGATATAATGATCCACCTAACGATGCATTTAGTTCGTGAAGTTAAACTATGTAAACCGGTCCATTTGAGGTGGATATATCCTTTCGAAATGTACATGAAGGTTTTGAAAGATTATGTGAAGAACCGAAATAGGCCGGAGGGATGTATAGTGGAAAACTACATAGCTGAGGAATCAGTTGAATTTTGCTTTGAGTATTTGTCCAATGCAGACCCAATAGGGCTGCCAATGAGTGGGCTATTTATGCCGAAAGGACTATCCGTGGCCGTTCATTCACCAGTAAAACAAGATGAATGTGAAAAAGCTTGTTTGTATGTTTTACACAATGCTAAGGAAGTGGAGCCGTTCATTGAGATTCACGTAACGGAATTAAGAGTCGTGAATCCAAGGAAAACAAGATGTGAGAAGTGGATTCAAGATGAGTACAACCGAACATTCAGGGAGTGGATAAGCCAACATTTACATATGAAGCCTAGCGTTTCCCAAGACTTAATGAAGCTAGCAAGAGGACCGTCATCGATAGTCACAAGATATACATCATACTTTATTAATGGTTACACATTTTATACTCGCAAAAGAGATGAGAAGCATCCAGTCCAAAATACGGTTTCATGAACTACTTTGGGTTCATTGAAGATATTTAGGAACTTGATTATTGCGGCTTGCAGATAGCACTCTTTAAATGCAAGTGGGCTTACAATAATTTTGTTAAGCTTGATCAGGACGGCGTGACAGTGGTGGACTTTAGGCGTATGGGATACAAAAATGATCCTTTTATTATGGTGTCGCAAGCAGTACAAGTCTTTTATACAACGGATCCCGACAATTTAGAGTTATCATTAGTTGTGCCAATAAAGTCAAAATTAATCCGGGATGGCCAAGAAGATGTTGAAGATTGCACGGACATTCCATCTATCACGAACGGTGTAACGACCCGCCTTGCACAGGTCGTTACGCTACATACATACATACATTCTTACTTATTTAACGTAAACAGCGGGAAATTTTTTTTTTTTTTCTTATACGTAACGCGTACGAGTGATTAACCATATATATATATATACGGCACGGATAAGCGGAAAACATAATAATATCAGTATGTTTGGAATACGAAATTTATACACACAAAAAGAAATACAAAACGCGTAGCGGCTATTAATCCCACATTTCACAGTTCGCCCTGCCACGCTCGCCATCTTGTATCAACAACTGCCCATAGGTTGCTTACCTACAGCATAGACGTAAGACGTGAGCTTTCGCTCAGCAAGTACAACATAATTATCCGTGACAATACAACTCAAAACATAATTCATCGTAACATTACATAGCATCTCATATCATAACATTTCCTACTTATCTCATCGTATCGTAACATCTCATACATAACATATCATAATCTTACATAGCATCTCATATCATAGCATTTCATACTTAACTCATTATATCGTAACATCTCATACATAACATATCATAGCGTTGCATAATATATGCATGAACCGATTATGCTTGTATTATGCCATCATATGCATTCTTAACTTATCTTGTTTATGGGCCCCATAACATAAGTGTACGTACCGGGCGCGCTCTATGGGCTTACTCTTGCCATAGCTCAACCCGACCTGACGCGGGTCGGTACGACACGGCAAGCTCGCCTGCCATCATACTTGCTTTTCATGATCTCATAATTGATCTTGTTAGTGAACATGCTTCGTGATGTCACTAAACTTAAGTCATACTTATATCTTAACATCATGCCTTATCTCATAATCATAAACTTGATATCATCATAATAATCATAAGCTTAATATCATAATAATCATAATATCGCATCAAACAATTCTAGCATACATTTATATCACATTCTAATAGCGATCATTCATCATACTTGGGTAAGTATACAACGGAAAGTCTATGCTGTAGACGGAGTTGTACTTACCAGATACTAAATCTCAAGTTTAGCGCTTTTCTTAACCGAGTAGTTTTCCTGTTTTCACAGAAAAATCATAGGATGAGAATCATCCTATCATAGTATCATACAACCTTAATTATCAACTTATCTCAGTATAAGGATATCAAAAACATAGCATAAACTTTAAAATCCTATTATCTTTTAAAACACTAAAATTCTTGAAAACAAATTATATTTGAAGTCAGTCTTTTATTTGATCCTTTTCTAACAAATTTGTTCCGAATTTGAAAGTATTTCCTTCATGAAAGTTGTAGACCTTGAAGGTTCCTACAACTTCTGTTTTAAACTTAAAATCCAAATCTGACTTAAACATGCTTGTTTCTGCCTTTGAAAATTCTTCGACCATTTTTCTTAACCTTGAAATAGGTCTCGGGTTTTTGTAAAAACGAAGGTCTTAGAGGCCTTATTTTCAAAAACTGTCCACGTTAGCCCCTAGTATTTTCCCTTCTCTACAACTTTGTAGTTTTAACTTTTTCATGATTCGGCCTCTAAGGGCCTCGAAATTCGCTTTCCAAAATACTGTCCAATTTACCCCGAAACTGGCAGTTTTTTGTTCGGTTTGGTTTTTAGGTAACTAACGTGCACACTACCTCAAACGGTTACCCCGTGAGCCTATATCAAGCATGCAGGCGTTACCTAACCATTTCATACACATACAATCAGATCTTACTCATATAATTTTTGTAAAACAAAAATCTTAAACTTGCATAAAAATCCTATTTCGAAACTAGCATATCGAAACCGAAAACCATCAACTACACATAAAGCATAGTGCTTGAATTTGCTTTTCATAAACTCATGCTTATACATAACATCACACTCACAATCTTCTTATCAAAAACGTGAATGAAAACTAGAGGTTAAAGAGTTTACCTCAAGCTTCACAAAACAAATTCTAGCTTAGGTTTTGGAGGTTTTCTTTTTCACTAAACCAACACCAACCGAAACTGATTTCAGCTTTCTCTCAATTTTTTTGTTCGGCTTTTAAGGGGTAAGGAGGTGCTTGATGGCTGAGAGGTGAACTAAAAGAATCCTACAGATTTTGCCTTCATCTATTTATAGATGAATTTTTGTTCTTACTTTGCCAACTAGTCCTCCAAACTTTTTATTTTTTTCCAGCAAATCCTTGTGTGCTGGCCGGCCATGGCTGGCCCTAGGAAATGAGTAAGCAAAGCTAAATTGACTCACCAAGGCTACTAGGTGATGTGCCTTGCCCTTAGGATGGCTGGTCATTAGAGTGATGATGTGTCAAAATCCTAGCTAGCCATGGTGGCAAAGCTAGACATGCTGATTCATCTAAGCTACATCATGGTGTCATCCTTCCATTGGCCGGATTTTGGTGCTGATTTAGCAAGGCCTTGGCTGGCCAAAGAGGCAAGCTAAAAGGGTGACTCATCAAGGCTAGACCATGAGGTGTCTCTCCCTCCAAATGGCCGGATTTGGTGTAGGTTTGGCAAGAGCTTGGCTTGCTAAATGAGCAAGCTAAAATGGTGATTCACCAAGGCTAGGCCATTAGGTGTCTAAACCATATGGTGGTCGGCCTTAGGTGGCTTGGTTTGCTTGGCTTTGCTAGCCAAATAGGCTAGGCTAAAGTGCTTGCTAACCAAGGCTAGTTTCATGATGTTCTAGCCAAGGTGGTGGCCGGTTTCTTGGTGTGCCAAATGGTCAGATTTTTACTTGATGAAACATCACAAATAGCCAAGTAAGCATAGCTAAAATGCTTACTAAGCAAGGCTAGGTTTTTAGGTGCCAAACTCATAAAGAAACACCTAATTCCCTATCTACTAATCAGCCCTTAAAGTCATAAAATTTTCTTGCAATTATTCATAAGGTGGCCGGCCAATCCTTGCTAGGTATAAAAGTTGCAAAATGCAACATAACTTAGTATGCAAAATTACTTTGCTTACTAGGCAAGGCTAAAATTGTGAGGTAACAAATTCTAATGAACTTCAAATTTTTCATACCTTGCCTATTGGTCCTTAAGTGCAAAATATCAGCTCATTAACCCTTGATGTGGCCGGTTCCCTTAAGTACAAGTGTAGGCAAATGATTGGTCACTTTTTGAACCAATCCAAACCTAACTTGATTCCTTGGTTTCCAACTAGGTTAACAAAATTTAAAAATCATCATAAGCTAAATTGAACTAGGAAATCTAACTAGAAAAAATCCATAGTTCCATAAATTTACAAATTTACCTATCAAACCACAATTTTCACAAAATTACACTTTGGCCCCTAAAGGCAAAACATTTGCACTTTAGTCCCTATAGGGTGGCCGGTTCTCAAAGTGACATTTGTCATTCTTTTGAAGACCTCACTTGGCTTATCTCCTAAACACAGTTCATTTTCATACTGGCATACATATTCAGATACTGTTTTCGACTAAAAACAGTATACTTGCACTGGTCCATTATCCAGATTTTGTCTGAACTGCGTGTAGGGTTCTCATAAAATTAGAAACTACTAACAGAGAATCATAAATCATAGATTTGCCTTTTACTACAAAAAGGTCTTTCATAAGTAAATTATCAAATCTCTTAATCAAGAATTTAATAATTTTACTGATAAAACATAACACATAAACATTTCTTAATTACAAACTTTGATTGTTCATAACAGAAATCAAAATTTGTAAACAAGCTGATCATTACGTTTTATACCGTTTTACTCAAAAGGTCACTTGCTCTACAAGCAATAATTTTTGGAGTCTTATAAAAGCATAAGAACTCACAATATCTAATAAAAACCCTAAGCTGGGCTTTTCATAAATACCTTCAGGGCATAATTCAATATCTATACAAGACATTGTGACGTTGGGAAATTCTAGTTATTACAAACGGTTTGCCACCAGTGGAAGAGATTGATGATTTGGATGATAATTCCTCACACTTACTTCGTTTAGATGTCGAGTGAACACGTGTTGAGAAGTCCAAAAAGAAAAAAAAAAAAAACTTGAAGGTGTTTTATTGTTCCGTTAACTATATACATTTTATAAGTTTATATTTAATTGCATGTGCATATTATAATATTTATTATATGTCATGGTGTAAATGAATACATGACAAAAAAAAGTCTTGGTACATATGGGTTGTTGGTTTATGCATAACACACAGGTGTGGCTGCCTATGGGATTATATAGTTGGAAAAAAAATATTACGGAACTTTTGCTGTCAAAATACCACGATGGGTTAACTAAAACACCGTCGTACTATATTTATAGCATGACGGTTTTTTAAGTAAACCATCGTGATAGTCTGGGGGATACCACGATGGTTTTCTTTACCGTCATGGTAGGGATCTACCATGACGGTCTTTTTGACCGTCGTGGTACCCCCTCCCCAAGGGGATACCATGACGATCTACCGTCGTGGTATCCCTTCGGGGAGGGGGTACCATCGTGGTACTCCCCTGTCCTCGGGGGCTACCACGACGGTCTTTTGGCCGTCGTGGGAAGGGGTCTACCACGACGGTCAAAAGACCGTCATGGTAGCCCCTCGGGGAGTGAGGTCTACCACGATGGTCTTTTGACCGTCATGGTACCCCCTCCCTCCCGGGGGCTACCACGACGGTCAAAAGACAGTCGTGGTATCCGGGCCTACCACGACGGTCTTTTGACCATCGTGGTAGGCCCTCGGGGGAGGGGCTATCAAGACGGTCTTTTAAAACTGTCGTGGTATCCATTCCGGGAAATTTTAAAAATTACCCGGGAAGTGTGTGCACTTGTATGTTACCCAAATTTTGCGCCCTAGATATAAAATCAAATGAAAGACCTCATTCCATCCACTTTCTCTCTCTAATTTTCGGTACCTCCCTTCACTTTCTCCCTCTTTGCTTGCCTTGCATCCTCCATTTAGAATCTAATTTTTGGCCTTGCATCCTCCATTTTCTCTCAAATTTTCGATAACTCCCTCAACTTTCTCTCTCAAATTTATTATAACTCCCTCCACTTTCTCCCTCTTTGCTTGCCGTGCATCCTCCATTTTCTCTCTTGGCTCATATCTCCACTATCTCTTGTCCTTGCCCTCTCTCTTTCCTCGCCAGAGTTGCCACCTCATCCGGTGTTTTCGAATTTTTACCGTCGCCCATGCCCACACCTTCGCCAAGGCCCACTCCCTCGGTTTGTCGTCGTCGCCCATTGACCCGCCTATACCCGCACTAAACGGTAAGTTTATGTTTGCTATTTCACCAAACGGTTGATGGAAGTGAGCTACAATAATTGTAAACTTTATTTTCGGTGATTATTGATTGTGTTTCTGATTTTGGGTCATTTTTTAAATGGAAAAAAGTGTTGCTCTTGCATGTTAAATTTATGCACACTACATGTTCGACCAAATTCCTCTTTGAGTGAGACTTAGTTTCAGTTTTGTTGTACAATGGTTGGGTGAGGTGACGGTTTACCAAAATCCATCTCTTACACATTCGGTGATTGTTGATTGTGTCCGTGATTTAAATTGCTCTAAAATTGCTTGGTTAATGCACAGATTTGACAATTTTTCGGAAAAATTGTTGAGTATAAAAGTTAAAATTTTGTAAATGACATAGGGGCTAAATTGCCTTTTTGAGTTAGAAATAGTTGTAGCTTGAATTAAATTGCTTGGGTAAGACACGGATTCAATAATTTTCCAGAAAATTGCCGATTTTGTGACTTATATTATAGTGTTTGACATGTTCGATAATATGCTTTATAATGAATTAAATTGATTGGGTTATGCACAGAGTCGATAATTTTCCTTTACCGTCGTTGATGTTGTGACTTAGATATTAGCACATGACATGGAAAGATCAAAGAAAGATCAAAGGCCTCTTTGATTAAGTTGTGTGTCATTTCCGTAATTAATTAAGTAGAAACCTATGTTTACTTGTATGGATTTACAATGATTTAATGACAACAATTTTTTGTTTTGTAACATGTTTCGATACCGAGTTACTTTAGATTGATTTAAAATGTCGCAAGAGTATGAGGAGGAAGAACACTCAACTCAAACTCAAATTGGAAAACTACGACGAACCAACTCACCTAGATTCAATCCCGATGAAGATGGTAAATGAAGAGCAACTCTTATGAGAAGAGTCCATCAAGTTAGGATAAAGGGAGAACGACTTGAATTTTCGTTCGATGCGAAAGGGCAACTAATAGGGAAGGGAGGAGACGTATTACAGAGTTGGATTGGAGTGCTTGCTTGAGAGCACATACCCATTTGGATATCGGACTTTAGAAGTGCCGATTTAGCCCAAAGAAAAGAAAGAGTGTGGATGGAAATCGTAACTTCTTTCACTGTGGGTGAATCGTTTAAAAAACAAGCCTTAAAGTCATGTGCAGAGTCGGCAAAAAATTTCAGATATGATCTTTACCAAGCTTTTGTAAGGGATTATATTGACGAAGAAGCCGTGTAGCAATGACCATTAAAAGTGGTTCACAATTACCCAACCATCAGCCAGGCTTATTGGGAAACTTTCATTACGTATCGCCGGAGCGTGGAATTCAAAAGACTATCCAAATAAGGAAGTGAGATAAGAAAGAAACTCAAATACAGATAAACAGGAGGCCGAGACGGATATAAGAAATGTGACCAAGCACATGTACGTGAATAACATACACAAAATATGTTTAGTAATGGTAATTATTAAACTGTAGTTTGAGAAGATAGGAAAATATGCAGAGCGGCATGAAAATTGGTTGAACATGCATAGCAAGCCCAATGGATGCTTCAAGAATGAAGAATGTAAAAATATTGCCAATACAATAGTAAGTTTTCGAATCCGATTAAAATCAATTAATCTAGTATACTCGTTTATGTGTACGAAGTCATAACATACTGTGCAATTGTTACAAGATGACTTCAGTGAACAACAAACACAAGGAAGTTTCGAATCTATGGGAACAGAGGATATATTGACCAAGGCATTAAGCAATGCCGAGCATTCGGGTCGGATTCGAGGTCAATCTGTAACGACCCGCCTAGCACAGGCCGTTACCATACATACATACATACATGCGTACTTATTTATTTGGCGTAACATAAGCAGCGGAAATTTTTTTTTTTTATGCGGATACTTGAAATACATAAACATATATAAGGATGTTTGCATACGAAATAATTTACATAACAAAAAAATCAAAACGCGAAGCGGTTATAATCCCCACATTTCACTGCTTGCCCTGCCCCGCTCGCCACCTTGCACCATCAGTTGCCTGTAGGTTGCTTACCTACAGCATAGACGTAAGTCACGTGAGCTTTCGCTCAGCAAGTACAACATATACATATCCGTGACAATAAACATAATCATAGATTATTATCACCTCACATATCATGGCATATCATACATAGCATACTCAACTCATCGTATCATAACATAACTTATAATAACATACATAACATCGCATAATATATGCATGCACCAATTATGCTCTTATTATGCCATCGTATTCATTCTTAACTTATCTTACTTATGGGCCCCTTATCATGAGTGTACATACCGGGCGCGCAACTATGATTTGGTTGGGGTGGCCAGTCCATTTCCAACTCAAACCACAGTCCAACCCGACCTAACGCGGGTCAGTACGACACAGGCAAGCTTGCTTGCCATCATACTTACTTTTCATGAACTCATACTTGTTCT
Organism: Ficus hispida; assembly: GCA_025413025.1. Lineage (NCBI taxonomy): Eukaryota > Viridiplantae > Streptophyta > Magnoliopsida > Rosales > Moraceae > Ficus > Ficus hispida. The sequence goes on along the minus strand of CM046362.1, from coordinate 21,345,856 downwards.
TATTAGTGAACATGCTTCGTGATGTCACTATTCATAAATTATGCTCATATCTTAACCTCATGCCATAATCTCATACTCATGAACTTAACATAGTCATATTGCAAACATAACATCTTTCCATCATAAACATCAAACATACTTGGGTAAGTATACAACGAAAGCCTATGCTGTAGGCGGAGTTGTACTTACCTTGAGTACTATGTCCCGAGACTTGTTGATCCACTTCAGGATACCTCAGCAGGCTATTTCCTGCTATTTCAGAGGACATAGAGTAAGAATTATGTTCTTACAGAATGTTGGTAATCAAACCAACATTCATACCTATTTGTGGTTATATGCCCCCCTACCTTAATACAATGTCGGATACTTTCTCAGTATCACAGATAACCCTAGGGTTTAGAACATACTTAGGTTGGTCACATAAAGTAACTTGGCTAAACAGCCTTTCATAACTGTGTTAGGTTATTAAACCTAACCTTGGGCCTAAGCTTGCTTGAAAATTCTTTCCGTTGGGTTACTCTTGAGTAACCCTGGTTTTTAGGCCCAACTTAGTCATACTTATCATTCTATTGGGTTACGTTGGATAACCCTTGGGCTTTGGTCCCAAACCAATAACTCGGTACCTTCCCGGTTATTGCTCATTCAATTTGGTTTAAAAACCCTTTTCTTTACTTTAGAAACTTGGGGTTTTAAACTCACTTTTCTTTATAAACTCGAAACCTTATGAGTGGATCTTTGTAAAAATCATTAAAAATAGAACTGCCTTTGGAACAGTTTCTCATTGTGAAATAGTCAGTGGATGTGCAGAAATGTCTTTTTCCTGCACTGTTTTAGAACACTCTGTGCAGGAATTTCTTGTTCACCGCACAGTTTTGAAATCCAATTTTCTATTTAAAAATCAAAGCCGAATTTGAAAAAGTTTTCTTCATGAAAGTTTTAAAGCTCAAAAAACCCTAAAACTCTTGTGTTTAAGTCGAGACCCAAATCGGTCTCTAACCCATTCATTTTCCCTGTTAAACTTACCTGGCCGTGCATAGGGTCTGGGCACGGTCAGGCTCGGGTTTTCATGAAAACGAAGGCCATTGGAGCCTTATTTTTGAAAAATGTTCACGTGGTCCTACAGGAAAAACCCTTATCTACAACTTTTGTGTTTTACGTTTTTCCAAAATCAGCCTCTAAGGGCCTCAAAACTGGCTTTCCAGAAAACTGGCCAGCTTGAACCCGAATTGGCAGTTTTCGTTCCTTTCTTGGTTTCGCGTCCTAATTCGTGCACACTACCTCAACCGAACTCAGCGGGAGCCTAGAATCAACATACAACACTTTTCTAACGTCCCGTTTTAACTCACATGAAGCTCAAACCCGTCCATGCAAGTCAAACACTAAAACTGCATTTTTAAGGGTTAGGGTTGGCTTGTTCTAGCTTTCTACCAACCATAGCATACACCATTCAATCTAGCACCCTAGCATGCCATTAACATTCTGTTGGGAAGATTTGGGGGAACATATAACCTACTAAATATCCTAGCATGCAATCATACTAATAAGCACATAAAAACTCATAATTAACATCAATCAAAACATAGCTTAAAATCATAAATCAAACCACCCTTAACTAATCAAGCACACACTAAAAAAATCTGACCTAAAGCAGAAATTAAATTGAGCTTATGCTCATTACAAATCAGCTTGTAATACATTTAAATCTCTAATTTAGAACTTGAATTGAGAGATTTAAGGGCCAAGAGAATTTTTACCTTACTTATTCCAAGTGTGGGTTTGCTTGGCTCAATTTTTTTTTTCTCTTCCTTTCTCCTTGGTACAGCCGGCCTTAGCTCCTCCCAATGAGCCCGAAATTTTCCAGCCACCTAGGGGTTGTTCCAATCACTCTCCGGCCACTCTCAACAAAACTCAGCCACCTTCCAACTTGTTCTCCCCTTCAATTTCCCTTCCACCTTGCTGCTGCCACACAACCGGCCACCAATGGCCAAATGGTTTCCAAATTTTTTCCAACTTCCTAGCTTGCTTCCTAGTGAATGCCTAACACTCCTAAGACCAATTCCTTGATTTTCCAAGCTTTTTCTTTCTCTTTGGCAGCTCACTCAAGTTCGGTTTTTAGGGGGAAAATTTGACCAAAGTTTGCCTAAGTTTTCTAATTTTTGTGAATAGGAAGCATCCCTATTTATAGACATTTTTGAACTTTTCAAAATTGCAAAATAGTCCTTCAAAGTTCACCATTTTGCACTTTAGAGGGGTGAGGTGGCCGGCCACTTGGTTCTAGAACCATCCAACTTTCTTTCCAATTTTGTGTTAAATCCATAAAATGATGTCATAAATCAAAAGTTAAGTGACATCATCATGAAGGCCTTATTTGGCCTAATTCTTGATTAGACAGTGTCTTTTAATACTAAACAGATATTGTTGATACTGTGATTATTAATTCACAGTACCGACTAATAATCTGCAGTCCAAAATTTATCTGTCTAATAATTGACTATACGAAAAATTCTCTTTTCGTTTCGAGCCTTTTGGCCTTTAATCTCCTACTTAATGTGCTTGATTTTTCTATGGTGGTTTTAAAACTTATTCTTACTATCTGCATTGTAAAAACGGCTTTTCGCAGTATATACCTCATACTGCATCACATACTTAGGTTTTGACATCTAGTTGACCTTTTTAGGCAATCCTTGACTTCTCTTAGTCGATGTTGCCTTTCTTGGCCAATGTTGACTCTCTTGGTCAACTTTGACTTTCATGGTCAACTTTGACGTCTTTTGGTCAAACTTTGACCAAAATAAAAATCATCCCGTTTTCATACCTTTCTACTCAAAAGGTACCATGCTTGACTAAGCAATCATTTTTGAGTCTTATAACGCATAAGAACTCACAAATTTCAATAAAAACCCTAAACCGGCTTTTGCATAGCTACCTTCACGGTACAATTCAAATTTCTATACAAGAAATTGTAACATAGAAAAATTCTAGTTATTACACAATCTAAGTTTGTCAAGCAGTCACAATACTTTAACATTGCGAGAAGTTCAACGGAAAATGCTGAAGTCTTGGATATGAAACGGCAGCTAGCCGCATTAGAAAGAGCCGTACATGAATTATGTGCGAAGCACGGTATCAACCGAGAGACTATGGCTATAATAACCGACCTTATTACAAATTATGATTCCTTATTTCTCAAGAAATCAAAATTTGTATTATGTATAAGTATATGAATTTGCCTGATCTGAGTTATCAGAATTAGGATTTATGTATGATTTGTATTCCGGTCAAAGTTTGGCCAGAATGATTTGAGTTATGATAGGAATTTATGATTGCATTCCGGTCAGGGTTTGACCAGAATAATTTGAGATATGATAAGAATTTATAATTTTATGTTGGTCAAAGTTTGACCAGAATAATTTAAAGTATGATAGGAATTTATGATATATGATGTCAAAGTTTGACCAGAAAGACAAAGTATGATGGTACTGTTGAATAACAAGCAGTATAGGAATTATACTGCAAAAAACTGTCATTACGGATAGATAAGCAAGTTTAAGGTACGGAATTATGTTAGAAAAATCAAGCACAATATTTAGGACAGTAAGGACTAATGAGCTCTAAGTTCTAAGAAAAACCTAAACGCAGTCCAGTTTTATGCAGATAAATTTTGGATTGCAGTTTAGTATGACAGTATTGTTTTTATTGAAAACAGTGTTTGTTATATTTGTATTAGTATGAAAATAGACTTTTTTTTAGATTTAAAGCCAAACAGAGCCCTAGGTGTTGGACACCTCATCAAGAGATAATTATGTCAATTTTTGAATTATTGAAAATTTGGAAAGTATTTAAGAACATTCTTGAACAATTTCCAGCATTAGTGGACGGCCACCTCATGGGGATTTTTCAGCAAATAAAATTTTTTTAGGGCTTGGAGAGCAATTTAAGGAATAAAAATAAATCAAGAAAGAAAATTAAATTACACCTATAAATAAGTGTGATGGGTGGTTAAAATTTTAGTCATTTTATTTAAAAAACTCCCCCAAACTCTTGCCATTTTCTCTTTCCCTTTCTCTGCTCAGCCGAACCCCATAGACAGCAAAAAACCCTAGAGTGGTGGTTGGATTTTTAGTGAGGAAAAACTAGAAAAGAATTTTCGGAACTCAAGCTAGTGGTTTTCTCTACGGTTTAGAGGTAACCCTCTAATCTCCTAAGCTTTTGATTTCCGGTTTTGAGCCATTTTCAGTGTATTTCCAGCTTGTTTGTAAGAGCTTAAGCTCACCCATTTATGTCCTTATTTTAGTTGGTTTGATTAGAATGTGCTTGATTTAGGTCTTAGTATGATTATGCTTCAATTTGGAACATGATTGGTAATATATGCCCTAGAAATTATGTAGATGATACCACAAGATGTTTGATATATGTACTCGTAGGCTTATGAATTATGTTGAATGGCTGATTATTATTTTTAATGACTGATTATTATGTTAAATGATTGTATGATGATTTAGGGTTCAAGAAAACCCTAGAAAACTAAGTTTGGTGAACTTCACCAAACGGGTTTCAATCGCTTACTTGAATGTATGAGATGAATGAACTAGTATGAGAACGTTAGATTATACGCTGCATGCTTGATGTAGGCTTACAGTTGCGACCGTTTATAAAAACCCGTGCCTAGACCGCCCAGATCTATGTGCACGGCCAGGCAGATTCAACAAGGAAAAAGTATAAGTTAATTTCAGAACTGGGTTTTTGTCAAAACACGAAAGTTGTAGGGTTTTTCAATATCTAAAACTTTTGTGAAGAAAAGTTTTTCAAAATCCAAACATATTTCAAAATAAAACTGAATCAGTATAGCAAGCTCTGATTCAGAATTTTTAAAACAGTGCATACCCAGGAAATTCCTGTACATGCACTGACGATTTAACTGTTTGCAGCAAATTCCTTCAAAACTTAGACAATTTTATTTAAAAACAGTTTTAAATGGTTAATCAAACCCAGTTTAATAAGAAAAGAATTAATTAAGCAAATTAAGTAAAGTAAGCAAATTGGTAACCTATTATAATTAGATAGGTTACCTAATTTTAATTGGGCCTAGTTAATTACGAATAAATGTTGTATGTTAGGCATTGGGTCCAAGACTATTGAGGGTAACCTTAAAGGATACCACCTTAATTGTTGGGCCTTAGTAGCCCAACAGGTTTTTTAAATCTTCATACTAGATGGGTCTATATCTAAGGTTATTCATAGTAACCTAATAGGATGCCCATGCCAAGATCATTGGGCCTTGAGCCCAAAGTTCATTAGGTGATTAAATAGGATACTGCTTGATTACCATTAGGGCTTGTGCCCTAGGGTTACACATAGTAACCAACAAGGATATTGCTAAGCTTATGAGGGGGACATATATCTAGGGTCACTGATAAATGTTGGTTAGGGTACCAACATTTAATGAAATAAGTTAATGTAAGATAGGATGATTCTTATCTTACTTCCTTTTTGGAAAACAGGAAGGTAACCTATTGAGGTAACCTGTCGGAATGACAAACCCCAGGACATAGCATAACCGGTAAGTACAACTCCGCCTAGAGTATAGACGGAAAATGTTTTTACTGCGTATGTGATGTTAAGCTCATGTATGTATGATATGGTGCATATGATTTATGTCTTGATGACGTGATGCATATGATTTATGCATTGATTATATAGTATGTATGATTTATATTTTATCATTATGGCATCATGAAGCATGCTCACTAAAGATAAGTCACTTGATAAGAATGAGAACCCAGATTCAAGAAAGAAGCTGTTGTAAAAAGATTGTTTTCAAGAAGAAAATTATTTTATGAACAAGTTAAGAAAAGATTGTAAGCAAGTTGCCTTGTGTCGTATCAACCTGCCACTATGGGTGGGTTTGGTCCATGGTTTGAGTTGGATCTGATTGGCCGCCCCATCCACTACTTGGCTGCACGCCGCGGTACGTACACTCATGTTATGTAAGGGCCCAGGATTATGTAAGCATAAAACATTATAACGAAAGCATAATTGGTTCATGCATTGTTCCATTATAAAATGTTTTGCGGGTAAATAGTTTTACTTGCTGAGCGAAAGCTCACAACTTACGTTTATGCTGTAGGTAAGTTTCCTACTGGCTTTATTTGATGTAAGGCGGTGAGGCATTGGCAGGGCTATCTGTGAAACGTGGGATGGAGACCGCTACGCATTTTGAAATGAATGTTTATGTTATTAACTGAGTACAAGTTAATTTACGTTACAACGATTTTAAAAAGTATATATATGGATTATATACGTATGTGTATTGTAAATAAGTACATAGTAAAGTTTTAGCTTAAGTTTTAAGAAAAAAAAAAATACGTACGTTATTTCCGCATGTTTTAAGTAAGTATGTTTAAATAAGTATGTAAGACAAGTATAAGTATAGTAACTGTAACGGCCTACGTAAGGGCAGGTCGTTACAGAGTTGGTATCAGAGCGGGATCCTGCCTTCCAGTTTCACAGTCTGCCTGCCAGCGCCACCGTCATTGTAAGTAAGAGTTATTTTAGTACCTAGATAGGTATTTATTTTGTACTCGTAAATTGGTAGATTCGTTACCGGGTTTCGAGTTATGGACGAGGATCGAGATGCCGCTATGGTATTTTGCGAGATGAAGCCCCGTCTATTTGATGGGACTTGGCGAACGATATCGCTAGCAGGATGGCTTTTCGATATGGAGGCGACTTTTAGGATATGCCATATCGAAGCCCATCTTCATGTTTTATGTAACGACCCGCCCTTACGTAGGCCGTTACAGTTACTTATCTTACATATTAACTTAACATACTATAACGACCCGTTCTTATGTAGGCCGTTACCGTATTTATCATACATACTAGAATAACATATTTACTTACTTATGCGTACATATTTTTTTTTTCTTTTCTTTTTAAAACCACTTGAGTAAAAACTTTGCTACTTACTTATTTACATCATACACAATACTTATTTAGTATTTACTTTTCAAAAGTATCGAAATCTTAAAATAACTTTGCACTAAACAAAGCATACACATATATATTTCAAAACGCGTAGCAGTCTCCATTCCCACGTTTCACAGTTTGCCCTGCCACGCCTCACCGCCTTGCATCAAGAATTGCCAGTAGGAAGCTTACCTACAGCATAAACGTAAGTTGTGAGCTTTCGCTCAGCAAGTACAACCTTGAACCCGCAAAAACAACTTAATAAAGCAATGCATGAACCAATTATGCTTTCATTTTTGCTTTCATAGTTTTGGGCCCCTTATAAGTGTACGTACCGTGGCGCGCAGTCATGGAGTGGTTGGGGCGGCCAGCCCAGTCCAACTCAAACCATGAACCAAACCTGACCTAGAGCAGGTCGGTACGACACACCATACTTAAAAACCTTTTCTTAAAACATTTCTTTCTTAAAAACATAATCTTCTTCTTACCATATGATTTATTATTTGTGAACATGCCTCATGATGTCACAATAATAAACATACATCATAATAAACATACATCATACATAACACATAAATGCATGATATTTTAAAAACATGCAAACTCATAAAACCATTTGCCTATGCTGTAGGCGGAGTTGTACTTACAGGTTTTGCTATATCCTGGGACGTATCGTTCCGATAGGTTACCTCAAAAGGTTACCTCCTGTTTCCAAAAAGGGAAGTAAGATAAGAATCATCCTATCTTACTTTAACTTACTTTATTAAATGTTGGTACCCGAACCAACATTCATCCGTGACCATAGATATATGTCCCCCCTTATAAGCTTAATAATAATCCTTATTGGTTACTAAGTGTAACCTTAGGGCATAAGCCCTAATGGAAATCAAACAGTATTCTGTTTGATTACTTAATAAACTTTGGGCTTAAGGCCCAATGATCTTGATATGGGTACACTATTAGGTTACTATGAGTAACCTTAATGTAGGCCCATCTTGGGTGCAAATTTACAAAGCCTGTTGGGCTTATAAGGCCCAATAATTAAGGTGGTATCCTTAAAGGTTACCTTGTATAAACTTGGACCTAAGGCCCAACATACAACCTTTGTTCTTAAATAACTAGGCCCAATTAAAATTCGGTAACCTATATGATTATAATAGGTTACCAATTGGCTTACCTTGCTTAATTTGCTTAATAAATTTATTTATTGCTAAACTGAGTTTAATTAATCATTTAAAACTGCTTTTAAATAAAACTGTGTTGGTTTTGCAGAAATTTGGTAAAAACAGTTAATTTGGCAGTGCATGTGCCAGAATTTCCTGTGCATGTATTGTTTCAAATTTCTGAATCAGAGCTTGCTCTACTGATTCAGTTTTACTTTAAAATCTGTTTGGATTTTGGAAAACTTTTCTTCATGAAAGTTTTAGATAATGAAAAACTCTACAACGTTCATGTTTTGACAAAAACCCAGTTCTGAACTTAACTCATGCTTTTTCTTCGTTGAAACTGCCTGGCCGTGCATATAGGTCTGGGCAGTCTGGGCACGGGTTTTGGTAAAAACGAAGGCCTTTGGAGCCTTATTTTCAAAAACTGTCTTCGTTGCCCCCTAGAATTTTCAATTTCCTACAACTTTTCAGTTTTTAGTTTTCTCAAATTCGGCCTCTAAAGGCCTCAAAATACCGTTTCCAATTCACTGCCCAGTTTTCACCCGAACTGGCAGTTTTTGGTTTCGGTTCGCTCTCACGTAATTTTACGCACACCCTACCTCAAACGGTCACAGCCGTGGGCCTACGTCAAGCATGCAGCGCGTAATATAATGTCCTCACACCCATTCATTCAATCTCATTCATTCAATTATTTTATCAAACCCATTTGGTGAAGTTCACCAAACTTGGGTTTTCTAAGTTTCTATAGGGTTTTCTTGAACCCTAGTTTAGCATACAATTTTTCAATACCATAATCAGCCATTAAACACAGAACATAAGCCTATGGGGACATACATCATACACCTAGTGGTCACATATAACATCTACACATTTCCTAGAGCATACATCACAATTCAAGCACCAAAATAAAGCATAAACATGCTAAACATAAATCAAGCACATTCTAGGCAACTTAAGCAATAAAAGGACATAATTAAATGAGCTTAAGCTCTTACAACATCAGCTGGAAATACATTGTAAACAGCTTGAAAAACAGAATTTAGAGGTTTAGGAGGTTAAGAGATTACCTCCAAACCGAAGAGGGATTTGCTAGCTTGGTTTCCGAAATGGGTTTGGTTGCTGTCCTTCACTAAAATTTTCGGCCACCACTCAAGGTTTTTGCTGTCTTTTGGGTTTAGCTTGGGCAGAGAAAGGAAGAGAGAAAATGGCAAGAGTTTGGGTGGGTTTTTGGAATAAAATGCCTAAAAAATTTCCACCAAAGACACCTATTTATAGGTGTAAAATAATTTTGTTTCTAGAATTATTTTTAATCCTTAAATTGCTCACCAAACCCTTAAAAAATTTTATTTGCTAGATAACCCCTATGAGGTGGCCGGCCATAATGTAGAGATAAAGTTCAATGAATGTTCTTGGATTTCTTTCCAATTTTTTCAATAATTCAAAAATTGCATATTTATCTTTTGATTAGGTGGCATACAACTAAGGCTCCATTTGGCTTTAAAACTTAAAAACAGTCTCTTTTCATACTAATACATATATAACAAATACTGTTTTTCAATAAAAATAATACTGTCTACTAAACTGCAGTCCAAAATTTATCTGCATAAAAATGGACTGTGTTTAGGTTTTTCTTATAACTTAAAGCTCATTAGTCCTTATTGCTCTAAAAATTGTGCTTGATTTTTCTAACATACTTCCGTACCTTAAACTTACTTATCTGTCTGAAATGACGGTTTTTCGCAGTATAATTTCTATACTGCCTATTATACAACAGTACCATCAAGCTTTGACTTTTTGGTCAAACTTTGACTATTTTGGTCAACGTTGACCAACATAAAATCATAAATTTCTATCGTAGCTCAGATCATTCTGGCCAATACTTTGACCGGAATTCATTCAAACATAATTCCTAATTCTGATTAGGCAAAACATATACGAACACATAATACAAACTTTGATTCCTTGAGAAACAAGAAAATCATAATTTGTAAGAAAGTCAGTCATCACAATCTTCCCCCCTTAAAAAATTTTCGTCCTCGAAAATTAGAACAAGTGGGGATAATTCGCTCTCATATCCTCTTCTAATTCCCATGTTGCTTCCTCAACATTGTGATTCCGCCACAATACTTTTACCATGGGAATTGTCCTATTTCGTAAGATCTTCTCTTCCCGATCCATGATCCGAACTGGTTTCTCTTCGTATGTCAAGTCGGATTGAACCTCGATCGGTTCTTGACTTAGCACATGGAAAGGATCAGGTACATACTTCTTTAATATCGAAACGTGGAAAACGTCGTATACCGAAGCTAATTCTAGTGGCAAGGCAGGCCTATAAGCTACTTTGCCAATCCTTTCCAAGATTTCGAATGGCCCTGTGTATCTAGGACTAAGTTTTCCCTTCTTGCCAATGAATGGGAAATCGACGTTTCTTTTTCATAAAATGCTTCAAATGGAACCATACCAATTGAGGCGTGATAACTATTCTCATAAGGAACTTGATCAAAGGTAGCTTCTGATCCCAGCTTCCTATGAAATCCAAAACATATGATCTTAACACATCTTCCAGTGTTTGGATGGTTTGTTCCGATTGAACATCCATTTGGGGTGAAAAGCTGTACTAAACTTTAATTTCGACCCCATTGCCGTGTGAACACTCGACCCATTTGAGAGTTCAAACATCCACCACAATCTGAAATGATCGATTTTTTTGGCACTTCATATAACCTAACAATCTGAAATACATAAATTTCGGTAAGCCTTTCTGCCGAAAAAGTGGCTTTGATGGCAATAAAGTGGGCTGATTTGGTTATTCTATCGATAATAACCCAAATCGTATCCTTCCCACTTACAACTCTGAGCAATCATACTACTAAATCCATCATTGTTTGTTCCCATTCCCATTATGGGAGCTCAATTTTTCTGAATGTCTCCACCTAGATGGCGGTATTTAGCCTTAACTTTCTGACAAGTTAGGCACCTTGTCACGAATTCTGTGGTCTCATTCTGCATGTTTGCCACCCAAATTCTCCTTAAGATCCTTGTATATCTTGGAAACTCCGAGAGGTACTGTGTATGGCATTATATGCACTTTCAACATAATCCATTTCTTATGGAATTCAAAGTTAAGAACACAAATCCCTTCTTTGAAATAAATTACCTCATACTTAGAGGTCTTAAATTCCTTATTCTTTTCATCGAAAGTTGTTCCTTTTTGCAAAAAGGATTTCTTTCCTTGATGCAACTTAATGGATTCTAGGAGTTCAGCCGGGGCCATGCGATAAGGCGCTTTGGATACCGGGGTAGCTCTGGGCAATAAGTCTATTTCAAAAGAAATTCCCCGCTCGGGAGGAAGTTCAGGCAATTCTTTTGGAAAGACATCCACATATTCCCTGATAATGGGAACATCTTCCGGCTTCAGTTCCACCTCTCTCTCCTTGTCCATCATGTTGGCTAAGTATCCTTGGCATCCGTTAGCCAACATTTTCCACGCGTTCAGTGCCGATACTAACCTACTTGAGGAGTTACGGGACTGGCCGTAAAAGTTGAATTCCTCCTCATCATGCAAACTAAACATAACATAACGCTTGCGACCATTTATCTTAGCGTTGTACTTGCCTAGGAAATCCGTTCCTAGAATCACATAAAAATCTTGAAGCTTGCTCGCAACGAGATCCACATACAAATTTTCTGTTATAAATGACTATTGAAGCACTTCATATTCAGTAGTCATACAGAAAATTTTCTTACAATCGAAGAAATATTCTTATAAATTACTTTAAACTACTAACTCCAAATCCTAATTTCTGGGTAACTCTATCGATACAATGGAATGAGTAGCACCAGGATCAAAAACGGTGATAGCGTTATGAGCGGTGTAAAAAAAAATAAAAATCTAATTTGTTACTACGTGAGAAGTTCCAGCCTCGGCATCCCCTTTTGTGCAGGCGTAAATCCTAGCTTGGGGTTCAGGAGCCTCTATCCTCCTTGGTTCGTACGAAGTGTCCTCGATTTTGACTGGCATTGCATGCAGTTGACTGCTCGCATTCCTTTGCAGATACTGGGGGTTCTGGTTCTGATTCTGGTTGTTGAGGTTACAATTCCTCGCATAATGACCTTCCTTGCCACAAAGGTAGCAAGCATTGGTCCCCAATCTACATATTCCCAGGTGTTTCTTCCCGCATTGAGCGCACACTGGGAAATTATTATTATTACCCTCATTTCCTCGGTTACTGCTCTTCTGAGGGTAATTTCTTTGCTGTCCCTGGCCAGCAGCATTTCCCTTCCTCTTGTTCTTTCCAAACTGCTTAGCATGCTGGGCCGTATTACTCGTCTGGCCCCTTGCATATGCGTCCTGATTCTGCCTAGGCTGCAGTTGCTTCTCCGTAGCCTTCTCCTCTTTCTTAGCCTTAAATATCTGCGCCCTCGCCTCCTTATCTTGATTAATCCAATACTCAGCCCTAATTGCCCGACTAATGCAGTCAGACACGAGGGTAGGAGGGCTGCTTCCCGCACTCACTTGTTTAGCTATATCCGTCCGAAACATCTTCATCATTCGCCTTACTTTTTCTGTTTCGGTCGGTATGAGTTCAGGACATAGGCGGCCTAGCTGTTCAAACTTCTTAACAGCTTCCATAACTGACATTGATCCTTGCTTTAGGCTATTGAACTCGTCCTGCTGTGCGGCAAGGATCTCCCGGTTGTAGTACATCGCCTTGAACTCAGCTACGAAGTCCTGCCAACTCATGGCCGCAACATTCCTACGCATTTGCACTGTTATCCACCAATGCCTAGCATCCTTTTTCAGTGCAAATGATGCACAGAGCACTTTCTCCTGCTCGGTGAGTCCCATGAAATCCAAGATAACTTGGATGTCCATAAGCCAATTATCAGCTTCTATTGGGTCCGTAAGACCCTCGAACTCAGGCGCTTTCATCCGCCTGAATCGCTCATACAGTAGATCTTCCCGAACTACTGGTGGGTTTGCTGGCATCCCTAAGGGTGCTAAAGGAACTCCGAAATTCCGCGGAACCTCCTGACGAACCTCCGGTACTTGGGGCACTACCGGTGGTGCAGGGTTATCCTGAGGTGGAATTTCGTTCGCGTTAGGCATCTGGTTCAATCGGCCTATCTGCTCACGTAGCCGATTTGTTTCTTGTTGTTGTTGTAGCAATTGCTGTTGCAACGTGGCTACAACGTTCGCGAGATCTGGCTCTTGCGCGTTCTGGTTAGCTTGCTTTCGCGTACGCACCATCTTATCACTCCTAATACATTTCAAGAAAAGATTTTGTTATTCTCCGAAAATCTTTCCTTTCATTTATTTCCTATAAAAACACATCATCATATCATACTTAACCTTATCATATAGAAATCCTTCGGGATTTCTTCATAGCATAACATAAAACATTATGCAGAAATCCTTCATGATTTCTTCATAACGCATCATATCATAAACTTATTATAAACTTATCGTATACTTATCATGGAAACTGTTTATCATGACATCATAATTATCATGATACTTGTTTCATATAAAATATATCGTTTTATACATTTTAAAAAAAATACATCATTTTTACTATATACACAGTCAAAATAGGATGGAAGTGTCTACCACTTAACCATCATTCCTATCCTATATACAACCCTAACGTCAAAAGAACAAAAAGTCGGAGTTAGTTCTAAAACTATCTACTCGGTCATCGCGTCGGAAAATACATCTCGATCCTCGTCGTCGAATAGCATTTCCTCCGGATCTTCCTCCTGCTCCTCGGGATCATCTAACTCCTCTTCTATATCCTCAAAATCATCCCATTCTTCCCACACTTCTTGTTCCTCATCATCACTCTCAATGAGGATTACTGGAGGATCTTCGGCATTGTCCCCTGGGTTATTCGGAGCCTCCGCAGGATCCATACCATCATCATCCGGTCCTGCTTCCGCCTCTTGCGGAGGTATCTGCTGAAGTGGGACCGCCGGAATTGGATCCTCAGGCATAGCTGGAACTTCCTCAAAAACGGGCTCTGGAATGCCGGCGTCGTCGACCGGATCGACATGGTAAACATCCACTGGGTTGGCCTCTTGTACCATATATGCTATTACCTCAGCCTCTATAATAGCATCTATCATGTCCTCCAAGGATATTCCCACAACCGGAGCGGGGACATAAAACTTAACTGCCGGAGGTAGTCCGTCCCTGATAAGCTGTAACGCTCGCCACTGTGGATCCACGAGCTCCTGAGGGATATAGGGCAACATTGCCTCGCGGAATCTACGGCAATAGTGGCCCATGGTCTCATCCGGATAAGCATGCCATTCTGCGGCGAAGTTGAGATATCGCCTCCTATTCATGTCGCCGTAAATAGCTGGGTCGCGGTACGGCGCATTAGCCCCCTCATCAGGTGGAGGTCCGTATCGTGCTATCATATGGGCACGGAAATCTGCCCATGGTGTCCCGTGAATAGCCAGATCCCCCTGCGCCATCCACCAGGCTCTAACCTCTCCCATCAAACATCTACTTGCTAATAAAACCTGAAGATGGGCTTCGATATGGCATACCCTAAAAATCACCTCCATATCGAAAAACCATCCTGTTAGCGATATCGTCTGCTGAGTCCCATCAAAAATATAGGGCTTCATCTTGTGGAATGCCGTAGCGGCATCTTGATCCTCATCCATACTCGTATCTCGATAATCGAATCTATCAATTTACAAGCGCATAATAATTACTTATCTATGTACTAAAAAAAAAATAATAACTCTTACTTACAATGACGGTGGCGCTGGCAGGCAGACTGTGAAACTGGAAGGCAGGATCCCGCTCTGATACCAACTCTGTAACGACCCGCCCTTACGTAGGCCGTTACAGTTACTTATCTTACATATTAACTTAACATACTATAACGACCCGTTCTTATGTAGGCCGTTACCGTATTTATCATACATACTAGAATAACATATTTACTTACTTATGCGTACATATTTTTTTTTTCTTTTCTTTTTACAACCACTTGAGTAAAAACTTTGCTACTTACTTATTTACATCATACACAATACTTATTTAGTATTTACTTTTCAAAAGTATCGAAATCTTAAAATAACTTTGCACTAAACAAAGCATACACATATATATTTCAAAACGCGTAGCAGTCTCCATTCCCACGTTTCACAGTTCGCCCTGCCACGCCTCACCGCCTTGCATCAAGAATTGCCAGTAGGAAGCTTACCTACAGCATAAACGTAAGTTGTGAGCTTTCGCTCAGCAAGTACAACCTTGAACCCGCAAAAACAACTTAATAAAGCAATGCATGAACCAATTATGCTTTCATTTTTGCTTTCATAGTTTTGGGCCCCTTATAAGTGTACGTACCGTGGCGCGCAGTCATGGAGTGGTTGGGGCGGCCAGCCCAGTCCAACTCAAACCATGAACCAAACCTGACCTAGAGCAGGTCGGTACGACACACCATACTTAAAAACCTTTTCTTAAAACATTTCTTTCTTAAAAACATAATCTTCTTCTTACCATATGATTTATTATTTGTGAACATGCCTCATGATGTCACAATAATAAACATACATCATAATAAACATACATCATACATAACACATAAATGCATGATATTTTAAAAACATGCAAACTCATAAAACCATTTGCCTATGCTGTAGGCGGAGTTGTACTTACAGGTTTTGCTATATCCTGGGACGTATCGTTCCGATAGGTTACCTCAAAAGGTTACCTCCTGTTTCCAAAAAGGGAAGTAAGATAAGAATCATCCTATCTTACTTTAACTTACTTTATTAAATGTTGGTACCCGAACCAACATTCATCCGTGACCATAGATATATGTCCCCCTTATAAGCTTAATAATAATCCTTATTGGTTACTAAGTGTAACCTTAGGGCATAAGCCCTAATGGAAATCAAACAGTATTCTGTTTGATTACTTAATAAACTTTGGGCTTAAGGCCCAATGATCTTGATATGGGTACACTATTAGGTTACTATGAGTAACCTTAATGTAGGCCCATCTTGGGTGCAAATTTACAAAGCCTGTTGGGCTTATAAGGCCCAATAATTAAGGTGGTATCCTTAAAGGTTACCTTGTATAAACTTGGACCTAAGGCCCAACATACAACCTTTGTTCTTAAATAACTAGGCCCAATTAAAATTCGGTAACCTATATGATTATAATAGGTTACCAATTGGCTTACCTTGCTTAATTTGCTTAATAAATTTATTTATTGCTAAACTGAGTTTAATTAATCATTTAAAACTGCTTTTAAATAAAACTGTGTTGGTTTTGCAGAAATTTGGTAAAAACAGTTAATTTGGCAGTGCATGTGCCAGAATTTCCTGTGCATGTATTGTTTCAAATTTCTGAATCAGAGCTTGCTCTACTGATTCAGTTTTACTTTAAAATCTGTTTGGATTTTGGAAAACTTTTATTCATGAAAGTTTTAGATAATGAAAAAATCTACAACTTTCATGTTTTGATAAAAACCCAGTTCTGAACTTAACTCATGCTTTTTCTTCGTTGAAACTGCCTGGCCGTGCATATAGGTCTGGGCAGTCTGGGCACGGGTTTTGGTAAAAACGAAGGCCTTTGGAGCCTTATTTTCAAAAACTGTCCACGTTGTCCCCTAGAATTTTCAATTTCCTACAACTTTTCAGTTTTTTGTTTTCTCAAATTCGGCCTCTAAAGGCCTCAAAATACCGTTTCCAATTCACTGCCCAGTTTTCACCCGAACTGGCAGTTTTTGGTTTCGGTTCGCTCTCACGTAATTTTACGCACACCCTACCTCAAACGGTCACAGCCGTGAGCCTACGTCAAGCATGCAGCGCGTAATATAACGTCCTCACACCCATTCATTCAATCTCATTCATTCAATTATTTTATCAAACCCATTTGGTGAAGTTCACCAAACTTGGGTTTTCTAAGTTTCTATAGGGTTTTCTTGAACCCTAGTTTAGCATACAATCTTTCAATACCATAATCAGCCATTAAACACAGAACATAAGCCTATGGGGACATACATCATACACCTAGTGGTCACATATAACATCTACACATTTCCTAGAGCATACATCACAATTCAAGCACCAAAATAAAGCATAAACATGCTAAACATAAATCAAGCACATTCTAGGCAACTTAAGCAATAAAAGGACATAATTAAATGAGCTTAAGCTCTTACAACATCAGCTGGAAATACATTGTAAACAGCTTGAAAAACAGAATTTAGAGGTTTAGGAGGTTAAGAGATTACCTCCAAACCGAAGAGGGATTTGCTAGCTTGGTTTCCGAAATGGGTTTGGTTGCTGTCCTTCACTAAAATTTTCGGCCACCACTCAAGGTTTTTGCTGTCTTTTGGGTTCAGCTTGGGCAGAGAAAGGAAGAGAGAAAATGGCAAGAGTTTGGATGGGTTTTTGGAATAAAATGCCTAAAAAAATTTCCACCAAAGACACCTATTTATAGGTGTAAAATAATTTTGTTTCTAGAATTATTTTTAATCCTTAAATTGCTCACCAAACCCTTAAAAAATTTTATTTGCCCACAAACCCTCCATAGGTGGCCGGCCATTAGTGGAAGGAAAGTTCAAGAATGTTCTTGGATTTCTTTCCAATTTTTCAATAATTCAAAAATTGCATATTTATCTTTTGATTAGGTGGCATACACCTAAGGCTCCATTTGGCTTTAAAACTTAAAAACAGTCTCTTTTCATACTAATACATATATAACAAATACTGTTTTTCAATAAAAATAATACTGTCTACTAAACTGCAGTCCAAAATTTATCTGCATAAAAATGGACTGTGTTTAGGTTTTTCTTATAACTTAAAGCTCATTAGTCCTTATTGCTCTAAAAATTGTGCTTGATTTTTCTAACATACTTCCATACCTTAAACTTACTTATCTGTCTGAAATGACGGTTTTTCGCAGTATAATTTCTATACTGCCTGTTATACAACAGTACCATCAAGCTTTGACTTTTTGGTCAAACTTTGACTATTTTGGTCAAACGTTGACCAACATAAAATCATAAATTTCTATCGTAGCTCAGATCATTCTGGCCAATACTTTGACCGGAATTCATTCAAACATAATTCCTAATTCTAATTAGGCAAAACATATACGAACACATAATACAAACTTTGATTCCTTGAGAAACAAGAAAATCATAATTTGTAAGAAAGTCAGTCATCACATTTTATTAGCAAGTAGATGCTTAGTAGGAGACGTTAGAGCCTGATGGATGGTGCAGGGGGTCCCAGCTATTCACGGGATACCATGGGCAGATTTTCGTGCCCATATGATAGCACGATATGGGCCTCTACCTGGTGAAGGGGCCCATATGCCGTATCGCGATCCGAATAGTTACGGTAATATGTATAGGAGGCGATATCTCGCTTACGCCGCGGAATGGTACGCTTGCCCGGATAAGACTATGGGCCACTATTGCCGTAGGTTCCATGAGGCAATATTGCCCTATATTCCTCAGGAGCTCGGTGATCCGGAGTGGCGAGCACTGCACCTTATTAGGGACGGGCTACCTCCAGAAGTTTAGAATTATGTTCCCACTCCAGTTGCTGGAGTATTTTTAGAGGACATGATTGATACTATTATGGAAGAGGAGATAGTAGCCTATATGGTGCAGGAAGCCGAACCAGAGGATGTTTACTACGTTGATCCGGCCGACGATGCCGGCATTCCAGAGCCAGTATTCGAGGGAGTTCCGGTTATGCCCAAGGATCCGATTCCAGCGGTCCCACTTCAGCAGATACCTCCTCAGGAGGTAGAGGCAGGACCGGACGACGATATGGATTCTGTTAAGGCTCTGGACAACCCAGGGGAAAACGCTGAAGATCCTCCGGTAATCGTCATCGAAAGTGATGATGAAGAATAATAAGTATGGGAAGAGTTTGAGGATATGGAGGAAGAGGAGTTGGAGGATCTCGAGGAGCAGGAGGAAGATCCCGAGGAGCTTCCGTTCGACGACGAGGATTGTGACGTATTTTCTGACGTGATGACCGAGTAGATAGCTCTAGATCTAACTCCGACTTTTTGTTGTTTTGACGTTAGTGTTGTATATAGGATAGGAATGATGGTAAAGTGGTAGATACTTCCATCTTATTTTGACTATGTATATAGTAAGAATGACGTATTTTTGAAAATATATAAAACGATACGTTTTTATATGAAACGAATATCATGATGATTATGATAGCATGATAAAAAGTTTTTATGACAAGCTTACGATACGTTATGATATGATACGTTATGAAGAAATCATGAAGGATTTATGCATAATATTTTATGATATGATTAAGTATGATATGATATGATAGGATATGAATGAAATGAAAGATTTTCGGAGGATAACGAAATCTTTTCTTGAAATTTACTAGGAAATTAGAAAATGGTACGACCACGAACTCGAGCTAATCAAAACCCACAAGAGCCTGATCTTGCGAATGTAGTAGCAATGTTGCAACATCGGTTAATGGAATAGCAGCAAGAAACTGATTGACTTCAGGAACAGATAGCCTGATTCAATCAGATACTTCGAGATAATGTAGTCACGTCTCAAGACCACCCTGTACCTCCAGTAGTTCCGCAGGTACCGGAAGGTCACCAAGAGATTCCATGGAATGTTGAAGTTCCGTTAGCACCCTTAGGGGTACAAGCAAACCCACACCTAATTAGGGAGGATTTGTTGTATAAACGCTTCAGGCAAATGAAGGTGTCGGAGTTCGAAGGACCTACGGACCCAATAGAAACCAATAATTGGTTGACAGATATCCAAGTAATTTTGGATTTCATGAGACTGACAGAACGGGAGAAAGTTATGTGTGCTCCCTTTGCACTTAAGGAGGATGCACGGCATTGGTGGATGACCGTGCAAATGCGTACAAACGTGACGACCATGAGCTGGCAAGATTTTGTAACCGAGTTTAAAGCAATGTACTATAATCTGGAGGTTCTTACAGCTCAGCAGGATGAGTTCAATAGTTTTAAATAAGGATCGATGACAGTAATGGAGGCTATCAAGAAGTTTGAACAGTTAACCTGTTTATGTCCGGAACTTGTACCAAATGAGGCCGAGAAGGTGAGAAGGATGATGAAGATGTTTCGGACTAATATTGCCAAGCGAATTAGTGCTGGCAGTAACCCTCCTACTTTGGTGTTCGATTATATTAGTCAGGCAATAGGAGCCGAATACTGGATTAACCAAGATAAGGAGGCAAGGATTCAACTCTTAAGGCTAAGAAGGAGAATAAGGACGCAGCGAAGCGGTTGCAACCTAATTTGGCCCAAATTTTCAAACAATTAAGAAATAATAAGAGGAAAAAGAATGCTATAAGACCGGGCCAACAAGGAAATTACCCTCAAAAGGAGACCAACCAAGGTAGTGGGACTAATAATAATAATAATTATATTGTGTGTGCCCAGTGTGGAAGGAAACACCTGGGAGTGTGTAAATTGGGAACGAACACTTGCTACCTTTGTGACAAGGAAGGCCACTATGCAAGAAACTGTACCCTAAACAACCAGAATCCAAACCCCCAGTTTCCAATCAGAAATTTGGACAATCAGTTGCTTGCAGTCCAAGCAAATATCGAAGGCCTTTCGATCGCACAAGAAAGATTAGAGACTCCGGAACCACAGACCCAGTATTATGCCAAAGGGAATGCCGAGGCTAGAACTTCTCACGTAGTAACAGATTAGATTTCTGTCACCGCTCATAACGCTATCACCTTGTTTGATTCTGGTGCTACTCATTCATATCGATAGAGTTGCCCAGAAATTAGGACTAGGAGTTAGTAGTTTAGAGTAATCTATTAGAATATTTCTCTGATCGTGAGAAAATTTTCTGTTTGACTACTGGATACGAAGTGCTCCAATAGTCATTTGTAACAAAAAAAATGGAATGTGGATCTTATTGCGATCAAGCTTTAAGATTTTGATGTGATTCTAGGAATGGATTTCCTAGGTAAGTACAACGCTAAGATTGATTGTCGAAAGCGTTGTACTATATTTAGTCCTTACGGTGAGGAAGAGTGTAGTTTCTACGACCAATCTCAGAGCTTAGCAACTAAGCTAATCTCGGCACTAAGAGCTTGGAAGGTGCTAGCTAATGGATACAAAGGATATTTAGCTAATATAATGGACAAAGATCAAGAGATGGAGCTAACACCAGAGAATGTCCCTATTATAAGGAAATACATGGACATCTTTCCAAAGGATTTACCGGATTTCTACCAAAGCAAGCAAAATCTCTTTTGAGATAAAATTATTGCCTAGGACGGCACCGATATCGAAAGCACCTTACCATACGGCACTAGCCGAGTTTAAGGAACTTTAAGTGCAGTTACAAGAACTGCTTGGTAAGGGGTTTATTCGACAAAGTCATTCTTCGTGAGGAGTGCCAGTCTTGTTCATTAAGAAAAAGGATGAATCGTTGCAAATGTGTATCGATTATCGCAAGCTGAACATGGTTATGATCAATAATAAGTATCCCCTTCCAAGAATGTATGATCTTGGTGATCAACTCAAGGAAGTAGTAGTATTTTCAAAAGTCGATCTGTGATCGAGATGCTATCAGCTCAGGATTAAGGAAATGGATATTTTAAGACGGTTTTTAGAATACGATATGGGCATTACAAGTTTCTAGTTATGCCATTGGGTTTGACAAATGCCCCAGTCATTTTTATGGACCTTATGAACCGAGTGTTCAAAGAGCATTTTGATGAGTTGGTTATCATCTTTATTGATGATATTTCAGTTTACTCAAGGTCCAAGGAGGAACATGAGTATCACCTTAGGACGATATTGAAAACGTTAAGAAGGAATCAACCTTCTGTCAATATTCACAAAGTGTGAATTTTGGTTAGGAAAGGTTCATTTTTTTTGAGATATATGGTGCCCAAAGAAGGGAATTTTCTAAATTATAGTGACACCTCTAAGGTTGGACTTGAGACTGTCCTGATGCATCAAGGAAAGGAATCCTTTTTGCTAAAAGGCATAACTTTTTGATGAAAAGAATAAGGAATTTAAGACCTCTATGGATGGGGTAATTTATTTCAAAGAAGGGATTTGTGTTCCTAACTTTAAAATTCTTAAGAAACAGATTGGGTTGGAAGCACATATGATACCATACTCGGTACATCTCAAAGCTTGCAAGATATACAAGGGTTTTAAGGAGAATTTTGGTGGCATATATGAAGAATGAGACCACAGTATTCGTAACAAGATGCCTAACTTGTCATAAAGTTAAGGCTAAATACCGCCATCTAGGCGAAGATCTTGGAAAGATTGAGCTCCCAAAATGGAAATGGGAACAAACGACTACGGATTTCGTAGTATTATTACCCAGGGCTGCAAGTGGGAAGGATACGATTTGAGTTATTATCGATAGATTAACCAAATCAGCCCACTTATTGTCATCAAAACCACTTTTTCGACAGAAAGGCCTGCCGGAATTTATGTATCTCAGATTGTTAGGTTGTATGAAGTGCCAAAATCGATCATTTCGGATCATGATAGACGTTTCACTTTTCAATTTTGGACAAGTGTTCACACAATAAAGGGGTCGAAATTAAAGTTTAGTATGATTTTTCACCCCAAACGGATGGCCAGTCAGAACGAACCTGTAACGACCCGCCTAACGTAGGCCGTTACAGTTACATAACATGCATAACTTACTTAACTTATTTAATCTTGGCGGAAATACAGACTTTTTTTTTTAACAACTTGAAGTTAAGATCTGTTTCTTAACATACTGATATATGTATACATACATGCTAATGTACTTCAGTACTGAAGTACCATCTTACATATAACATAATTAATAACTTAATACAAAAAGACGCGTAGCGGTCTCCATCCCACGTTTCACAACTCGCCGTGCCAAGCCCCACCGTCTTGCATCAAGAATTGTTGATAGGTTGCTTACCTACAGTATATACGTAAGTCGTGAGCTTTCGCTCAGTAAATACAACTATATACCCGCAAAACATTTCATAATGGAACAATGCATGGACCCATTATGCTTTCATTATGATGTCTTATGCTTACATATCCTGGACCCTTACATAACATGAGTGTACGTACCGTGGTGCACAGCCATAGAGTGGATGGGGCGGCCAACCAGATCCAACTCATTCCATAGACCAAACCCGACCTACGAGCGGGTCGATACGACACAAGGCAAGCTCGCTTGCCATCATACTTGAAACTTATCTTAACTTGTTCTTAAGAATTGTTTTCATCTTGAAAACAGTCTTTTACAACAGTTTCTGTCTTGAAACTAGGTTCTCATTCTTACCGAGTGATTTATCTTTAGTGAGCATGCTTCATGATGCCACAATGATAAAACACAAATCATAACTATATCATAACCATTTCATAACCTTAACATATCATACATCATAAACATAACATATATCACATCATGGCATAGCATACAACACATCAGGCAAGTAGCACCACAACAAGTCTATGCTGTAGGCGGAATTATACTTACCTGTAATGCTATGTTCTAAGTTTGGTTGCTCCCAACCAGGTCACAACAATAGGTTACTACCTGCTTTTCAAAAAGGGCGTAGGGTAAGGATCACCCTAGCTTGTCATAAATCATAATCATAAATGTGGTGTCCTAACAACATTATGAATAACTCTAGTCGTATGTCCCCTCACACATACTGATGATAACTTAATTGGTTACTATATGTAACCTTAGGGCTTAGGTCTTAACTGTATCTTATTAGGTTACTTCGAGTAACCCTTAGGTGTAAGCCCAACTTATAATAGAACAAAGTCCTATTGGGTTACTAAGGCCCAACTTATAAGATTGAGACCTATTAGATTACTATTAGTAACCTTGGGCTTCAGGCCCAACCAATTATCTTGGTAACCTATCGGGTTACAAATGGTAATTATCTTGTTACCATGTTCTAAGATAATTTTATCCTGTATATAAAAATTGGTAACCAATCTGATGATCAGTCATCTTACTATGGTTACCTTCTTGTTACTATGTCTAACAATTTTGGCCCAAATAATATTAGTTACCAATCCAAAGACTATAAGTCTTACTTATGGTTACTCTATTACTTGGTCTATTTCATTTATTTTCAACTTTTCTTACTAAACTTGGTTCAATTAACAATTTTATAAATTGTTTTTATAAATCTGTTTAAGTCTGAAGGAAAGTGCTGAAAACAGTCTCATAAAATCAACTACTAATGCATGTGCAAGAATTTCCTGTTCTTGCACTGCTTTGAAAATCCTGTGCAGGATTTTCATGTTTTCTGCACAGTTTCCAGAATCTGTTCTATTTTATAATCTATTTTGATTTTGAAAAAATTTTCTTCATAAAAGTTTCAGATCTTGAAAAATACTACAACTTTCATTCTTTGGTCAGAACCCAATTCTGCTTCTAACCCTTTCTTTTTCTTCGATGAAACAGCCTGGCCGTGCACAAGGTTTGGTCATGCCCAGGCTCGGATTTTTGTAAAAAAAAGAGGCCGTTGGAGCCTTATTTTTAAAAATTGTCCATGTTGCCCCCTATGATTTTCCATTTCCTACAACTTTTCAGTTTTAACTTTCTTCAAATTTGGCCTCTAAGGGCCTCAAAACACTGTTTCCAGAATACTACCTGGTCTTGACCCGAGACTGGCAGTTTTCCTTCTACGTGTTTCTTATGTAAAATTACGCTCACACTACCTCAAATGGTCGCAACCGTGAGCCTACATCAAGCATGCAGCGTATTATCTATAGTTTGTCTTACCATGCATTCATTTCAATTCGTAGCATAATCATACAAAACCCATTTGGTGCCAATCACCAACTAGAGTTTTTAGGGTTTTCTACTAACCCTTCTAGCATCATACATCAATATCACATAGTCATACATCACATACAACAACTTGAGTGTGCGGGGACATACTACAAACACTTAGTGGGCACTCACATATATCATACATGCTCTAGTAAATTAAAAATCATAACCATACATAACATCATAAATTAAAACCACTAATTAATCCTAATCTTAATCAAGCACAAATCTAATCTAATACCATAGAGATTGAATGAGCTTATGCTCTTACATACCCACATAGAAATACACATAAAGCTTGAACTAAAGCTTAAATTGAATAGCTTAAAGGTTTTAGAAATTTACCTTCAAGCTTGGAGATTGGTTCTAGGCTTTGGGTAAAGCTTTTCTTTCTAGCTTGGTGCCTCTACCAAAACCGACCATACTCCCTCTCTCGCTCTCATTCTTTTTTTTTTTTTTTTTTCTTCTCTTTCTCTTTCTCTCTTGGGTTCGGCAGCTAGGGGGGAGGGAAAGAGTAAGATGAAAATTTGCTAGAGTTTTGGTAAGGTTCACAAAAATGCACTAGAGTTTTGCTAGAGATTTGGGTTTATTTTTATTTCTAAAATTGCATATGAGTCCTTATGAGTAAAATATTTGCCCATCAACCCCTAAGAGTGGCCGGCCACATCCTTGTAGAACAAGGAAAGATTTCTTTCCTCATTTTTCAAAAATTCAATAAATCCATAATTATCCACTTTGGTGAGGTGTCCCATTTTTAGGGCCTCGTTTGGCTTTTCTCTTTAATGCAGTCCATTTTCATACTAATGCAGATATTACAAATACTATTTTTACTAATAACAGTATTGTTTTACTGAACTGTAGTCCATAATTTATCTGTATTTTCTTGGACTGTATAAAAACTTTTCTTATAACTTAAGGCTATCTAGCCCATATTGTCCTACATAATGTGCTTGATTTTTCTATAGTGGTCTTGAGCCTTATTCTTACTATTTTATCTGTGATGATGGTTTTTCGTAGTATAATTTCCATACTGCTTGTTATCTTGCAGTACCGTCAAAATCATACCTTTTGACTTTTCTTGGTCAAACTTTGACTAACATAAAATCATAAATCTTATTCTACCTTTTTCTTAAAATGTCATATGCTTGACTAAGCAATCTACTATTGAGTCTTATAAAGCTATAAGGCTCACACATAATTCTGATAAAAATCAGATCAGGCATTTCATACATACTTGCATAGTATATCATAAATTTCCTAAAACATTGGTCATCACAGAACCATCCAGACATTAAAAGATATGTTAAGATAATATGTTTTGGATTTCAAAGGAAGCTGGGATCAGAAGCTACCTTTGATTGAATTTTCTTACAACAGTAGCTATCACGCCTCCATTGGTATGGCTCCGTTCGAGGCGTTATATGGAAAGAAACGTCGATCTCCCATTCATTGGCAAGAAGTTAGACAGAAACAACTTCAAACCATGGATTTTATCCGAAAGACTTCAAAGGATATTAAAAAGATTAAGTAAAGACTCGATGTAGCTTTTAGTCGTCAGAAAAGCTACGCCGATAAACATTAAAGGCCCTTAGAATTCCAAATTGGAGACTATATTTTCCTTAAGATTGCTCCTATAAAGAGGATTATGAGATTTGGCAAGAAGGGAAAGCTTAGTCCAAGATACACAGGGCCATTAGAAATCCTGATAAGAATTGGCAAAGTAGCTTATGAGCTTGCCTCGCCACTAGAATTAGCTTTTGTACATAATGTTCTCAACGTTTCGATGTTAAGAAGTATGTACCTGATCCTTCCCATGTATTAAGTCAAGAACCGATCGAGGTTCAAACTGACTTGACATACGAAGAGAAACCAGTTCAGGTTCTGGATCGGGAAGAAAAGGTCTTACAAAATAGGAAAATTCCCATAGTTAAAGTATTGTGGCGAAGCCACAATGTTGAAGAAGCAACATGGGAACTAGAAAAAGATATGAGAGCAAATTATCCTCACTTGTTCTAATTTTTGAGGGCGAAAATTTTAAAGGGGGGAAGATTGTAATAACCGACCTTGTTACAAATTATGATTCCTTGTTTCTCAAGGAATCAAAATTTGTATTATGTATAAGTATATGAATTTGCCTGATCTGAGTTATCAGAATTAGGATTTAAGTATGATTTGTATTCCGGTCAAAGTTTGACCAGAATGATTTGAGCTACGATAGGAATTTATGATTGTATTCTGGTCAGGGTTTGACCAGAATAATTTGAGATATGATAAGAATTTATGATTTTATGTTGGTCAAAGTTTGACCAGAATGATTTAAAGTATGATAGGAATTTATGATATATGATGGTCAAAGTTTGACCAGAAAGTCAAAGTATGATGGTACTGTTGAATAACAGGCAGTATAGGAATTATACTACAAAAAACCATCATCACGGATAGATAAGCAAGTTTAAGGTACGGAATTATGTTAGAAAAATTAAGCACAATATTTAGGACAGTAAGGACTAATGAGCTTTAAGTTCTAAGAAAAACCTAAACGCAGTCCAGTTTTATGCAGATAAATTTTGGATTGCAGTTTAGTATGACAATATTGTTTTTATTGAAAACAGTATTTGTTATATTTGTATTAGTATGGAAATAGACTGTTTTTAATATTTAAAGCCAAACGAAATCCTAGGTATTGGACACCTCATCAAGAGATAATTATGTCAATTTTTGAATTATTGAAAATTTCGAAAGTATTCAAGAACATTCTTGAACAATTTCCATGTGATGACTGACTTTCTTACAAATTATGATTTTCTTGTTTCTCAAGGAATCAAAGTTTGTATTATGTGTTCGTATATGTTTTGCCTAATCAGAATTAGGAATTATGTTTGAATGAATTCCGGTCAAAGTATTGGCCAGAATGATCTGAGCTACGATAGAAATTTATGATTTTATGTTGGTCAACGTTTGACCAAAATAGTCAAAGTTTGACCAAAAAGTCAAAGCTTGATGGTACTATTGTATAACAGGCAGTATAGAAATTATACTGCGAAAAACCGTCATTTCAGACAGATAAGTAAGTTTAACGTACGGAAGTATGTTAGAAAAATCAAGCACAATTTTTAGAGCAATAAGGACTAATGAGCTTTAAGTTATAAGAAAAACCTAAACACAGTCCATTTTTATGCAGATAAATTTTGGACTGCAGTTTAGTAGACAGTATTATTTTTATTGAAAAAAAGTATTTGTTATATATGTATTAGTATGAAAAGAGACTGTTTTTAAGTTTTAAAGCCAAATGGAGCCTTAGGTGTATGCCACCTAATCAAAAGATAAATATGCAATTTTTGAATTATTGAAAAATTGGAAAGAAATCCAAGAACATTCTTGAACTTTCCTTCCACTAATGGCCGGCCACCTATGGAGGGTTTGTGGGCAAATAAAATTTTTTAAGGGTTTGGTGAGCAATTTAAGGATTAAAAATAATTCTAGAAACAAAATTATTTTACACCTATAAATAGGTGTCTTTGGTGGAAATTTTTTTAGGCATTTTATTCCAAAAACCCACCCAAACTCTTGCCATTTTCTCTCTTCCTTTCTCTGCCCAAGCTGAACCCAAAAGACAGCAAAAACCTTGAGTGGTGGCCGAAAAATTTAGTGAAGGACAGCAACCAAACCCATTTCGGAAACCAAGCTAGCAAATCCCTCTTCGGTTTGGAGGTAATCTCTTAACCTCCTAAACCTCTAAATTCTGTTTTTCAAGCTGTTTACAATGTATTTCCAGCTGATGTTGTAAGAGCTTAAGCTCATTTAATTATGTCCTTTTATTGCTTAAGTTGCCTAGAATGTGCTTGATTTATGTTTAGCATGTTTATGCTTTATTTTGGTGCTTGAATTGTGATGTATGCTCTAGGAAATGTGTAGATGTTATATGTAACCACTAGGTGTATGATGTATGTCCCCATAGGCTTATGTTCTGTGTTTAATGGCTGATTATGGTATTGAAAGATTGTATGCTAAACTAGGGTTCAAGAAAACCCTATAGAAACTTAGAAAACCCAAGTTCGGTGAACTTCACCAAATGGGTTTGATAAAATAATTGAATGTATGAGATTGAATGAATGGGTGTGAGGACGTTATATTACGCGCTGCATGCTTGGCGTAGGCTCACGGCTGTGACCGTTTGAGGTAGGGTGTGCGTAAAATTACGTGAGAGCGAACCGAAACCAAAAACTGCCAGTTCGGGTGAAAACTGGGCAGTGAATTGGAAACGGTATTTTGAGGCCTTTAGAGGCCGAATTTGAGAAAACTAAAAACTGAAAAGTTGTAGGAAATTGAAAATTCTAGGGGGCAACGTGGACAGTTTTTGAAAATAAGGCTCCAAAGGCCTTCGTTTTTACCAAAACCCGTGCCCAGACTGCCCAGACCTATATGCACGGCCAGGCAGTTTCAACGAAGAAAAAGCATGAGTTAAGTTCAGAACTGGGTTTTTGTCAAAACATGAAAGTTGTAGAGTTTTTCAGTGTCTAAAACTTTCATGAAGAAAAGTTTTCCAAAATCCAAACAGATTTTAAAGTAAAACTGAATCAGTAGAGCAAGCTCTGATTCAGAAATTTGAAACAATACATGCACAAGAAATTCTTGCACATGCACTGCCAAATTAACTGTTTTTACCAAATTTCTGCAAAACCAACACAGTTTTATTTAAAAGCAGTTTTAAATGATTAATTAAACTCAGTTTAGCAAGAAATAAATTTATTAAGCAAATTAAGCAAGGTAAGCCAATTGGTAACCTATTATAATCATATAGGTTACCTAATTTTAATTGGGCCTAGTTATTTAAGAACAAAGGTTGTATGTTGGGCCTTAGGTCCAAGTTTATACAAGGTAACCTTTAAGGATACCACCTTAATTATTGGGCCTTATAAGCCCAACAGGCTTTGTAAAGTTTCACCCAAGATGGGCCTACATTAAGGTTACTCATAGTAACCTAATAGTGTACCCATATCAAGATCATTGGGCCTTAAGCCCAAAGTTTATTAAGTAATCAAACAGAATACTGTTTGATTTCCATTTGGGCTTATGCCCTAAGGTTACACTTAGTAACCAATAAGGATTATTATTAAGCTTATAAGGGGGGACATATATCTATGGTCACGGATGAATGTTGGTTCGGGTACCAACATTTAATAAAGTAAGTTAAAGTAAGATAGGATGATTCTTATCTTACTTCCCTTTTTGGAAACAGGAGGTAACCTTTTGAGGTAACCTATCGGAACGATACGTCCCAGGATATAGCAAAACCTGTAAGTACAACTCCGCCTACAGCATAGGCAAATGGTTTTATGAGTTTGCATGTTTTTAAAATATCATGCATTTATGTGTTATGTATGATGTATGTTTATTATTGTGACATCATGAGGCATGTTCACAAATAATAAATCATATGGTAAGAAGAAGATTATGTTTTTAAGAAAGAAATGTTTTAAGAAAAGGTTTTTAAGTATGGTGTCGTACCGACCTGCTCTAGGTCAGGTTTGGTTCATGGTTTGAGTTGGACTGGGCTGGCCGCCCCAACCACTCCATGGCTGCGCCACGGTACGTACACTTATAAGGGGCCCAAAACTATGAAAGCAAAAAATGAAAGCATAATTGGTTCATGCATTGCTTTATTAAGTTGTTTTTGCGGGTTCAAGGTTGTACTTGCTGAGCGAAAGCTCACAACTTACGTTTATGCTGTAGGTAAGCTTCCTACTGGCAATTCTTGATGCAAGGCGGTGAGGCGTGGCAGGGCGAACTGTGAAACGTGGGAATGGAGACTGCTACGCGTTTTGAAATATATATGTGTATGCTTTGTTTAGTGCAAAGTTATTTTAAGATTTCGATACTTTTGAAAAGTAAATACTAAATAAGTATTGTGTATGATGTAAATAAGTAAGTAGCAAAGTTTTTACTCAAGTGGTTTTAAAAAGAAAAGAAAAAAAAATATGTACGTTATTTCCGCATAAGTAAGTAAATATGTTATTCTAGTATGTATGATAAATACGGTAACGGCCTACATAAGAACGGGTCGTTATAGTATGTTAAGTTAATATGTAAGATAAGTAACTGTAACGGCCTACGTAAGGGCGGGTCGTTACAGAGTTGGTATCAGAGCGGGATCCTGCCTTCCAGTTTCACAGTCTACCTGCCAGCGCCACCGTCATTGTAAGTAAGAGTTATTTTTTTTAAGTACATAGATAAGTAATTATTATGCGCTCGTAAATTGATAGATTCAATTATCGAGATACGAGTATGGATGAGGATCGAGATGCCGCTACGGCATTCCACAAGATGAAGCCCTATATTTTTGATGGGACTCAGCAGACGATATCGCTACCAGGATGGCTTTTCGATATGGAGGTGATTTTTAGGGTATGCCATATCGAAGCCCATCTTCAGGTTTTATTAGCAAGTAGATGTTTGATGGGAGAGGTTAGAGCCTGGTGGATGGCGCAGGGGGATCTGGCTATACACGGGACACCATGGGCAGATTTTCGTGCCCGTATGACAGCACGATATGGACCTCCACCTGAAGAGGGGGCTAATGCGCCGTACCGCGACCCGGCTATTTACGGCGACATGAATAGGAGGCGATATCTCAACTTCGCCACAGAATGGCATGCTTATCCGGATGAGACCATGGGCCACTATTGCAGTAGATTCCGCGAGGCAATGTTGCCCTATATCCCTCAGGAGCTCGTGGATCCACAGTGGCGAGCGTTACAGCTTATCAGGGACGGACTACCTCCGGCAGTTAAGTTTTATGTCCCCGCTCCGGTTGTGGGAATATCCTTGGAGGACATGATAGATGCTATTATAGAGGCTGAGGTAATAGCATATATGGTACAAGAGGCCAACCCAGTGGATGTTTACCATGTCGATCCGGTCGACGACGCCGGCATTCCAGAGCCTGTTTTTGAGGAAGTTCCAGCTATGCCTGAGGATCCAATTCCGGCGGTCCCACTTCAGCAGATACCTCCGCAAGAGGCGGAAGCAGGACCGGATGATGATGGTATGGATCCTGCGGAGGCACCGGATAACCCAGGGGACAATGCCGAAGATCCTCCAGTAATCCTCATTGAGAGTGATGATGAGGAACAAGAAGTGTGGGAAGAATGGGATGATTTTGAGGATATAGAAGAGGAGTTAGATGATCCCGAGGAGCAGGAGGAAGATCCGGAGGAAATGCTATTCGACGACGAGGATCGAGATGTATTTTCCGACGCGATGACCGAGTAGATAGTTTTAGAACTAACTCCGAATTTTTGTTCTTTTGACGCTAGGGTTGTATATAGGATAGGAATGATGGTTAAGTGGTAGACACTTCCATCCTATTTTGACTGTGTATATAGTAAAAATGATGTATTTTTTTAAAATGTATAAAACGATATATTTTATATGAAATGAGTATCATGATAATTATGATGTCATGATAAACAGTTTCCATGATAAGTATACGATAAGTTATAATAAGTTTATGATATGATACGTTATGAAGAAATCATGAAGGATTTCTGCATAATGTTTTATGATATGCTATGAAGAAATCCCGAAGGATTTCTATATGATAAGGTTAAGTATGATATGATGATGTGTTTTTATAGGAAATAAATGAAAGGAAAGATTTTCGGAGAATAACAAAATCTTTTCTTGAAATGTATTAGGAGTGATAAGATGGTGCGTACGCGAAAGCAAGCTAACCAGAACGCGCAAGAGCCAGATCTCGCGAACGTTGTAGCCACGTTGCAACAGCAATTGCTACAACAACAACAAGAAACAAATCGGCTACGTGAGCAGATAGGCCGATTGAACCAGATGCCTAACGCGAACGAAATTCCACCTCAGGATAACCCTGCACCACCGGTAGTGCCCCAAGTACCGGAGGTTCGTCAGGAGGTTCCGCGGAATTTCGGAGTTCCTTTAGCACCCTTAGGGATGCCAGCAAACCCACCAGTAGTTCGGGAAGATCTACTGTATGAGCGATTCAGGCGGATGAAAGCGCCTGAGTTCGAGGGTCTTACGGACCCAATAGAAGCTGATAATTGGCTTATGGACATCCAAGTTATCTTGGATTTCATGGGACTCACCGAGCAGGAGAAAGTGCTCTGTGCATCATTTGCACTGAAAAAGGATGCTAGGCATTGGTGGATAACAGTGCAAATGCGTAGGAATGTTGCGGCCATGAGTTGGCAAGATTTTGTAGCTGAGTTCAAGGTGATGTACTACAACCGGGAGATCCTTGCCGCACAGCAGGACGAGTTTAATAGTCTAAAGCAAGGATCGATGTCAGTTATGGAAGCTGTTAAGAAGTTTGAACAGCTAGGCCGCCTATGTCCTGAACTCATACCGACCGAAACAGAAAAAGTAAGGCGAATGATGAAGATGTTTCGGACGGATATAGCTAAACAAGTGAGTGCGGGAAGCAGCCCTCCTACCCTTGTGTCTGACTGCATTAGTCGGGCAATTAGGGCTGAGTATTGGATTAATCAAGATAAGGAGGCGAGGGCACAGATATTTAAGGCTAAGAAAGAGGAGAAGGCTACAGAGAAGCAACTGCAGCCTAGGCAGAATCAGGACGCATATGCAAGGGGCCAGATGAGTAATGCGATTCAGCATGCTAAGCAGTTTGGAAAGAACAAGAGGAAGGGAAATGCTGCTGGCCAGGGACAGCAAAGAAATTACCCTCAGAAGAGCAGTAACCGAGGGAATGAGGGTAATAATAATAACTTCCCAGTGTGCGCTCAATGCGGGAAGAAGCACCTGGGAATATGTAGATTGGGGACCAATGCTTGCTACCTTTGTGGCAAGGAAGGTCATTATGCGAGGAATTGTAACCTCAACAACCAGAATCAGAATCAGAACCAGAACCCCCAGTATCTGCAAAGGAATGCGAGCAGTCAACTGCATGCAATGCCAGTCAAAATCGAGGACACTTCGTACGAACCAAGGAGGATAGAGGCTCCTGAACCCCAAGCTAGGATTTACGCCTACACAAAAGGGGATGCCGAGGCTGGAACTTCTCACGTAGTAACAAATTAGATTTTATTTTATTTTTACACCGCTCATAACGCTATCACCGTTTTTGATCCTGGTGCTACTCATTCCATTGTATCGATAGAGTTGCCCATAAATTAGGATTTGGAGTTAGTAGTTTAAAGTAATTTATAAGAATATTTCTTCGATTGTAAGAAAATTTTCTGTATGACTACTGAATATGAAGTGCTTCAATAGTCATTTATAACAGAAAATTTGTATGTGGATCTCGTTGCGAGCAAGCTTCAAGATTTTTATGTGATTCTAAGAACGGATTTCCTAGGCAAGTACAACGCTAAGATAAATGGCCGCAAGCGTTGTGTTATGTTTAGTTTGCATGATGAGGAGGAATTCAACTTTTACGGCCAGTCCCGTAACTCCTCAAGTAGGTTAGTATCGGCACTGAACGCGTGGAAAATGTTGGCTAACGGATGCCAAGGATACTTAGCCAACATGATGGACAAGGAGGAAGAGGTGGAACTGAAGCCGGAAGATGTTCCCATTATCAGGGAATATGTGGATGTCTTTCCAAAAGAATTGCCTGAACTTCCTTCCGAGCAGGAAATTTCTTTTGAGATAGACTTATTGCCCGGAGCTACCCCGGTATCCAAAGCGCCTTATCGCATGGCCCCGGCTGAACTCCTAGAATCCATTAAGTTGCATCAAGGAAAGAAATCCTTTTTGAAAAAAAAAAAAAAAAAGGCACAACTTTCGATGAAAAGAATAAGGAATTTAAGACCTCTAAGTATGAGGTAATTTATTTCAAAGAAGGGATTTGTGTTCTTAACTTTGAATTTCTTAAGAAATGGATTATGTTGAAAGTGCATATAATGCCATACACAGTACCTCTCGGAGTTTCCAAGATATACAAGGATCTTAAGGAGAATTTGGGTGGCAAACATGCAGAATGAGACCACAGAATTCGTGACAAGGTGCCTAACTTGTCAGAAAGTTAAGGCTAAATACCGCCATCTAGGTGGAGACATTCAGAAAAATTGAGCTCCCATAATGGGAATGGGAACAAACAACGATGGATTTAGTAGTATGATTGCTCAGAGTTGTAAGTGGGAAGGATACGATTTGGGTTATTATCGATAGAATAACCAAATCAGCCCACTTTATTGCCATCAAAGCCACTTTTTCGGCAGAAAGGCTTACCGGAATTTATGTATTTCAGATTGTTAGGTTATATGAAGTGCCAAAAATCGATCATTTCAGATTGTGGTGGATGTTTGAACTCTCAAATGGGTCGAGTGTTCACACCGCAATGGGGTCGAAATTAAAGTTTAGTACAGCTTTTCACCCCAAATGGATGTTCAATCGGAACAAACCATCCAAAAACTGGAAGATGTGTTAAGATCATATGTTTTGGATTTCATAGGAAGCTGGGATCAGAAGCTACCTTTGATCAAGTTCCTTATGAGAATAGTTATCACGCCTCAATTGGTATGGTTCCATTTGAAGCATTTTATGAAAAAGAAACGTCGATTTCCCATTCATTGGCAAGAAGGGAAAACTTAGTCCTAGATACACAGGGCCATTCGAAATCTTGGAAAGGATTGGCAAAGTAGCTTACAAGCCTGCCTTGCCACTAGAATTAGCTTCGGTATACGACGTTTTCCACGTTTCGATATTAAAGAAGTATGTACCTGATCCTTTCCATGATCCTTTCCATGTGCTAAGTCAAGAACCGATCGAGGTTCAATCCGACTTGACATACGAAGAGAAACCAGTTCGGATCATGGATCGGGAAGAGAATATCTTACGAAATAGGACAATTCCCATGATAAAAGTATTGTGGCGGAATCACAATGTTGAGGAAGCAACATGGGAATTAGAAGAGGATATGAGAGCGAATTATCCCCACTTGTTCTAATTTTCGAGGACGAAAATTTTTTAAGGGGGGAAGATTGTGATGACTGACTTTCTTACAAATTATGATTTTCTTGTTTCTCAAGGAATCAAAGTTTGTATTATGTGTTCGTATATGTTTTGCCTAATCAGAATTAGGAATTATGTTTGAATGAATTCCGGTCAAAGTATTGGCCAGAATGATCTGAGCTACGATAGAAATTTATGATTTTATGTTGGTCAACGTTTGACCAAAATAGTCAAAGTTTGACCAAAAAGTCAAAGCTTGATGGTACTGTTGTATAACAGGCAGTATAGAAATTATACTGCGAAAAACCGTCATTTCAGACAGATAAGTAAGTTTAAGGTACGGAAGTATGTTAGAAAAATCAAGCACAATTTTTAGAGCAATAAGGACTAATGAGCTTTAAGTTATAAGAAAAACCTAAACACAGTCCATTTTTATGCAGATAAATTTTGGACTGCAGTTTAGTAGACAGTATTATTTTTATTGAAAAAAAGTATTTGTTATATATGTATTAGTATGAAAAGAGACTGTTTTTAAGTTTTAAAGCCAAATGGAGCCTTAGGTGTATGCCACCTAATCAAAAGATAAATATGCAATTTTTGAATTATTGAAAAATTGGAAAGAAATCCAAGAACATTCTTGAACTTTCCTTCCACTAATGGCCGGCCACCTATGGAGGGTTTGTGGGCAAATAAAATTTTTTAAGGGTTTAGTGAGCAATTTAAGGATTAAAAATAATTCTAGAAACAAAATTATTTTACACCTATAAATAGGTGTCTTTGGTGGAAATTTTTTTAGGCATTTTATTCCAAAAACCCACCCAAACTCTTGCCATTTTCTCTCTTCCTTTCTCTGCCCAAGCTGAACCCAAAAGACAGCAAAAACCTTGAGTGGTGGCCGAAAAATTTAGTGAAGGACAGCAACCAAACCCATTTCGGAAACCAAGCTAGCAAATCCCTCTTCAGTTTGGAGGTAATCTCTTAACCTCCTAAACCTCTAAATTCTGTTTTTCAAGCTGTTTACAATGTATTTCCAGCTGATGTTGTAAGAGCTTAAGCTCATTTAATTATGTCCTTTTATTGCTTAAGTTGCCTAGAATGTGCTTGATTTATGTTTAGCATGTTTATGCTTTATTTTGGTGCTTGAATTGTGATGTATGCTCTAGGAAATGTGTAGATGTTATATGTGACCACTAGGTGTATGATGTATGTCCCCATAGGCTTATGTTCTGTGTTTAATGGCTGATTATGGTATTGAAAGATTGTATGCTAAACTAGGGTTCAAGAAAACCCTATAGAAACTTAGAAAACCCAAGTTTGGTGAACTTCACCAAATGGGTTTGATAAAATAATTGAATGTTTGAGATTGAATGAATGGGTGTGAGGACGTTATATTACGCGCTGCATGCTTGACGTAGGCTCACGGCTGTGACCGTTTGAGGTAGGGTGTGCGTAAAATTACGTGAGAGCGAACCGAAACCAAAAACTGCCAGTTCGGGTGAAAACTGGGCAGTGAATTGGAAACGGTATTTTGAGGCCTTTAGAGGCCGAATTTGAGAAAACTAAAAACTGAAAAGTTGTAGGAAATTGAAAATTCTAGGGGGCAACGCAGACAGTTTTTGAAAATAAGACTCCAAAGGCCTTCGTTTTTACCAAAACCCATGCCCAGACTGCCCAGACCTATATGCACGGCCAGGCAGTTTCAACGAAGAAAAAGCATGAGTTAAGTTCAGAACTGGGTTTTTGTCAAAACATGAAAGTTGTAGAGTTTTTCAGTATCTAAAACTTTCATGAAGAAAATTTTCCAAAATCCAAACAGATTTTAAAGTAAAACTGAATCAGTAGAGCAAGCTCTGATTCAGAAATTTGAAACAATACATGCACAAGAAATTCTTGCACATGCACTGCCAAATTAACTGTTTTTACCAAATTTCTGCAAAACCAACACAGTTTTATTTAAAAGCAGTTTCAAATGATTAATTAAACTCAGTTTAGCAAGAAATAAATTTATTAAGCAAATTAAGCAAGGTAAGCCAATTGGTAACCTATTATAATCATATAGGTTACCTAATTTTAATTGGGCCTAGTTATTTAAGAACAAAGGTTGTATGTTGGGCCTTAGGTCCAAGTTTATACAAGGTAACCTTTAAGGATACCACCTTAATTATTGGGCCTTATAAGCCCAACAGGCTTTGTAAATTTTCACCCAAGATGGGCCTACATTAAGGTTACTCATAGTAACCTAATAGTGTACCCATATCAAGATCATTGGGCCTTAAGCCCAAAGTTTATTAAGTAATCAAACAGAATACTGTTTGATTTCCATTAGGGCTTATGCCCTAAGGTTACACTTAGTAACCAATAAGGATTATTATTAAGCTTATAAGGGGGGGACATATATCTATGGTCACGGATGAATGTTGGTTCGGGTACCAACATTTAATAAAGTAAGTTAAAGTAAGATAGGATGATTCTTATCTTACTTCCCTTTTTGGAAACAGGAGGTAACCTTTTGAGGTAACCTATCGGAACGATACGTCCCAGGATATAGCAAAACCTGTAAGTACAACTCCGCCTACAGCATAGGCAAATGGTTTTATGAGTTTGCATGTTTTTAAAATATCATGCATTTATGTGTTATGTATGATGTATGTTTATTATTGTGACATCATGAGGCATGTTCACAAATAATAAATCATATGGTAAGAAGAAGATTATGTTTTTAAGAAAGAAATGTTTTAAGAAAAGGTTTTTAAGTATGGTGTCGTACCGACCTGCTCTAGGTCAGGTTTGGTTCATGGTTTGAGTTGGACTGGGCTGGCCGCCCCAACCACTCCATGGCTGCGCCACGGTACGTACACTTATAAGGGGCCCAAAACTATGAAAGCAAAAAAATGAAAGCATAATTGGTTCATGCATTGCTTTATTAAGTTGTTTTTGCGGGTTCAAGGTTGTACTTGCTGAGCGAAAGCTCACAACTTACGTTTATGCTGTAGGTAAGCTTCCTACTGGCAATTCTTGATGCAAGGCGGTGAGACGTGGCAGGGCGAACTGTGAAACGTGGGAATGGAGACTGCTACGCGTTTTGAAATATATATGTGTATGCTTTGTTTAGTGCAAAGTTATTTTAAGATTTCGATACTTTTGAAAAGTAAATACTAAATAAGTATTGTGTATGATGTAAATAAGTAAGTAGCAAAGTTTTTACTCAAGTGGTTTTAAAAAGAAAAGAAAAAAAAATATGTACGTTATTTCCGCATAAGTAAGTAAATATGTTATTCTAGTATGTATGATAAATACGGTAACGGCCTACATAAGAACGGGTCGTTATAGTATGTTAAGTTAATATGTAAGATAAGTAACTGTAACGGCCTACGTAAGGGCGGGTCGTTACATTCCAGCATTAGTGGACGGCCACCTCATGGGGATTTTTCAGCAAATAAAAGTTTTGTAAGGCTTGGAGAGCAATTTAAGGAATAAAAATAAATCAAGAAAGAAAATTAAATTACACCTATAAATAGGTGTGATGGGTGGTTAAAATTTTAGTCATTTTATTTGAAAAACTGCCCCAAACTCTTGCCATTTTCTCTCTCCCTTTCTCTGCTCAGCCGAACCCCATAGACAGCAAAAAACCCTAGAGTGGTGGTCGGATTTTTAGTGAGGAAAAACTAGAAAAGAATTTTCAGAACTCAAGCTAGTGGTTTTCTCTTCGGTTTAGAGGTAACCCTCTAATCTCCTAAGCTTTTGATTTCTGGTTTTGAGCCATTTTCAGTGTATTTCCAGCTTGTTTGTAAGAGCTTAAGCTCACCCATTTATGTCCTTATTTTAGTTGGTTTGATTAGAATGTGCTTGATTTAGGTCTTAGCATGATTATGCTTCAATTTGGTGCATGATTGGTAATATATGCTCTAGAAATTATATAGATGATGTGTGTGACCACAAGATGTTTGATATATGTCCCCATAGGCTTATGAATTATGTTGAATGGCTGATTATTATGTTAAATGATTGTATGATGATTTAGGGTTCAAGAAAACCCTAGAAAACCAAGTTTGGTGAACTTCACCAAACGGGTTTCAATCGCTTACTTGAATGTATGAGATGAATGAACGAGTACAAGAACATTAGATTATACGATGCATGCTTGATGTAGGCTCACGGT
Organism: Ficus hispida; assembly: GCA_025413025.1. Lineage (NCBI taxonomy): Eukaryota > Viridiplantae > Streptophyta > Magnoliopsida > Rosales > Moraceae > Ficus > Ficus hispida. The sequence goes on along the minus strand of CM046362.1, from coordinate 21,305,777 downwards.
TGCGACCGTTTGAGGTAGGGTGTGCGTAATTTTTACGTGAGAGCGAACTGAAACCAAAACTGCCAGTTCGGGTGAAAACTGGGCAGTGATTTAGAAACGGTGTTTTGAGGCCTTTAGAAGCCGAATCTGAGAAAACTCAAAACTGCAAAGTTGTAGAAAATTGAAAATTATAAGGGGCAACGTGGACAGTTTTTGAAAATAAGACTCCAAAGACTTTCGTTTTTATGAAAACCCGTGCCTAGATCGCACGGCTAGGCAGTTTCAACAAGGAAAAAGTATAAGTTAAGTTCAGAACTGGATTTTTCTCAAAACACAAAAGTTGTAGGGTTTTTCAATATCTAAAACTTTTGTGAAGACAATTTTTTCAAAATCCAAACATATTTTAAAGTAAAACGAAATCAGTATAGCAAGCTCTGATTCAGAATTTTTAAAACAGTGCATACCCAGGAAATTCCTGCACATGCACTGACGATTTAACTATTTGTTGCAAATTCTTTCAAAACTTAGACAGTTTTATTTAAAAACAGTGTTAAATAGTTAATCAAATCCAGTTTAGTAAGAAAAGAATTAATTAAGTAAATTAAGTAAAGTAAGTAAATTGGTAACCTATTATAATCATATAGGTTACTTAATTTTAATTGGGCCTAGTTAATTAAGAACAAATGTTGTATGTTGGGCCTTGGATCCAAGACTATTGAGGGTAACCTTAAAGGATACCACCTTAATTGTTGGGCCTTAGTAGCCCAACAGGCTTTTTAAATCTTCATCCTAGATGGACCTATATCTAAGGTTACTCATAGTAACCTAATAGGATGCCTACGCCAAGATCATTGGGCCTTGAGCCCAAAGTTCATTAGATGATCAAATAGGATACTGTTTGATTACCATTAGGGCTTGTGCCCTAGGGTTACACTTAGTAACCAACAAGGATATTACTAAGCTTATGAGGGGGACATATATCTAAGGTCACTGATAAATGTTGGTTAGGGTACCAACATTTAATAAAATAAGTTAAGGTAAGATAGGATGATTCTTATCTTACTTCTCTTTTGGAAAACAGAAAGGTAACCTATTGAGGTAACCTGTCGGAATGACAAACCCCAGGACTTAGCATAACCGGTAAGTACAACTTCGTCTACAGTATAGACGAAAAATGTTTTTACTGCTTATGTGATGTTAAGCTCATGTGTGTAGATATGGTGCATATGATTTATGTCTTGATGACGTGATGCATATGATTTATGCTTTGATGACGTGATGCATATGATTTATGCATTGATTATGTAGTATGTATGATTTATATTTTATCATTGTGGCATCATGAAGCATGCTCACTAAAGATAAGTCACTTGGTAAGAATGAGAACCCAGTTTTAAGAAAGAAGCTGTTGTAAAATATTGTTTTCAAGAAGAAAATTATTTTATGAACAAGTTAAGAAAAGATTGTAAGCAAGTTGCCTTGTGTCGTATCGACCTGCCACTATGGGCGGGTTTGGTCCATGGTTTGAGTTGGATCTGGTTGGCCGCACCATCCACTCCATGGCTGCGCACCGCAGTACGTACACTCATGTTATGTAAGGGCCCAGGATTATGTAAGCATAAAACATTATAACGAAAGCATAATTGGTTCATGCATTGCTCCATTATAAACTGTTTTGTAGGTAAATAGTTGTACTTGCTGAGCGAAAGCTCACAACTTACGTTTATGCTATAGGTAAGTTTCCTACTGGCATTATTTGATGCAAGGCGATGAGGCATTGGCAGGGCTATCTGTGAAATGTGGGATGGAGACCGTTATGCGTTTTGAAATGAATGTTTATGTTATTAACTGAGTACAAATTAATTTACGTTACAACGATTTTGAAAAGTATATATATGGATTATATATGTATGTGTATTGTAAATAAGTACATAGTAAAGTTTTAGCTTAAGTTTTAAGAAAAAAAAAATATGTACGTTATTTCCGCATGTTTTAAGTAAGTATGTTTAAATAAGTATGTAAGACAAGTATAAGTATGGTAACTGTAACGGCCTACGTAAGGGCGGGTCATTACAATGGCGGGTCATTACAACGGCCTACTGACAGTTGATCAACACAACAGCTTCAAGGCTAGTTACACTCTGAATGAAAAAGGAGCTGAGGCGTCGGATCCGAAGCCCGATCCGAATGCAAGTAAGGAATACCATCTATTTCTTACTGATTTAATTAACGGAGGAGATGTGCTTGCAGCAAATGGCAGGACATACATGGAATGTGTTCCAATGGACACAGTCCATGGGATTCCTTTAGATGAGGAGAATGTACGAGTGACAATTACAGTGTCAAAACTAAAAGGTGCACTCCTACCTATTCTGATGCACGAAGCCACATATATTGAAGAAGCTGTCGGTGGGTTTATTGCTTGACCGAAAAGATTATTCGTCGTTCAAATAAGTTTTAGCCAGGCAAGCAAAGGTCCCAGTCATGCTCCTGATCGAGAAGCCGAAGGGAGCAAACGAACCAAAAAGAGAGTAGGGAGGAAGAAAATACGATCACAGTTGGAGGTACAACAACAACTGGCGTAAGAAGAATTGCCTTTTTTTTATTTTACTGACATTCCTTTTGATTTGAAACCGTTAGTGTATTACGCACAAAATTCCATATATGACGGTATCCAAATAATCAGCCATCAATAACAGTTCGTCATTGGTGATGACATGCCCATATATATTGAGTTTGAAGATGTCTACCATTTTATAACAGTTAAAGAAATCAGTGCAAATAGTATAATAGTTTATATCAGGTAATACATTTTTCATTAAACTATTTAATTATTTATCCTTCTTAATCTTATGTACAAAGGGTTTGTGTAACAAGTCAGCCTAATTATTTTACAGATACTTAGCGGATTGTTGTGCAAGAGCAGGTATGGATCAACGGTTCGAGTTTATTTCTCCAGTCCTCATCTCACCAGTTCAACGCGTTGCCGATTGCGTCGCCTACGTTCGAGAGAGGGCCGACTGCATTCTACAGATCTTAAGAAACGCTCCACAAGGAAAGCTATTTCTCATGCCATATAATAGCGGCCAACATTGGATCTTGGTAGTTATTGATTCGTGAGATGACTCGGTCCTATATTCTAATCCTCTCGGAAACGAACCGGGTGATGATTTTAAAGTCCTAATTACGACTGTAGATGCTGGATATCTACTGTCAAATTTTAACCGGAGTTAGTCAATATCAATATGTCAGAATATATTGGGCCCTTGGAAATTGTCAATGAAATTCGTAAAACAATACGATATAAAGATAATGAGGCAAACTAAGTCAGAAAAGAATTAATAATACCACAATTTAAAGAGGTTCGCCCAACGAGTGCTATGTCCTCTGTAAATGAGATCTCTTCACTGTATCTGAATGCTTTTGGTTACAGGGAGAGCCGTTAATTTTTGCAGAATGATAAGTATAAATATATTGTCTAGAGAAGTATGAATTCCGAATTCAGAAGAAGTCTCCTCCTTTCTTTGTCAAGGGGGTCTTCCTCTATTTATAGAGGAACATCCGTGGGCCTGAACCCGTAACTGATAAACAGTTACTGCTTATTATTCTTGGAACACATGTCATGACATGGACTTGGCAGTTACTCGTATGAATCGCAGATAGTGGGCCTCAGCGGTTACTCACATAAGTCGCAGATAGTGGGTCTCAGCGGTTACTAATGTGCAGCCATTGGTAGTTATGTATTTGTCAGTTTCCATAACAGATATGGCACATCATTATCCATCGTAGGTTCGACGGTAATAGGAGGTGCTCCTTATTACTTGTATAATAAACGAGCGACGAACGGTAAGTAAGAAACAAGGCTTTGTCCTTATAATCCATCGTTTGTGGCTTATTTAAGATTCAATCAGTTAAAAAATCATGTTTGATCTGAACGTTTGATGTTCGATTATAGACGTTCATAAATATCAAAATGATTTAGAATCGTTGTATGGGTCTGGCCCATTTGTGTGAGTGATCAACGTTCGATCAATCGTTCGAGATTCGAACGGATCAACGAGTTGGGGTTGGCCCAACTATAATAATGTCCGAAATGAAATCGGGAGTTCGTCGTTCGTCAGGCAAACCGTTAAAGCTAACGTTTTAAAGGAAAGATGAACTCTAACCCCAACAGATAGCCCCCCAGTCTATCGAGCGATGGATCCTCGATAGAGTGTTTGATCATACTTGATAAAATCGCATCAGTCGTTGTTACATCAGATCAGGAAAATCTGAATGGACTGACGAATTACTCGATGGGAAATCTCGAACCCAGTGAAAAATGCAATCTATATACACGTGGCGTGCATTGACTGGGTGTTTTGAAACGGCATTATGGTTTATCTTGGAATTCGTACCATTGTGGCGCAGGTCTGAGCTGTCGTGCGCGAGATTTCAGGGTTTATCATGATGCAATGTATGATCATTTGAGCGGGAATTCGAAGAGTGCTGTTATCTGCGCCGTTTGATCGAATGATTCCTGAAAATCAGGATCGTTAGTTATACAGCGAAGCTATATAACGCTTCATATGCCATCATTTCCCCTTATATTTACATTCGGAGCATCAGAGAACTCAGAGCGTCCGAGAGATTTCGAAGAGTTTTTCAAAACTTCAAGCAAGATTTCTCCTTCTGTTTTTCTTCGTTTTAAGTAACTTTGATTTGGCAGAGTTTCATTTGCTGTGTTTTCGAATCTTTCTGGTCATTTTCCTGCATTTCTTTCGGGTAAATATTCTGGTTGAGGGTTTCGGTGAAGTTTTCCGGGATTTCTTTTAGGGTTTTTCTTGGGTTTTTGAACTTCTGTTCTTCGTGTTCATCCGAAACTCCAAGAGAGTTTTGAACCAATAGGAGATATTAGATCCAAAAACTTTCCATCGTTCGTCCACAACTTAGTTTATAAACCATGGACAAAGAAAAACAAATTGTCGAAGACGTCGAAATAGAATGGACGAGCTCCGACTCCAGTGAGAATAGTTCCGATGACGAAGAATGGGCATCGGCAGTCCGTCAGTCGAGGTTTGAGCAGGAGTTTGCACAAAGTCGACGAGGTGCTGAAACGGGCGACCAAGCATCTGAAAGAAATCGACCAGCGACTACTTCGGGGATCGATGTTTTGATGATTCCCCCAATTGCTCGATTGACTAAACCACCGCCTCGTCTAAGTACTGAATCCGTTCTTCGAATGTCGAACCCAAGGTCAGTCTTGACAGAAGACGACCTGACAGAGATTCGAGGTCGGTTTGGTTTCCCGAACGAAGTCCAGCTTCGTCTCCCACTAAAAGACGAATGAGCAGACACTGTGTCCGAAGGATGGATATGCATGTATACCATCTACTTCGAGTGTGGTCTGAGGCTTCCTCTTCCTCCTCTCCTTGTAGAGTGTATGCATCACTACCAGCTCGCCATTCCGCAGTTGATGTCAAACGGGATAAGAGTCTTATTGGGTTTGATAGTGTTAGCGGACGAAGCGAACGTCGAGCTATCAGTAGTGACGTTCTCACCATTTATTATCCACAAGAAAACTTCAAAGATCTAGGACGATACTCGATGTATCTGAGGAAGAAGAAGCAAGTGGTCGGCGAAATGAAGAACGCCGATCGATACTGGCAGGACCATTACTTTTTCATGTTAGTAAATGAAAAGTCGATGGGAGGACTCGCCAATTCATTTTTCCCATTATGGGGGTTTCTTCATAAGTGTCGAGCATAGAGCATCGAACATGTTATAAAGATATTTGTACATAAATCTAATATTATTTTTGTTGTATTGCAGGCAAAGAATCGAAGAAACCGCCACCGAAAGCTCTCTTGTTCGAAGAGAAACTCGAACGATTGCTCGCGCTCCCAAACAGAAAGTGAAACGAGATTCAGAATCCAAAGAGACTTCGAGCGTCGAGCCTTTGGAAGGATTATGTCGAACTCTCATCAGGTATTCCTAAACTAGTTCCTTCCTGGGTAGATTGGCCGTTCGTGATCAGGGGAGCGTTGAAGAGACTCTTCGGTACTCCAGTGTTCATCGAACCGTTAACTGACGAGGAGGCTTTGATCACAGAATTTGCTTTGGACACGATGAACATTGAATTTCCGTCTCCCAAGGATCTACTCGCTAAGAGAAAGGCGGCGAAAGAAGCTATGAAGGCGAAGGCCGCTGCTGCTGCAGCCGAAAATGTAGCTAAAACAAACGAGCCGGCACCTTTGCCTGTGCTCGAATCTTCTCCCGAACCCCCATGATGCAGCCATCTCCAAGTCGTAAAAGAAAAGCTGTGGAGAAAGGCAAAAAGAAAATTCCTGCAAAAAGGAATAAAAAGTCCAAGGTCCCCTCTGTCGAGAAGGACGTCGAACCGACCGTTTCTCATAAAGGTAGCTTGGTAGAGGTCAATTTGCCAGAGAACATGAGTCTTCAACGATCAAGAGGCGAGCATCGAGATCATGAAACAACTCATGTCTCAAGTAGATACTGACACTCTAAATGAAGGTTGAGTTCATACTCATTTTGACAATCTGCTGTGGAATAATTTGAAGGTATGTATTTATGAACCCTTAGGTTTTTTTTTTTTTTTTAGCTTAATCTGCTGTGATGTTTTAGGCTGGCATTCAAGCGATGAGACTCTTCTATCGAACAACGGGGAGAATTCGCGAACAAAGGCTTACGATCGAACAGCTCGAAGAAAAAAACAAACAGCTTGAGGACGAAAACAAACAGCTCGAGGATAAAGACAAACAGAGGGAAGAGAGGGTGCTGAACATCGAACAAAAGTTTGTTGATGTTAAATCGAGTGCAGATGGTCTAATGTCAGAGCTTGAGAGGGTTCTTCAATCTAGCAAGGAGATGTCCGACATAATGAAAATTATGGTCGACAAATATAATGACTCTCAGGCGCGGAATCAATCCCTTGAAGCTGACAAATCTGCGCTCGTTGCTCAAATTAAAGATGCGTTCGAGAAAGCAACTCTCAAAGCCCGATATGACATACTCAAGGAGTATAAGGAAGGGTTGCTCGTCGATGCTAATGTCGACGAGGAGATCGAGCTCTATGAAGATCCAACTGGCGAAGCTGGAACTTCATCGTCTGTCCCTGATCCTCCTGCAGCTGAATCAGTTGCTCCGAACGTCGAGCCCTCTGTTGGGATTCCTGAGCATCAGGAATCGGAGAATTAATTTTTCTTTTGTAATTTTTCTTTTATTGGAACAATGGAATTTTTATGTAAGAATTTTGATTCATCAAAATTAAAAAAAAAAAAAAAAATTTATTTACAAATTTATCATTGTGTACAAATTTGCAAAACGTGATGTTAAGTTAGATCGAACGTTGGATAATGAATTACATAGCAATGTCGAGCTACGAAGATAAATAAAAACTGTTCGACTAGTAATCTTCAAGTTCGTTTAGACGAATGATATATATATAATGAATCGAACAGCGATCGAGCTGCGACGTCCACTGGAAACATACAATAGTAGATTGTCAAGTTCGTTAAGACAAACTTATATGTCCCAGTATTAATGATTGAAAATGTTGAATTCGCAATCAACGAAAATGTGTTTAAAAGATACATGTTCTCCTTGTTAGAAAACATGTTTTTAATAATGGAATGTAGCTGGACTCGTTCAAATGTGACGAGCTGCCTACGTACCCAAACTTTAGGGATCAAGCCATTCGTAGTTCCAATACAATTAAGTTCAAATTTTACGAATGAACTCATACAAGCGTATACGAGCTGCCTACGTACCCAATGTTTTGGGATCAAGTCGAACGTAGTTCAGGGGTACTCGTTCAACTTGATGTCAAGCTGGATGAAGAGGTTTTTAGGCACAGACCTACGGGTTCGATATTGTATCGAACGTTCGACGTACGGGATCTGGCCTTTACAAAATAGCTATTGCAGAAAGAAAACTACAAGTGTTTTGAAAATTTAAAAAAAATAATTACAAATAATATTTGCGAAGGTGATATGCATTCCAACTCCGATGCACTTCTTCTCCATCACTCATTTCTAACCGATAGACGCCTAGTCGAATGATCTTCGTGATCCTGTAAGGGCTTTCCCAATTTGCTCCCAGCTTGCCTGCGTTTGGCTCGACGGTGTTCTGGAATACTTTTCGAAGTACGAGATCACCTTCGTTGAAGGTTCTTGGTCGAACCTTTGAGTTATAGTATTTTGCCACCGACCATTGGTATTTTGCCATACGAATCAAGGCTCGATCTCGTTTTTCGTCAAGAACATCCAGACTGTCGTTAAGCATCTCTTGGTTAAGGCTTTCATTTTCGAAAGCTAGTTCACACCGAAGTGTGGGGATGCCGATTTCTGCTGGGATGACAGCTTCACATCCGAAGGTCAACGAGAATGAAGATTCGCCGTTCGCTCTTGTAGGGGTCGTTCGGTAAGCCCAAAGTACGCCATGTAGTTCGTCCGCCCATCGTCCCTTTCGAGCTTCAAGCTTCTTCTTTAAATTCTGTACAATAGTCTTGTTCGTAGCTTCAGCTTGTCCGTTCCCTTGTGGGTATCTCGGTGTTGAAAAGCTGAGCTCGATCTTCCATACTTGATAGAATTTTCTGAAGTTGCCCGAAATGAATTGGGATCCATTGTCAGTAACTATCTCCCGAGGTAATCCGAATCTGCAAATAATGTTTCTCCAGATGAAACTTTCGACGTCAGCGTCTTTAATCTCGGCAAATGCCTCTGCCTCAACCCACTTAGTAAAATAATCAGTGAGAATAAGCAGGAATTTACGTTGACCGCTCGCTCTCGGTAGTGGCCTAACAATGTCCATGGAATACTTCATGAATGGATAAGGAGAATCAACATTCGATAATCGTTCTGTGGGTTGATGAGATACTGGGGCATGTCTTTGACATTTATCGCATCGCTTCACAAAGTCTTCGCTATCTTGAAGCATGGAAGGCCAGTAATAGCCTTGGTATTTGACTTTATTGCAGAGCGACCTTCCCCCATAATGATTCCCACACTCGCCTTCATGGATCTCCTTTATCACGTAAATAGCTTCCGTTTCATCCAGGCATCGAGCGTATGGGCCATTGTACGAGCGACGGAAAAGGACATTGCTTATCATCGAGAATCTGGCAGATTTTGTTCGGATTTTCCTTGCTTCTTATTTGTCTTCAGTAAGTTATGATGGGCGTTCGCCAGTCTTCGTTTACTTTGTCAGCTGCGACCATTGCTTCAATATGAATGCTGGGCTCTTCAACAAATCCCACCGGGATGCTGCGAGTGTTGCTCTGATGATGAACCAAATGATGCCAAGGCGTCCGCTTGTGTGTTTAAATCCCACGAAACTTGTCGTATCGAATATTCTTCAAAGTGCTGCATAAGCGAACGAACAACAGCTAAATAGGCTTCTATCCTTGCATCCTTGGCTGCGTATTCCCCGAGAACTTGGTTCACAACGAGTTGTGAATCGCTTTGAATCTTCAAACGTCGAGCCCCCAGTGTTTTTGCCAAACGTAACCCAGTAATCAAGGCTTCGTATTCTGCCTCGTTGTTTGAGGCATTAAACCCAAGGTGAAATGACTGTTTGATTATTTCGCCATTGGGGGTCTTGCAAAATACTCCTACTCCAGATCCCTTCAGATTTGATGCTCCGTCCACCATGAGTGTCCATGAGCATTCTCCTTCGTTTTTCGTTGTGGAAGGAATTGGAGTGAGTTCAGCTACAAAATCAGCAAGTACTTGAGATTTTAGGCTAGTTCGAACCCGGTACTCAATGTCGAACTCACTCAACTCAACCGCCCACTTCGTCAATCGTCTAGATAGACTTGGACTGTGAAGTATGGCTCGTAGCGGATAAGTTAACATTACAACGATCGAGTGTGATTGAAAATACGGCCTTAGCTTTCTAGATGCTGTGATGAGAGCCAAAGCTAATTTTTCAACCACCGGCTTGTCTCTACTCCAAGTAATGACTTGCTAATGTAGTAGACTGGCTGTTCACCATTCGAGTCTCGTACAAGAACGGCACTAACTGATTCTTCTGTGATGGCTAAATACAAAGACAAACTTTCACCGGTTAGAGGCTTTGCTAGAATCGGAGGACTTGATAAATACCTTTTTAGTTCATCGAACGCTTATTGACATCGATCGTTCCATTCAAATTTCTTGTTCCCTTTCAGCAGCTTGAAAAAGGGTTGGCATTTGTCAGTTGAGCGTGAGATAAACCTGTTCAAAGCAGCGATCCTACCAGTCAACTTCTGAATCTCCCTTTTGTTTTTAGGAGATGGCATATCAATGATTGCCCTTATCTGATCAGGATTAGCTTCGATTCCTCGCCACGTGACAATGTAGTCCAAGAATTTTCCAGATGAAATGCCGAAGGAGCATTTCGATGGATTCAAACGCATATTATGCTGACGAAGTACTGAGAAGCAATCGGACAGATGTCCAATATGATCAGCCGCTTTCAGTGACTTGACCAACATATCATCAATGTATACTTCCATCGTTTGACCAAGTTGGTCAGCGAACATGGCATTGACAAGCCTCTGGTATGTTGCACCAGCATTTTTCAATCCGAACGGCATAACCTTATAGCAATAGATCCCCCTCTCTGTAATGAATGCGGTCTTCTCTTGATCGTCAGGATGCATAAGGATTTGGTTATATCCTGAAAATGCGTCCATGAAATAAAGTAATTCATGGCCTGCTGTAGCATCGACCAATCGATCAATATGCGGTAAGGGGAAACTATCCTTTGGACAAGCTTTATTCAAGTCTGTAAAGTCAATACAGACTCTCCATTTGCCATTCTTCTTTTTCACGATGACGACGTTCGCTAGCCAATCTGGGTATTGTACTTCTTTGATAAATCTAGCCTCGATCAACCTCCGCACTTCTTCGTTGATAATCTGGTTACGTTCGATCCCAAGTTTCCTTCGTTTCTGTTTAACAGGTTTATGACTTGGATCAACATTCAGATGATGAGTTGTAACGTCCGGGTTGATACCTGGCATGTCGTTGTGTGACCACGCAAAACAGTCTTGATGGCTTTGAAGGAAACTTAAGAGTTCTATGCGGACCGATCGATCGAGCAACAATCCTATATTGACAACGCGATCGGGACGCTCTGGATCGATCTGGACTTCGTCGAGTTGCTCCACGTCAGGTTTGAGTTGAGCGTTTGATTTCTTCTCCTCCTCTAATTGCTACAACCGGTCACCTCTCTTTATTTTTAATGAATGGAGGTAGCAAGTTCGAGCCATCTCCTGATTACCTTTTATCTCTTTAACTCCTCTTTTCGTAGGGAATCTTATGCATTGATGATAGGTAGATGGGACTGCCTTCATTGCATGGATCCAAGGCCTACCAAGAATTATGTTGTAGGCTGAAGGACAATCTAAGACCAAAAAGGTGGTCAGCTTGTTCTCTCCTGCTGCGAAGACGGGAAGTTTAATTTTTCCAATGGCAGCGGTCGATTCTCCGTTAAAGCCTGTCAAAACGGTCATCGAACATTCAACGTCCGACTCAGACAGATCCATTTCCTTCAATGTAGACAGGAAAAGAACATCTGCCGAACTTCCATTATCGACGAGAATTCGACCAACTTCACAATTGGACACATTTAGAGTTAAAACCAGTGCGTCATCATGGGGTCGGCTTAAGCTTGTAGCCTCGCTGCTATGGAAGCTGATGGAATGTTCGATGGGGTCATCTAGAAGGACTGTCGCGATTGGCTGCAGGGCTTTCCTTCGATGGTTCTTAACAGCATTAACCGTTTATCCGCTGTAAACCGAGCCTCCACAAATTATGCCTATTGTTTTCCGTACTGGCGGTGGTGATGGCGTGTCTTCGATGTGCTGTATGACTCTTCGGCCAAGCCCGTACGTTTCTCATCCATTTTCCGTCAAAAACTCGCGGAGATGGCCTTTCTTCAGAAGTTCAGCGACTTCAGCCCTCAATGCTCGACAGTCGATTGTCTGGTGACCATGATCTTTGTGAAATTCGCAATACTTAGTGGTGTCTCTGGCAGGGTTTTCCGGCAACTTCTTCGGCCATGTCACAAAGTCCTGGCGCCTCAAATGAGCTATTAGTTCGGAAGGGCTTATGCCAAGTGCATATTTTGGCGGTGAAAGTGGTCGCTTTTGTTCGTGCCTCACCGTTCGTCCTTCGCGACGATCTACCCTTCGAGCTGGGCGTGGGCGATCACGTCGAAATTGTAACGACCCGCCTAGCACAGGCCGTTACCGTACATACATACATACATACGTACTTACATGCATACATACTTATACGTAAAATAGCGGAATAAAAATTTTTTTTTTTTATAAGCCGTATAAACATATTTGCACATACGTAAATAATTATACTGATTAACTAAAAACGTTGCGCAGGCATAAATAAAGCTTATAAAATAATCACATGATTAATCAAAAAGCATGGCGGCATTGTTCCCACATTTCACAGTTCAGCACACCTCGCCCTCCATCTTGTATCACGGGTTGCTACTAGGCTGCTTACCTACAGCATAGACGTAAGACAATGAGCTAACGCTCAGCAAGTACAACTATTAAATACCGCAATAACATAAACACAACACGATCTAACCTAACATAACATTTCATGACAAATCATAACATAACATTCCTTATCATGACTTATCATAACATAACATTTCCTATCATGACTTATCATAACATAATATTTCCTATCATGACTTATCATAACATAATATTTCTTATTATGACTTATCATAACATAACATTTCTTATTATGACATATCATAACATAACATTTCTTATTATGACATATGCATGAATCGTTTATGCTTTCTTATATCATCATATCTTTCTTTCTTAACTTATCTTTACTTATGGGCCCCATAACATGAGTGTTCGTACCGGGCGCGCTCTATGGGCTTACACTTGCCATAGCTCAACCCGACCTGACGCGGGTCGGTACGACACAGGCAATTGCTTGCCATCATAGCTTAATCTTTCTTTTGTTAATTAGTGAACATGCATCGTGATGTTTCACTCAATTAATCTTAACATATCTTAACCCTAATCATGCTCCTATAAATCATAGCATACTTGACATTTCATACATCATGACATGCATTCATAACATAAAATCATAGCATTCCTAGGATATTCTATAGCACTTAGCATATAGCATGTAGCATTCATAAATAGCAAACATACTTAGGCAAGTATTCACAACAAGCCTATGTTGTAGGCGGAGTTGTACTTACCTTGTTTGTAAAAGCTGTGTCCAATGTGGAGTTAAATTCCGCTGGGACACTTCCACGTATAACGTTCTGAGATAAAATGAAAGTAAGGGTTAGAACTGTTGGTAGTATAACCAACATTCCTTCATAACCTTAGTTATAGGCCCTTACTTATTTTTACGTTATCCTAATTGGTTACTTTGGTAACCCTAATCGGTTTGTTTTTAACTTTGGTTTTAAAATCTTATTCTTAGAAAAGAAAACCTTAATTTTTGGTATAAAAATCCTTTTTGTTTAACTTTAAAACTGAAAATCTTAAACTGAGACTTATAAAATTATTGACTATTAGAAACTGCCTTTGGAACAGTTTCACAATGTCAATTTGCAGTGAAATTATGAAATTACACTTTTTCTGTGTTAATTTATAAATCCTGTACAGAGTTTTCCATAATTCCTGTACAGTTTTCCGAAATCCATTTTCATCTTAAAATTAAGACTGATTCTGAAAAACTTGTCTTCATGAACGTTTTAGACATTGAAAAGTTCTACAACTTTCGTGTTTTGGATAAAACCTAGTTCGGACGTTTTCATGGTCAAAAACCCTGTGGAACTAGTCCTGGCCGTGTACGGGTCCTGGGCACTTCAGGCACGGGTTTTGGTAAAAACAGAGGCCATTGGAGCCTCATTTTACAAAACTGTCTACATCATTCACTAGGAAAAACTCTACTTAAAAACTTTCATGTTTTGAGTTTCCCCTGATTCGGCCTCTAGAGGCCTCAAAAACTGTTTTCCCCGAAACTGGCCAATTTCTACCCGAGTTAGCAGTTTTCGGTTTAAAATTTCGTTTGCGTCCTATAACGTCCACCCTACCTCAACCGAACTCAGCGGGAGCCTAAATCAGACATGCATGACGTTTCTAATGTTCAGATTTCAACATGCAAGCCAAATTGAACATCATTCATAATCCTACAAAACCCTAAACATTTAATCAAACATCTAACATGCACATAATTGAACCACCAAACCCTATACCTAAACAAATCAAGCACATGCTCATAATTTACAAGCTAGGGCAGAACTTGAAAGTGGGCTTATACCCTTACAAACCATGGCTTAAATACATTTAAATTTCTCCATATGAAATTTAAATGAAAACTTGATTGGTTAAGGTTTTTACCTTACTCGGTTTGGCTCGGTGAGCTAGGATTTCCACTTTCTTCCTCCTCCTTAAATCACCGGCTGTTTTGGTGATTGGCAAGTGCAAACTTGCTGCCTTTCTTGCCCTAAATCCAGCCACCAAATGGCACGAAATCTGGCTGCTTCCAACTCCAAAACCCGGTTTGGATCCAAGCTTGGTTCCTCTCCCCCTAGAACCGGCCTTGCTAGGGAAATGGGCACTAAAATTTTTTCCAACTTTTTGCTTGGTTTCCTACTTGAATCCGACCACCCCTAAGCCCTACACACTCTTGGTTTTGCAAAATTTTCTTGCCTTTCTCTTCCACTCTAGATTCGGTTTTTGTGGAGCAATTTTGCAAGAGTTTGGCTAACAATGCTCAAATGTGAACAATGCTCCCCCTATTTATAGAGGTTGTGAATTTCTTATAATTGCACAATTTAGTCCTCAAAAAAATCAGAAATTGGACTTTTAGGGGGGCATGTGGCCGGCCATTAAGCTAGGTGGAAGACAACTAATTTCTTCCTATTTTCTTAAACCAACTTAATGATGTCAAAATTCAAAAAGTTAATGAGGTAAGCAAGGCTTAAGCTTGTTTGGCTCTTTTTGCTATTGAGCAGTCCATTTTTAAGTTATCACAGGTATTTTCAATACTGGATTCACTTATGCACAGTATTGGTTTACCGAACTGCAGTCCAAAATTCATCCGTGTAAAAATGGACGGTATGAAATTTTTCTTATTTCTTAAAACCCTTTTTGCCCTATATTTCAACTTAATGTGCTTGATTTTCTAGGATGGTTCTTATATCTTAAACATAACTTTTTATCTGTAAAAACACGGTTTTATCCGGTGTAATTTTATACAGATAAACATTTAAACATACAGTCATTTTCTTGAACTTTTCGGGTCAACCATCGACTTTCTTGTCAATTAGTGACCTTCTTGTCAAGTTTTGACTTTCATGGTCAACAGTTGACTTTTTGGTCAACCGTGACGTTTTTGGTCAAACTTTGACCATTTTACAAAATTTCATGATTTTGTTCCTTATTACCTAAAAGGTCGTTTTCTTAAATACATAACCATTTTTGAGTCTTATAAAGCCATAAAACTCACAAAACATAATTAAAAACCCTTAACTAGGCTTTTTCCATAAATTCCTTTACGGTTCAATGTAAATTTTATACATGGAATCGTTCAGACATAAAAATCAGGTATTACAATCTACCCTCCTTAAAGATTTTCGTCCTCGAAAATTAGAACAAGCCGGGGTAGTTCTTTCTCATTTCATTTTCTAATTCCCAAGTGGCTTCTTCTACTTTATGGTTTCGCCATAAAACCTTTACCATGGGAATTGTCTTATTTCTTAGAACCTTCTCTTCTCGATCTAGGATTTGTATCGGCTTCTCTTCATAGGTCAAGTCTATTTGAACCTCTACCGGTTCTTGACTGAGAACATGCGAAGGATCTGGGACATACTTCTTGAGCATTGATACATGGAAGACGTTATGCATAGATGCTAACTCTGGCGGCAGGGCAAGCTTATATGCTACTTTTCCAACCCTCTCTAGGATTTCAAAAGGTCCAGTATACCTTGGACTAAGCTTCCCTTTCTTTCCAAATCTCATTACTCCCTTCATAGGAGCTATCTTGATAAAAACTGCATCTCCAGTCTGAAATTCCAAAGGCCTTCTTCGCTTGTCAGCATAGCTTTTCTGACGACTGAAAGCTATGTCGAGCCTTTGCTTAATTTTCTTGATATCTTCAGAAGTCTTTCTGATGAAATCAGTAGTCTGAAGCTGCTTTTGTCCAACTTCTTGCCAGTGAATAGGAGATTGACATTTTCTTCCATATAGTGCTTCGAACGGAGCCATACCAATTGAAGCATGATAGCTGTTGTTGTACGAAAATTCAATCAAAGACAGCTTCTGATCCCAGTTTCCTTGAAAATCCAGAACGCAAGATCTCAGCATATCTTCTAGTGTCTGGATAGTCCGTTCTGACTGACCGTCGGTTTGGGGATGAAATGTCGTGCTGAACTTCAGTTTCGACCCCATAGCAGTGTGTACGCTTGTCCAAAATCGGGAAGTGAAACGTCCGTCTCGATCTGAGATGATCGATTTTGGTACTCCATGTAGTCGAACGACCTGGGATACATAGACGTCGGCCAATTTCTCCACTGAATAAGTGGCTTTGATAGCGATGAAGTGGGCAGATTTGGTTAATCGATCAACAATAACCCAAATCGTGTCATTCCCACTTGAAGTTCTGGGCAGTCCCATGACAAAATCCATGGTAATTTGTTCCCATTTCCATTCGGGAAGCTCTATTTTCTGCAATTCTCCACCAGGATGTCGATGTTCTGCCTTAACCTTTTGACAAGTTAAACACTTTGACACGTACTTCGCTATCTGATTCTTCATGTTTGGCCACCAATAGTTTTCTCGGAGATCTTTATACATCTTGGAGGCTCCTGGATGTACCGAATACGGTGTCATGTGAGCCTCTGCCAGTATTTGATCCTTTAAAAACTTGAAATTAGGAACGCAAATTCTCTCTTTGAAGTAGATCATGCCATCTGCAGAGGTTCTAAACTCCTTATTTCTTTCGCCGAAGAGTTGTGCCTTGATCAACAAAGGATCCTTTCCTTGAAGGTTCTTGATGGACTCCATTAAATTTGACTGGAGGGTTAAAGCGGATAACTTTCCCGTTATCATCCTTAGGTTGAAATCGGAGATTTCCTTTTGAAGCGGCTTGGGCAGCAGTATTAAGGACATCAACATGCCCGATGACTTCCTGCTTAAGGCATCTGCTACTTTGTTTGCCTTGCCAGGATGGTAAAGGATCTCACAGTCGTAGTCCTTTACGAGTTCAAGCCATCTTCGCTGCCTCATGTTGAGCTCCTTCTGGGTAAAGATGTATTTGAGACTTTGATGATCTGTGAAAATCTCACATCTATTCCCATATAGGTAGTGCCTCCAAATCTTCAATGCGAACACCACCGCAGCGAGCTCTAGATCGTGCGTCGGGTAATTCTTCTCGTGATCCTTCAGTTGTCGGGAAGCATACGTGACCACTTTGCCTTGCTGCATTAGGACTGCTCCTAGACCCGTCTTAGAAGCGTCGCTGTAGATTACGAAATTTCCTGCTTCGACATCTGGAATAATCAAAACAGGCGCACTTGTTAGCTTCTATTTGAGCTCTTGGAAATTCTCCTCGCATTTGGACGTCCATTCGTACTTCTTCCCTTTGCGTGTAAGGGCCGTGAGAGGGGCTGCTATCTTAGAAAATCCCTCAATGAAGCGGCGATAATAACCGGCTAATCCGAGGAAACTCCTTATTTCCGTTACGCTCTTAGGCCTTGGCCATAAGCTAACTGCTTCCACTTTAGCTGGGTCCACAGAAATCCCTTCTTGTGACACCACGTGGCCTAAGAAATGCACCTTTTCCAACCAAAATTCACATTTAGTGAACTTTGCGTAGAGCTGATGTCGTCGCAACATTTCCATCACCATTCTTAGATGCTGCATATGCTCTTCCTGGGACCTTGAATAGATCAGGATATCGTCGATGAAGACAATAATGAACATGTCCAGATATTCCTTGAACACTCGGTTCATCAGGTCCATGAAAGCAGCTGGAGCATTGGTTAGCCCAAAAGGCATAACCAAAAATTCATAATGTCCGTAGCGTGTCCGAAAAGCCGTCTTGGAGATATCTGAATCTTTGATTCTGAGCTGATGATAGCCAGATCGTAGGTCGACTTTCGAAAACACCTTTGCTCCTCTGAGTTGATCGAACAGATCGTCAATCCTTGGAAGAGGATACTTATTTTTGATGGTGATCTTGTTCAGCTCGCGGTAATCGATGCACATACGTAAAGATCCATCTTTCTTTTTCACGAATAGCACAGGTGCTCCCCACGGAGAGTAACTCTGTCGGATGAATCCTTTATCTAGCAGTTCTTGCAGTTGTACTTGGAGTTCCCTAAGTTCAGCAGGTGCCATACGGTAAGGCGCCTTCGATACTGGAGCAACTCCGGGCATTAGCTCAATTTCAAATGAAATTTCGCGTTCCGATGGAAGCCCTGGTAGCTCTTCCGGAAAGATATCCACATACTCCCTGATAACAGGTACATCTTCCGGTGTTAGCTTCATTTCGTGCTCTTTGTCCACCATGTTAGCTAAATACCCTTGACAGCTATTAGCTAACATCTTCCAAGCTTTCATAGCTGAAACCAATCTGGTTGTTGAGTTCCGAGCTTGTCCGTGGAAACTGAACTCTTCCTACCCATAAGGGTTGAAAATCACACAACGCTTCCGACAGTCGATCTTAGCGTTGTACTTGCTAAGGAAATCCATACCTAAGATCACATCGAAATCTTGTAGCGTGATTGCGATGAGATCTACATACAGTTCTCTGTCACAGATAATCACGGAGGTATTTCGTATCCAAAAATTGGACCACAAAACTTCTCCGGATGGCAAGGAGGTCTTAAAAGATTGGCTTAATCTATCCACACCTCTTCCTAACTTCTGGGCGAACTCCACTGATATAAATGAATGTGTGGCACCAGAATCAAACAGGGCAATTGCTTCATAAGTGGTGATAGAGATCTGACCTGTCACCACATGTGAAGTGTTTGCTTCCGCATCACCCCTTGTGTAGGCGTAGATTCGAGCTTGAGGCTCAGAAGCTTCCAATCTACCTTGGACAATGGAAGGTCCTTCTAGTCTGGTCTTGGCCGCATGAAGCTGACTGCTTGTGTTCCTGTTCTGGTACGGAGGGTTCTGGCCTTGCTTGTTCATGTTGCAATTCTTCGCAAAATGTCCCTCCTTCCCACAAAGATAGCACGCGTTGGTCCCCATTCTGCAGACACCCGGATGTTTTCTCCCGCACTTTGTACATACCGGGTAGTCAGAGTTATTACCCTCATTTCCCCTATTGTTCTTCTTTTGAGGGAAATTTTGTTGCTGGCCCTGTCCCGAGAAATTTCATTTCCTCTTGTTCCTCCCAAACTGTTTGGAACCTTGAGCAGGGTTATTGTTCTGGCCTTTCTAATTCGTCTCAGCACTCTGACGGGGCTGTGTCTGCTTAACAACGGCCTTTTCTTCCTTCTTGACCTTGAAAAACTGCGCCCTTGCTTCCCTGTCCTGGTTGATCCAATATTCTGCCCTTATCGCTCTGCTCACGCAGTCGGATACCAGGGTAGGTGGGCTGCTTCCGGCACTAACTTGCTTGGATATGTCTGTCCGGAACATCTTCATCATTCTCCGGACTTTTTCAGTTTCGTTCGGTACCAGCTCCGGGCACAAGCGTGCTAACTGTTCAAACTTCTTAACGGCTTCCATCACCGTCATAGACCCTTGCTTAAAGCTGGTGAATTCATCCTGTTGAGTGGCAAGGATTTCTCTGTTGTAGTACATACTACGAAACTCAGCCACAAAATCCTGCCAACTTATTACCATGACATTTCGACGCATCTGAACGGTTATCCACCAGTGTCTCGCGTCCTTCTTAAGGGCAAACGAGGCACATAGAACCTTTTCCTGTTCGGTGAGCCGCATAAAATCCAGGATAACTTGGATATCTATCAACCAGTTGTCTGCGGCTATTGGGTCTGTCGTCCCCTCAAATTCAGGCGCTTTCATCCGCCTAAATCTCTCATACAATAAATCTTCTCTTGCCGGAGGTGGATCTGCCGGTACCCCAGCAGGTGCTCTTGGTACCTCAGCATTTTGTGGAAAATTGGGCACTGGAGGTGCCATTGGAGCTGCTTGGTCCGCGGGTAAGGGAACCTCATTGACCTGGGGTCTTTGATTTAGCTGATCCAGTTGCTCTCTCAGCCGGTTTGTCTCTTGTTGTTGCTCTAGCAACTGCCGTTGTAAATTGGCTACAACGGTCGCTAGATCCGGCGCAGGTGGATTAACTGGTGCAGCCTTGCACGTTCGAACCATCTTAATCTTCCTATTTAAATCATAAGAAAAGATATTATTAACTATCAATATCCTTTTTTTGCATTCATATCTTAACATATTGTAACAATATGCATTATGTCACAATATTGTCATACCATAATATTATATACTTATCATATCATATCGTAAACATTCATCACATTCGTATCATATCATTCATAATTGAGATTCCATACATCTCACATTTAACTGCCTTTTTATATATATATACAAAAAGTACATCATATTTACTTTACTTATAATTACATTCTCTTTACATCATATATACATTGTCAAAAATTCAAGATGGAAGTGTCTACCACTTTACCATCATACATAGGTACAAGCCTATTGTCAAAAATAATAAGCTGGTACATATAGTTTCAAAAATAAAAACATACATATTCGGTCTGGTGATCTAAACCTAATCTAACTCCGCTACTGTAACAACTGAAACATCGGAGCCATCATCTTCATCATCGTCTGGGATCTCCTCGGGGTCCTCCTTGAAATCGTCGCCCTCCTCGGGCCATCCTCCGAATCCTGGCTCGTGATTAGGCTCGTCCTCATCATCCTCATCATCGCTAGATATAACGATGATCGGAGGGTCCTCGGGAGCATCCATATCCTCATCGGCATCATACCCATCATCATCGGCCTCCTGTACTGGGTCGACGGGTATCGGGTCCTCCGGGTCGGCTGGGCCGGGCTCATATACTGGCTCTGGCTCGTATGCTGGCTCGGGCTCATAAACCGGCTCGGGCATATCAGCATCGTCGTCTGGTATCTCAGGCTCCACTACATGGGCATCGGCCTGTAGATCCTGTGCGATGACCTCCGCAGCTAAAATGTACTCGATCATATGAGCCACTGTCATAATCTACGTCGGTATGGGCATGTGCTGACGGATCTGTGCAGGTAGTCCGTTCCGCAGGATCGCTAAAGACTGTAATCCTGGGTTTGGTATGTCCATGGGAATGTGAGGCAACATAGCCTGCTGGAACCTCCGACAGTAATGGTCCATCGGCTCGTGGGGGTACGCTCGCCAGTCATCGGCCATCATGTAGTACCGCTCGTGCTGCATATCCCTATAAATATCGGGATCTCGATAGTGCTCATCTGCCCCATCATCCAGCACTGGTCCGTAACGGGTAGTCATACAGACACGAAAATGTGCCCATGTACGGTCTGGCAAAGTCCCCTCGCCGATCGTCATCCACCACAGTCGCGCGTCAGCTACCAGGCATCGACTAGCCAGCGAGACGTGCAGATGTGCCTCTATGTGGCAAAGGTGGAAAATCCTCTCCAGATCGTATAGCCAGACTGATAGAGCTACCGTTCGGGGTGTGCCGTCAAATAGCAGGGGCCGTGACTCGTAGAACGCTGAAACCGCGCGTCGGTCCTCTTCTACGGGTGCCGGGTCCATAATCGTAAATCTAATCATACATAATCGCATAATACATATTAACATATGAAAATAAAATTATAACTTACAATGATGGCGGCGATGGCAGGCTGACTGTCAAATTTAGTCGCAGGGAACCTCTCTGATACCAACTCTGTAACGACCCGCCTAGCACAGGCCGTTACCGTACATACATACATACATACGTACTTACATGCATACATACTTATACGTAAAATAGCGGAATAAAATTTTTTTTTTTTTTATAAGCCGTATAAACATATTTGCACATACGTAAATAATTATACTGATTAATTAATAACGTTGCGCAGGCATAAATAAAGCTTATAAAATAATCACATGATTAATCAAAAAGCATGGCGGCATTGTTCCCACATTTCACAGTTCAGCACACCTCGCCCTCCATCTTGTATCACGGGTTGCTACTAGGCTGCTTACCTACAGCATAGACGTAAGACAATGAGCTAACGCTCAGCAAGTACAACTATTAAATACCGCAATAACATAAACACAACACGATCTAACCTAACATAACATTTCATGACAAATCATAACATAACATTCCTTATCATGACTTATCATAACATAACATTTCCTGTCATGACTTATCATAACATAATATTTCCTATCATGACTTATCATAACATAATATTTCTTATTATGACTTATCATAACATAACATTTCTTATTATGACATATCATAACATAACATTTCTTATTATGACATATGCATGAATCGTTTATGCTTTCTTATATCATCATATCTTTCTTTCTTAACTTATCTTTACTTATGGGCCCCATAACATGAGTGTTCGTACCGGGCGCGCTCTATGGGCTTACACTTGCCATAGCTCAACCCGATCTGACGCGGGTCGGTACGACACAGGCAATTGCTTGCCATCATAGCTTAATCTTTCTTTTGTTAATTAGTGAACATGCATCGTGATGTTTCACTCAATTAATCTTAACATATCTTAACCCTAATCATGCTCCTATAAATCATAGCATACTTGACATTTCATACATCATGACATGCATTCATAACATAAAATCATAGCATTCCTATGATATTCTATAGCACTTAGCATATAGCATGTAGCATTCATAAATAGCAAACATACTTAGGCAAGTATTCACAACAAGCCTATGTTGTAGGCGGATTTGTACTTACCTTGTTTGTAAAAGTTGTGTCCAATGTGGAGTTAAATTCCGCTGGGACACTTCCGCGTATAACGTTCTGAGATAAAATGAAAGTAAGGGTTAGAACTGTTGGTAGTATAACCAACATTCCTTCATAACCTTAGTTATAGGCCCTTACTTATTTTTACGTTATCCTAATTGGTTACTTTGGTAACCCTAATCGGTTTGTTTTTAACTTTGGTTTTAAAATCTTATTCTTAGAAAAGAAAACCTTAATTTTTGGTATAAAAATCCTTTTTGTTTAACTTTAAAACTGAAAATCTTAAACTGAGACTTATAAAATTATTGACTATTAGAAACTGCCTTTGGAACAGTTTCACAATGTCAATTTGCAGTGAAATTATGAAATTACACTTTTTCTGTGTTAATTTATAAATCCTGTACAGAGTTTTCCATAATTCCTGTACAGTTTTCCGAAATCCATTTTCATCTTAAAATCAAGACTGATTCTGAAAAACTTGTCTTCACAAAAGTTTTAGACATTGAAAATTTCTACAACTTTTGTGTTTTGGATAAAACCTATTTCGGACGTTTTCATGGTCAAAAACCCTGTGGAACTAGTCCTGGCCGTGTACGGGTCCTGGGCACTTCAGGCACGGGTTTGATAAAAACCGAGGCCATTGGAGCCTCATTTTACAAAACTGTCCACGTTGTTCTCTAGGAAAAACTCTACTTAAAAACTTTCATGTTTTGAGTTTCCCCTGATTCGGCCTCTAGAGGCCTCAAAAACTGTTTTCCCCGAAACTGGCCAATTTCTACCCGAGTTAGCAGTTTTCGGTTTAAAATTTCGTTTGCGTCCTAAAACGTCCACCCTACCTCAACCGAACTCAGCGGGAGCCTAAATCAGACATGCATGATGTTTCTAACGTTCAGATTTCAACATGCAAGCCAAATTGAACATCATTCATAATCCTACAAAACCCTAAACATTTAATCAAACATCTAACATGCACATAATTGAACCACCAAACCCTATACCTAAACAAATCAAGCACATGCTCATAATTTACAAGCTAGGGCAGAACTTGAAAGTGGGCTTATACCCTTACAAACCATGGCTTAAATACATTTAAATTTCTCCATATGAAATTTAAATGAAAACTTGATTGGTTAAGGTTTTTACCTTACTCGGTTTGGCTCGGTAAGCTAGGATTTCCACTTCTTCCTCCTCCTCAAATCACCGGCTGTTTTGGTGATTGGCAAGTGCAAACTTGCTGCCTTTCTTGCCCTAAATCCAGCCACCAAATGGCACGAAATCTGGCTGCTTCCAACTCCAAAACCCGGTTTGGATCCAAGCTTGGTTCCTCTCCCCCTAGAACCGGCCTTGCTAGGGAAATGGGCACTAAAATTTTTTCCAACTTTTTGCTTGGTTTCCTACTTGAATCCGACCACCCCTAAGCCCTACACACTCTTGGTTTTGCAAAATTTTCTTGCCTTTCTCTTCCACTCTAGGTTCGGTTTTTGTGGAGCAATTTTGCAAGAGTTTGGCTAACAATGCTCAATGTGAACAATGCTCCCCCTATTTATAGAGGTTGTGAATTTCTTATAATTGCACAATTTAGTCCTCAAAAAAATCAGAAATTGGACTTTTAGGGGGCATGTGGCCGCCATTAAGTTAGGTGGAAGACAACTAATTTCTTCCTATTTTCTTAAACCAACTTAATGATGTCAAACTTCAAAAAGTTAATGAGGTAAGCAAGGCTTCAGCTTGTTTGGCTCTTTTTGCTATTGAGCAGTCCATTTTTAAGTTATCACAAGTATTTTCAATACTGGATTCACTTATGCACAGTATTGGTTTACCGAACTGCAGTCCAAAATTCATCCGTGTAAAAATGGACGGTATGAAATTTTTCTTATTTCTTAAAACCCTTTTTGCCCTATATTTCAACTTAATGTGCTTGATTTTCTAGGGTGTTCTTATATCTTAAACATAACTTTTTATCTGTAAAAACACGGTTTTACCCGGTGCAATTTTATACAGATAAACATTTAAACATACAGTCATTCTCTTGAACTTTTCGGGTCAACCATCGACTTTCTTGTCAATTAGTGACCTTCTTGTCAAGTTTGACTTTCATGGTCAACAGTTGACTTTTTGGTCAACCGTGACGTTTTTTGTCAAACTTTGACCATTTTACAAAATTTCATGATTTTGTTCCTTATTACCTAAAAGGTCGTTTTCTTAAATACATAACCATTTTGAGTCTTATAAAGCCATAAAACTCACAAAACATAATTAAAAACCCTTAACTAGGCTTTTTCCATAAATTCCTTTACGGTTCAATGTAAATTTTATACATGGAATC
>CM046362.1:21204233-21280419 GCA_025413025.1 Ficus hispida | reverse complement strand
ACCTCAGCATTTTGTGGAAAATTGGGCACTGGAGGTGCCATTGGAGCTGCTTGGTCCGCGGGTAAGGGAACCTCATTGACCTGGGGTCTTTGATTTAGCTGATCCAGTTGCTCTCTCAGCCGGTTTGTCTCTTGTTGTTGCTCTAGCAACTGCCGTTGTAAATTGGCTACAACAGTCGCTAGATCCGGCGCAGGTGGATTAACTGGTGCAGCCTTGCACGTTCGAACCATCTTAATCTTCCTATTTAAATCATAAGAAAAGATATTATTAACTATCAATATCCTTTTTTGCATTCATATCTTAACATATTGTAACAATATGCATTATGTCACAATATTGTCATACCATAATATTATATACTTATCATATCATATCGTAAACATTCATCACATTCGTATCATATCATTCATAATTGAGATTCCATACATCTCACATTTAACTGCCTTTTTATATATATATACAAAAGTACATCATATTTACTTTACTTATAATTACATTCTCTTTACATCATATATACATTGTCAAAAATTCAAGATGGAAGTGTCTACCACTTTACCATCATACATAGGTACAAGCCTATTGTCAAAAATAATAAGCTGGTACATATAGTTTCAAAAATAAAAACATACATATTCGGTCTGGTGATCTAAACCTAATCTAACTCCGCTACTGTAACAACTGAAACATCGGAGCCATCATCTTCATCATCGTCTGGGATCTCCTCGGGGTCCTCCTTGAAATCGTCGCCCTCCTCGGGCCATCCTCCGAATCCTGGCTCGTGATTAGGCTCGTCCTCATCATCCTCATCATCGCTAGATATAACGATGATCGGAGGGTCCTCGGAGCATCCATATCCTCATCGGCATCATACCCATCATCATCGGCCTCCTGTACTGGGTCGACGGGTATCGGGTCCTCCGGGTCGGCTGGGCCGGGCTCATATACTGGCTCTGGCTCGTATGCTGGCTCGGGCTCATAAACCGGCTCGGGCATATCAGCATCGTCGTCTGGTATCTCAGGCTCCACTACATGGGCATCGGCCTGTAGATCCTGTGCGATGACCTCCGCAGCTAAAATGTACTCGATCATATGAGCCACTGTCATAATCTACGTCGGTATGGGCATGTGCTGACGGATCTGTGCAGGTAGTCCGTTCCGCAGGATCGCTAAAGACTGTAATCCTGGGTTTGGTATGTCCATGGGAATGTGAGGCAACATAGCCTGCTGGAACCTCCGACAGTAATGGTCCATCGGCTCGTGGGGGTACGCTCGCCAGTCATCGGCCATCATGTAGTACCGCTCGTGCTGCATATCCCTATAAATATCGGGATCTCGATAGTGCTCATCTGCCCCATCATCCAGCACTGGTCCGTAACGGGTAGTCATACAGACACGAAAATGTGCCCATGTACGGTCTGGCAAAGTCCCCTCGCCGATCGTCATCCACCACAGTCGCGCGTCAGCTACCAGGCATCGACTAGCCAGCGAGACGTGCAGATGTGCCTCTATGTGGCAAAGGTGGAAAATCCTCTCCAGATCGTATAGCCAGACTGATAGAGCTACCGTTCGGGGTGTGCCGTCAAATAGCAGGGGCCGTGACTCGTAGAACGCTGAAACCGCGCGTCGGTCCTCTTCTACGGGTGCCGGGTCCATAATCGTAAATCTAATCATACATAATCGCATAATACATATTAACATATGAAAATAAAATTATAACTTACAATGATGGCGGCGATGGCAGGCTGACTGTCAAATTTAGTCGCAGGGAACCTCTCTGATACCAACTCTGTAACGACCCGCCTAGCACAGGCCGTTACCGTACATACATACATACATACGTACTTACATGCATACATACTTATACGTAAAATAGCGGAATAAAATTTTTTTTTTTTTTATAAGCCGTATAAACATATTTGCACATACGTAAATAATTATACTGATTAATTAATAACGTTGCGCAGGCATAAATAAAGCTTATAAAATAATCACATGATTAATCAAAAAGCATGGCGGCATTGTTCCCACATTTCACAGTTCAGCACACCTCGCCCTCCATCTTGTATCACGGGTTGCTACTAGGCTGCTTACCTACAGCATAGACGTAAGACAATGAGCTAACGCTCAGCAAGTACAACTATTAAATACCGCAATAACATAAACACAACACGATCTAACCTAACATAACATTTCATGACAAATCATAACATAACATTCCTTATCATGACTTATCATAACATAACATTTCCTGTCATGACTTATCATAACATAATATTTCCTATCATGACTTATCATAACATAATATTTCTTATTATGACTTATCATAACATAACATTTCTTATTATGACATATCATAACATAACATTTCTTATTATGACATATGCATGAATCGTTTATGCTTTCTTATATCATCATATCTTTCTTTCTTAACTTATCTTTACTTATGGGCCCCATAACATGAGTGTTCGTACCGGGCGCGCTCTATGGGCTTACACTTGCCATAGCTCAACCCGATCTGACGCGGGTCGGTACGACACAGGCAATTGCTTGCCATCATAGCTTAATCTTTCTTTTGTTAATTAGTGAACATGCATCGTGATGTTTCACTCAATTAATCTTAACATATCTTAACCCTAATCATGCTCCTATAAATCATAGCATACTTGACATTTCATACATCATGACATGCATTCATAACATAAAATCATAGCATTCCTATGATATTCTATAGCACTTAGCATATAGCATGTAGCATTCATAAATAGCAAACATACTTAGGCAAGTATTCACAACAAGCCTATGTTGTAGGCGGATTTGTACTTACCTTGTTTGTAAAAGTTGTGTCCAATGTGGAGTTAAATTCCGCTGGGACACTTCCGCGTATAACGTTCTGAGATAAAATGAAAGTAAGGGTTAGAACTGTTGGTAGTATAACCAACATTCCTTCATAACCTTAGTTATAGGCCCTTACTTATTTTTACGTTATCCTAATTGGTTACTTTGGTAACCCTAATCGGTTTGTTTTTAACTTTGGTTTTAAAATCTTATTCTTAGAAAAGAAAACCTTAATTTTTGGTATAAAAATCCTTTTTGTTTAACTTTAAAACTGAAAATCTTAAACTGAGACTTATAAAATTATTGACTATTAGAAACTGCCTTTGGAACAGTTTCACAATGTCAATTTGCAGTGAAATTATGAAATTACACTTTTTCTGTGTTAATTTATAAATCCTGTACAGAGTTTTCCATAATTCCTGTACAGTTTTCCGAAATCCATTTTCATCTTAAAATCAAGACTGATTCTGAAAAACTTGTCTTCACAAAAGTTTTAGACATTGAAAATTTCTACAACTTTTGTGTTTTGGATAAAACCTATTTCGGACGTTTTCATGGTCAAAAACCCTGTGGAACTAGTCCTGGCCGTGTACGGGTCCTGGGCACTTCAGGCACGGGTTTTGATAAAAACCGAGGCCATTGGAGCCTCATTTTACAAAACTGTCCACGTTGTTCTCTAGGAAAAACTCTACTTAAAAACTTTCATGTTTTGAGTTTCCCCTGATTCGGCCTCTAGAGGCCTCAAAAACTGTTTTCCCCGAAACTGGCCAATTTCTACCCGAGTTAGCAGTTTTCGGTTTAAAATTTCGTTTGCGTCCTAAAACGTCCACCCTACCTCAACCGAACTCAGCGGGAGCCTAAATCAGACATGCATGATGTTTCTAACGTTCAGATTTCAACATGCAAGCCAAATTGAACATCATTCATAATCCTACAAAACCCTAAACATTTAATCAAACATCTAACATGCACATAATTGAACCACCAAACCCTATACCTAAACAAATCAAGCACATGCTCATAATTTACAAGCTAGGGCAGAACTTGAAAGTGGGCTTATACCCTTACAAACCATGGCTTAAATACATTTAAATTTCTCCATATGAAATTTAAATGAAAACTTGATTGGTTAAGGTTTTTACCTTACTCGGTTTGGCTCGGTAAGCTAGGATTTCCACTTTCTTCCTCCTCCTCAAATCACCGGCTGTTTTGGTGATTGGCAAGTGCAAACTTGCTGCCTTTCTTGCCCTAAATCCAGCCACCAAATGGCACGAAATCTGGCTGCTTCCAACTCCAAAACCCGGTTTGGATCCAAGCTTGGTTCCTCTCCCCCTAGAACCGGCCTTGCTAGGGAAATGGGCACTAAAATTTTTTCCAACTTTTTGCTTGGTTTCCTACTTGAATCCGACCACCCCTAAGCCCTACACACTCTTGGTTTTGCAAAATTTTCTTGCCTTTCTCTTCCACTCTAGGTTCGGTTTTTGTGGAGCAATTTTGCAAGAGTTTGGCTAACAATGCTCAAATGTGAACAATGCTCCCCCTATTTATAGAGGTTGTGAATTTCTTATAATTGCACAATTTAGTCCTCAAAAAAATCAGAAATTGGACTTTTAGGGGGGCATGTGGCCGGCCATTAAGTTAGGTGGAAGACAACTAATTTCTTCCTATTTTCTTAAACCAACTTAATGATGTCAAACTTCAAAAAGTTAATGAGGTAAGCAAGGCTTCAGCTTGTTTGGCTCTTTTTGCTATTGAGCAGTCCATTTTTAAGTTATCACAAGTATTTTCAATACTGGATTCACTTATGCACAGTATTGGTTTACCGAACTGCAGTCCAAAATTCATCCGTGTAAAAATGGACGGTATGAAATTTTTCTTATTTCTTAAAACCCTTTTTGCCCTATATTTCAACTTAATGTGCTTGATTTTCTAGGGTGGTTCTTATATCTTAAACATAACTTTTTATCTGTAAAAACACGGTTTTACCCGGTGCAATTTTATACAGATAAACATTTAAACATACAGTCATTCTCTTGAACTTTTCGGGTCAACCATCGACTTTCTTGTCAATTAGTGACCTTCTTGTCAAGTTTTGACTTTCATGGTCAACAGTTGACTTTTTGGTCAACCGTGACGTTTTTTGTCAAACTTTGACCATTTTACAAAATTTCATGATTTTGTTCCTTATTACCTAAAAGGTCGTTTTCTTAAATACATAACCATTTTTGAGTCTTATAAAGCCATAAAACTCACAAAACATAATTAAAAACCCTTAACTAGGCTTTTTCCATAAATTCCTTTACGGTTCAATGTAAATTTTATACATGGAATCGTTCAGACATAAAAATCAGGTATTACAGAAATGCCTTCTCTTAGTCGTCGCAAACTCTGGTTACTTCATCCCTCGTTCTGACTAAATCCCGATCTACTCGCTCGTTTTCCTCTTCCAACTCGATGAATCCCTTTGCCCTATGGAGGGCATCTTGAATTGAAGGGGGATATCGGGTGCAAATTTCATTTTTGAATAAGTACTTGTGCTTTAAGCCTTTCTTCAAAGCCTCGCGTGCAGACCCATCATCGAGCCCAGAAATTTCTGAGATGGCCTTGCTAAATCGCTTAATGTAAGCGCGCAAGAACTCGTGTGGACCCTGGATTACACCCCATAAATCCTTCGTCGTCTTTCCGAATTGGATGTGGACAGAATAGCTGTAACGACCCGCCTAGCTCAGGCCGTTACCGTACATACATACATACATACTTACGTACTTATACGTAAAACAGCGGAAATATTTTTTTTTTTTTTAAGCCGTATATATATACGCACCTACGTAGATAATTATACTAAATAATTAAAACGTTGTGTAGGTATAAACAAAGCTTGTAAAATATTGACATAATAAACAAAACGTGTGGCGGCATTAATCCCACATTTCACAGTCCAGCACACCTCGCCTTCCATCTTGTATCATTGATTACTGGCAGGTTGCTTACCTACAGCATAGACGTAAGACAGTGAGCGAAAGCTCAGCAAGTACAACTATTAATACCGCAATATTAAAAACACAGCATAATCTAACCTAACATAACATTGTATACCATTACATAGCATACCATTTCATAACCTTTCTTCATCATAACATGGCATAACATTTCATAACATAACTTAATCATAACATGGCATAACATTTCATAACATAACTTGACATATCGTATGCATGATCCGTTTATGCTTCCTTATGCTCTCTTATCTCTTCATAACTTTCTTAACTTAACCTTACTTTTACTTATGGGCCCCATATCATAAGTGTTCGTACCGGGCGCGCTCCATGGACTTACTCTTGCCATAGCTCAACCCGACCTAACGCGGGTCGGTACGACACAGGCAAGCTTGCTTGCCGTCATAGCTTAATCTTTCTTTTGTTAATTAGTGAACATGCATCATGATGTTTCACTCAATTAAACTTAACATATCTTAACCCTAATCATGCTCCTATACATCATAGCATACTTGACATTCCATTCATCATAACATACATTCATAAAATCATAACACTTATTATTCATATAAAATCATAGCATTCCTAGGATATTCTATGGCACTTATCATATAGCGTGTAACACTCGCAAATAGCAAACATACTTATACAAGTATTCATAATAAGCCTATGCTGCAGGCGGAGTTGTACTTACTTTGACTGTAAAAGCTGTGTCCAAAGTGGAGTCAATTTCCGCCGGGACACTTCCGCGTAAAACGTTCTGAGATAAAATAAAAGTAAGGGTTAGAACTGTTGGTAGATAACCAACATTCTTTCATAACCTTAGTTATAAGCCCTTACTTATTTTTACGTTATCCTAATCGGTCACTTTGGTAACTTTGATTGTAAAATCTCATTTTTAGAACAGAAATCCCTATCTTTGGTTTAAAAATCCTTTTTGTTAAACTTTAAAACTGAAAATCTTAAACTGAGATTTATAAAATTATTGACTATTAGAAACTGCCTTTGGAACAGTTTCACAATGTCAATTTACAGTGAAATTGTGAAATTACACTTTTTCTGTGTCAATTTAAAAATCCTGTACAGAGTTTTCCATAATCCCTGTACAGTTTTCCGAAATCCATTTTCATCTTAAAATCAAGACTGATTCTGAAAAACTTGTCTTCACGAAAGTTTTAGACATCGAAAAGTTCTACAACTTTTGTGTTTTGGGCAAAACCCAGTTCGGACGTTTTCGTGGTCAAAAATCCCGTGGAACAAGTCCCGGCCGTACACGGGTCCTGGGCACATAAGGCACGGGTCCTGGGCACTAAGGCACGGGTTTTGGTAAAAACCAAGGCCATTGGAGCCTCATTTTACAAAACGGTCCGCGTTGTCCTCTAGGAAAAACTCTACTTAAAAACTTTCATGTTTTGAGTTTCCCCTGATTCGGCCTCTAAGGGCCTCAAAAACTATTTTTCCCGAAACTGGTCAATTTCCACCCGAGTTGACAGTTTTCGGTTTAAAATTTCGTGTTCGTCCTAAAACGTCCACCCTACCTCAACCGAACTCATCGGGAGCCTAAATCAGGCATGCATAACGTTTCTAACGTTCAATTTTCAACATGCAAGCCAAATTAAACGTAAATCATAATCCTACAAAACCCTAAGCATTCAATCAAACACTTAATAAGCACAATATGCACAAAAATGAACCACCAAACCCTAGGCTTAAACAAATCAAGCACATGCACATAATTTACCAACTAGAGCAGAATTTAAAAGTGGGCTTATACCCTTACAAACCATGGCTTAAATACATTTAAATTTCACCATATGAAATTTAAATGAAAACTTGATCGGTTAAGGTTTTTACCTTACTCGGTTAGGCTCGGGGAGCTAAGATTCGGCTTCCTTCCTCCTCCTCAATCACCGGCTGTTTTGGTGAATAGCAAGTGTCAACTTGCTGCCTTTCTTGCCCAAAGTTCAGCCACCAAATTACACCAAATCCGGTTGCCTACAACTCCAAAACCGGTTTGGATCACGCTTGGTTCTTCCCCCCCCTAGATCCGGCCTTACTAGGGAAATGGCACCAAATTTTTTTTCCAACTTTTTTGGCTTGGTTTCCACCTTGAACCCGACCACTCTAAGCCCTCCACACTCTAAGTTTTGCAAATTTTTCTTGCCTTTCTCTTCTCCCTTAAGTCCGGATTTGTGTGAAGAAAAAATGCAAGAGTTTGGCTAAGTTTTCTCTTTAATTGTGAACAAAGGCCACCCCTATTTATAGAGGTTGGAAACTTCTCATATTTGCACACTTTAGCCCTCAAAAAATCAGAAAATTGGACATTGGAGGGGGGTATGTGGCCGGCCATTAAGGGTGGTGGAAGACAACTCATTTCTTCCATTTTCCTTAATTCAACTAATGATGTAATAATCAAAAAGTTACATGAGGTAAGCCAAAGTCTAAGCTTGTTTGGCTCTTTTGCTAATAAGCAGTCCATATTTAAGTTACCACAGGTATTTTCAATACTGGATTCACTTATGCACAGTATTGATTTACCGAACTGCAGTCCAAAATTCATCCGTGTAATACTGGACGGTATGAAATTTTTTCTTATTTCATCAAACTCTTTTGCCCTAAGCTTCAACTTAATGTGCTTGATTTTCTAAGGTGGTTCTCATGTCTTAAACATAACTTTTTATCTGCAAAAAGGCACGGGTTTACCCGGTGCAATTTATACAGATCAATATCTAAACATAAAGTCATTTCTTAAACTTTTCGGGTCAACCATCGACTTTCTTGTCAATTAGGGACCTTTTTGTCAAGTTTTGACTTCCATGGTCAACAGTTGACTTTTGGTCAACCGCGACGGTTTTTGGTCAAACTTTGACTTTTTACAAAATTTCAAGATTTTGCTCCATATTACCTAAAAAGGTCATTTTCTTAAATACATAACCATTTTTGAGTCTTATAAAGTCATAAAACTCACAAAACATAATTAAAAACCCTTAACTGGGCTTTTTCCATAAATACCTTTACGG
Source organism: Ficus hispida (assembly GCA_025413025.1). Lineage (NCBI taxonomy): Eukaryota > Viridiplantae > Streptophyta > Magnoliopsida > Rosales > Moraceae > Ficus > Ficus hispida. The sequence continues at coordinate 21,271,568 of CM046362.1, read as the reverse complement.
TTCAATGTACATTTTATACATAGAATCGTTCAGACATGAAAAAATCAGGTATTACAATAGCTTCACATAAACTCAAGCGAAAGCTCATCAAATGATTCGATCGATTCTGGAGGCAGGTTGCAGAACCACCTCAATACTGCACCCTTTAAACTTTGCGCAAAAAGTTTGCACATCATATCATCGAGCATTCCTGTTGGAATGTTCGTTGGCTGAACGATATGCTTGTACTGCAAAAGATGGTCGTGGGGGTCCGACATTCCATCGAACCTCGGGAAGGAAACACTTCCAAACTTGGGAGTAACGGTATTAGTAATCCGCTTTGTGAGGGGAGTTTCACGAACACCATGAGCTAGGTCATCGAACCCTGGTGTTGAGTTCGTGGCACGGTGTATTTGTGAGGAGAAACGCTGCTCCATCTGTGCTTCAAGTGTCCTCATTTTCTCGGACATAAAATTTCTCATCATATCTTCGACGTTTATTGTCCGCTGTAGAATGGGACCTTCAGGAGGTAACGGGATATCGGGCGTCGAACGCCGAGCTTGAGTTGTGTTTCTCCGTGTATCAAATCCATAAGCTGGTTGTTGTTGTTGCTGTTGTTGCTGCTATTGTTGTTGTTGTTGTAGCTGCGTTCGTCCTTCGTTCCCTGAAGTCGGGTGTCCAGGTGTATGCAGTGGTTGCATTCGGGCTATAAGGCTGTATGTGTTGTTCCTCGTTTGTTGAGGATTGAACTGTGTGGCCTGCTGCCAGCCCCCAGCGCTCACACCGGAGGAGTACCCGACGTATGGGTTATAGTAAGAGGAGTAAGCGGCCTGAGCGTTGATGGTCATCAACTAGTTTTTAAGAATCTGGTTCTCAGTGTTGATGTTCTCCATTTAGCTCTATTGGGCGCTGTACTTTTTAGAGAGATCTTCCACCAATCGTGTCAGGTTGGCGATTTGGGAGTTGGCTCCCGAAGTAGAAGCTTCTTGGGGATGAACAGGACTTTCCTGAGAAAACTCCCCTTGATGTTCATGTTCTTCAGCCATCGTTGTCTTACAAATTTCGAGTGTAAAATGTCCAGGGGCCCCACGGTGGGCGTCAAACTATAGATGTTGGATATCTACTGTCAAATTTTAACCGGAGTTAGTCAATATCAATAAGTCAGAATATATTGGGCCCTTGGAAATTGTCAATGAAATTCGTCAAACAATACGATATAAAGATAATGAGGCAAACTAAGTCAGAAAAGAATTAATAACACCACAATTTAAAGAGGTTCGCCCAACGAGTGCTACGTCCTCTGTAAATGAGATCTCTTCACTGTATCTGAATGCTTTTGATTACAGGGAGAGCCTTTAATTTTTGCAGAATGATAAGTATAAATATATTGTCTAGAGAAGTATGAATTCCGAATTCAGAAGAAGTCTCCTCCTTTCTTTGTCAAGTGGGGTCTTCCTCTATTTATAGAGGAAGATCCGTGGGCCTAAACCCGTAACTGATAGTAAACGGTTACTGCTTATTATTCTTGGAACACGTGTCATGACATGGACTTGGAAGTTACTCGTATGAATCGCAGATAGTAGGCCTCAGCGGTTACTCGCATAAGTCGCAGATAGTGGGTCTCAGCGGTTACTAATGTGCAGCCATTGGTAATTATGTATTTGTCAGTTTCCATAACAGATATGGCACATCATTATCCATCGTAGGTTCGATGGTAATAGGAGGTGCTCCTTATTACTTGTATAATAAACGAGCGACGAACGGTAAGTAAGAAACAAGGCTTTGTCCTTATAATCCATCGTTCGTGGCTTATTTAAGATTCAATCAGTTAAAAAATCATGTTTGATCTAAACGTTCGATGTTCGATTATAGACGTTTATAAATATCAAAATGATTTAGAATCGTTGTATGGGTCTGACCCATTTGTGTGAGCGATCAACGTTCGATCAATCGTTCAAGATTCGAACGGATCAACGAGTTAGGGCTGGTCCAACTATAATAATGTCCGAAATGAAATCGGGAGTTCGTCGTTCGTCAGGCAAACCGTTAAAGCTAACGTTTTAAAGGAAAGACGAAGTCTAACCCCAACAACGACATAAGTAGTTTTTGATGTTTATACATCTGATTCTATGCATACAATTATAATTGTTGTAATATATTGTTTTGAAATTTGTGAAATTGTTAGGGCACTTAATGATTGGAAGATGTTAGTGGGAAGAGGAATAAGACAACGACAGAACTTGGAAACTTTGATTGATACTGCTTGATGTTCAATAAAAGAAGATTATGCAAAGTGCGGTTATTTTGCGTTAGCTTTCATGTGAGAAATAACCCTCACTGTTGATGGACTAGCCATTCTTCAAACGAAGGATTTTTATACTGATGCTGACATGAGTTTGGTTAGGCAAGAGTGGGCTAGGTTTGTTATGCAGTTTATTCAATATTGACTTAAAAAATAATATATTAATTTTGTACTATATGCATATTAATTGTACAAATCTAGGTCATTATAGACTATATTTAGCATTTTATAATTAGCTGATTTGCCATGCACCCATGAAATGAATTCATAAAATTTTTTATTTGGTTTACTCTTACCACGACGGTTGCAAAAACCGTCCTGGTAGCCGGTTTTACAACCATCGTAGAAGCCAAATATATACCACGACTGTGGATTCCACGACGGTTTGAAAACCGTCGTGGAAGTGTTACCCCAACGTTTTTTAACCATCGTGGAATCTGTATTCTGTAGTAGTGTTGGTATAAGAAATGAATTTATGGAATGACTATATTGCTGCATTCGACTTAAAAATCTCCAATTAGTTTCTAAAGTCTAAAGCTATTGAATTGATATTATTGTAACTCATTTTTGTACTCTTTTCTAGTACTAGAAAGACATAGATTTACCAGGAAAAGAAACACACCTTGCCTCAAACACACCTTGCCTCAAAAAAGGAGGGCCAGTTGGGCTTCCTAGCTATATAAATATAAAAATAAACACCCTTTTTCTTAGGGCTATGCATGAAACCGGTGAACCCACCAAAACAATCCCACCCCGCCCCACCTCACCTCACCTCACCCTTTTGAACAGGTCTACGTCATTACTTATGGGTGGGTATGGGTTTCACTTTTTAGCTTGCGGGTTCAACCTGTCCACTCATCATTTTTTTAATTAATAATAAATATACTTTCCTTTAATAAGAGTATAAGACTCTTTAACGAAGTTACTAGTAGTTTAATTTTTTTTGGATTTTTTTATTATTATTTCTTCTTGTTGTTGTTATTTAGATATTATATTTGGCTCCAAGTTTGTTTCGGTTAATACATATATATATATATATATAAGAGAATAAAAAAATTACAATATAGTTTTTAAAATTCTCTACCCACCCGTCACATTGCCACCCCCATCTGCCACCAACCCACCTGCATGATGGGCGAGACTGGTTTGAGATTTTTTTAAAAATCATTATCTTCTAATCCACCTATCACCCGTCCTCTAAACCCACCCATGTACGGCCCTACTTTTTCTCCTTTCTAGAGCGACAGCAACTCTGGACTATAATTTTTACCAGTCAAACTGCCGACTACACTTTAAAGAAACCAAACTAAAAGTATGAACTTTTAAGCGCCGGCCGAAAAAAAAAAAACAAACAACAACAACTTCATTAGGATTTTTTGTCCTAAGTTTTTATTAACATTTACAATAAACAAAAAATAACTAACTGATGCTTTTTAAACAACAGGAATTATTGGGTAAGTTCAAATTTTGTAAAAAGAATTTCTAATTTACTAACTTTTAAATTGCAATAATATTGACAATTTTGAAAGGTTGTATGGATAAAAACGTGTTTGGTTCATGTAACTATTTTTTTTTATTATAGTTGTTTCACTTTTCAAAAACTAATTAAAATTTTTGTTGGCGGTTAGAAAAAGACAAAAATGAGTTAGAAAAGTTTAGGGTGCATTTGGTGTACGGATATGGAATAGAATTTTTAGGTTATAGTTGATTGATTTTTCAAAAACTAATTCTAATTTTTACTGATTTTTTAGAAAAAGCAAAACACTATAATAGTATTTTTAGGTTTGGACCTTGAAACCAAACATGAGCTTAGTTCCAACCGGTGAACCAAACGGCACGAATTCTTTGGCTGAAATTTCAAATCTTGAATTCTTAAGCAAGATTCAGATTCTTGATTTACTTGTGTTTATTTCAATGTATTTGTGTTTGTTTGGTAAAATTATTATGGAAAATAGATCAATAAGTTCATTATTAAAACTCATCTAATTTAAATTTTCTAACAAATAAAGTTTTTTTTTTTTTCCCCCCTACCGTTTTGAATTTTTGAATGCAGAAAATCGTGTGTTGTCCGCACATTATGGAATAGAAGTCCTATCTATACGGCGATGACTAAAATTTCAAGAGAAGTTGAACTTCAAGATTGTCAACAATCCAATTCCAATTTTAAGTTAGATCTTCTGTAAATCTTATTGTAGTCTTAGTAGGATGTGCTTAGATGCTCTCTCATCTAGGAGTTGATTATTTAAATGATTTCAAGTGGAGAAGCACAATTTCAGAGCTTTATAGTGGGAGAAAATCTTATTGTTCTTAGAATTATGTTTCATAGTAAGCTGAAGAGGTGATGAAGGTGGATCGAATAGCTTGGAATAAGTAGTGGATTGAAGGCAAGCACCCAAGTTCGGAGTAGGACGAGGTATGAAGGTGAGATGCAGACTTGGACTAGGGTTGCGGGTCCGAAGGCAAGTCATTATTGAAAGAGAAGACGACAAATATGGGTTCTGTAATGATGGAGTTTTCTAGCAAACTTATAATTGCCATCTTTTGTTAATGTAATCTGTTGTTAATAATGATCTCCTTCTTGAGTCGGCATGTTCATCTCCGTGATTTTTTCCCTTAGGATTGGGTTTTTGGCCATTTGAAATACACATATCATCATGTCACTACAACAAAAATCCTTTTTCATAGCGTGTAAAACATGCTATCGTAAATATACAATAACATTTTTTCGAACGCTATATTAGCTCATGTTATTAAAAGTGCCAAGTTTTAATAGCATTCCATCGGTGCTATTAAAAATATTTTTGATAGCATTTTTTTGAATGCTATAATAATATTTGTCATAGCATTAATTACATACTATAATAACTATTTTCATAGCATTCATTACATGCTATAATAACAATTTTTATAGCGTTTATACAATGTTATTATATAATTTGTCTTTGCATTCCTACAACACTATATATGCAGTAGTTGGGACATTTTTCATAGCATTTTTGTTATGTTTGGCCATAACATTTAAAAGTGTGTTGTCACTTTTTTCTTGTTTTTCTTTATTTTGATTACAAGTAATACTTACATTTTGTATGGATAATTGATACATTTCATAAATGTTTTTTCATTGCTCTACTAGTAATTAATTTGATTGAATACTTCAAGTACACAAACATCCGACATTCATTTCTTAATCTAACAATATTAAAACAACGTTTTCAAAACATTATAAGTTTACTACGTTTAACCAAAAATAAATAAAAATATAAAAGAAAGAAGGGGAAAAAAAAAACAATGATGATACTTCAAAGTCCCAAAGGCAACAATTCACGACTCAAAGCTTGCATACATGTCTGCTACCAATGGTTCAAATCTCTCTCTAGCGTTTCAAATTCTGTCCATCAGTAGTTTAGATATCTTCCTTCAAGTCCTACACACAGAAAAAAGAAATTAATAATTATATCCACAAATCAACTCACATGTTAAGCTATACCGTCATCAATCAAATCTACAATACATCACATAGGTGTATTTTTTTTTTTACCTTATAATTTTATCAATAGGCCATGCAATTGTAGAACCAATAGCGTCTTCAATATGAAGCATCTCTGAATTAGGCCTCCACAAAAATGCATTAGGATTTCTTACAGCATCTACCCAAACTCTCGCAACATTAGGTCCGATAGGAATGTGATGAACTAAAGCTGTTGGATCACTTGAAGACCAACACCCTTCGGCTACAATTTCATCAGAACCATTCCAATCCATTATCTTACACTCCTTGCTTTGTGAGCTAGTGTTGACACTCTTTCAAGAAGGAAAAATAGCAACAACAAAAAAAAAAATTATTTTTCACTTAGAAAACAAAGATGTGTTTAATTTATAAATAAGAAAAACTATGAGCATAATAAATTTACCATGGAAAAAGGCATTGGTGCATTTGATTGTTTCTCTGTTTGGCAAGATGAACTCTATAATAGATCATATAAAAAAATTTATCATAGTATATAATTTATAAGAATTAACATATATGAATTGGAAACTAACCTGATTTTTCAATAAAGTATTTATTAAGCCTTGTTGGGTTGCTACTTGTTCTTTCAATTCTCTACATTCTTTTTCTAATCGGATAATGAGCTCGTCTCTTTCCAACATAATTGCCAATTTGGTAATGGTAACTCCTCCGCCATAGGCTCTTAATCGGCCACTCTTTTCAGGACCAAGTACTTTCGAAACAACATCCTCTTTTACATTTGTTTGAGATGATAAAGGCAACTCTTTATGATATTCTTTCATGTTGTTCTGAAGAATGTTAAATTGTAATTGAATTTCTTGATAACATTATGGTTAATAAAAATTAAAATAATAAAAAAGGTATAGATTAGTACAATAGCTTCACCAACGGCCATGGATACAGGTTCACCATTTTTCTTCGTATGTGCCTTGGTCCAAACAGCAACTCTAGATGGTCGTTTTTTATTTACGCTAGCTTTACTCTATAAGAAAAAAGAATTAGCATTAAAAAATTATTTGATCTCATCAATAAAAGCTAAAAGTACATGACATTACCATGTCATCAATTAAACGAGCATATCCTTTGCGGCTGCCAGTATATGGGAGTTGTTTCTTCTTCATCGCTTTGAATTTTTCACTTTCAGCCTAGTAATAAACATGTATTTGAGTATGTACTACATATTTAAAAAATGAGAAAGAAACACAGTTAAAGCTAATATAGTTAAAAAGCCTGACAAGAATGGTCCATCACTTTTCACCTTTTTCATTTTATGATCAAGTTATAAACACGTCTTTATCAAAAGAAGATACATGTTTCTACAATCAATCATCCTTCTTCTATTAAAAGCATAATACGATGATAGAAGTATGGTGTCTGACAGTATCATATGACTTGTATCAATATCTCATGAAAACAATATTCTTTCTCTAGCAAAATGTCCTAGATAGGCCACCAAGCTCAAATAGCTCGCCTTATGTTGCACTTCAATGAAAAAGAAATGCGTCAAAAATCATACATTTCAACATTGCTTTTTATTTTCTACTTTTTTAATTTTCCCCTTCAATTCTTATTAAGTATTCTTTAAGGTCTGCAGCATTGAAACATTGCAGTGTTTAAAGGTTTTAAGCTACCAAATAGAAGAACCAAAAAAAATAGAGCACCTGCAACCAAAAAAAAAAAAAAACAAAGCACCTGCAACTTTGTTATAGTTCAACACATTTAATTAGTTAGAACCAAGGCAACCAGATTCTATAGTAATTACAGCTACACAAATAAAACATGAAAACAATAAAAAAAATATAAGCATGTTAAATACATTAAAGACTGCACTTAATTTTTCCCTCACAAAAGCTTTCCAATCAACTTCAGATTTGATGTTATCGGGTCGTAGCTTTAGTCTTTCAACATCATTTGGTGCTTCTACTATTTTTTTTTTACTAACCTTGATTTTGAAGCTCTCCAAAGATTAGCTATCACCTTAAAGACATAAGCTTTTTCCCAATCTTTTTGGAGCTTGTATCTTACCTGACATACATAGTAAAAAATGAGCTACTAGATTTTTAATTTCTATCTAACAATATAAAGATAAAATGAAAAAATTATATATCAATTTCATACCTAAACAGATTTCCACAAAACCTCCATCATCCCTTTGGTAACCTTCCTCCAATCAACAATTGTTACTGGTACAATCTCTCTCACAAGTGGTCCTAAAAATGAAGACAAACTAATTTATCCGTCACCAACTGCTTGACCTATTACGTTGAACTGGACTTCAATCTGATCACTAGTTTCTGTTGCAATATTTTTCAATCTTGTTAGACCTCTTTTTCGTTTAAGTCTTTGTGGTTCTTCCATAGAATCTACATCTGCAACTTTAGGGTTCTTCTTCTGGTGGCTCGACATTACCATCAACTATTGGCTCATCCAATTCAGAAGAATTTCCTCTTATGGTATCTAAACGAAGGGATTTCCTTTTTCGACTGGCAGGTGAATCATGTCTTTCTCTTACTATGGATCTATCATTGTCAAGTGATCCTAGGAATGATGGCCCTTTTTTGGGTGGAGGAATAATTTCTGAAAATAGCTCATTTTCAATAGTGCTTCATAGGCTTTCTCTCGGATTAGTTGCAGCCGCATATTGCCTTTCAACTTCAGGGGAATCTACCAGCGCATCAATTTCCTCGAGTTCAGGAGAGTCATCTGTCACTATCGTCTTGCGAAATGACCTACTAGACATGCCTACAAGTGAATTTGTTGCTGCTTTCACTGGGGCTGCATATACACGCAGAGAATTTTTCTTACGAGTTGTTGGTCCTTCAAGGAAATATTTAGTCGGGTCTATCTCTCTATCGTCTTCCTCACTCAAGGCTTCAAACTCATCGTTATGATTCAACTTCTTGCGAAGTGATCTCTTTTTCCAATTAAGCATTTCTAACAACTTGCCTGTCTGTATGAATGCAGGATGCTTCCTTATGGCAGAAAATTCCTCAGTTGATTTAACTTTACAAAGTTTCCTCTTCTTTTGATCAGCCATGAATGTGAACCTACAAAGGGGGGGAAATGATGTAATATAAGAGAATAATATATTACTTTGAATGGTTCAATCAGAAGCAAAGAAAAATATTTGACCAATGTTTATGTGATGAAAAAAATTGCGAAACACAGAACAAGACAAAGACAAAGAAGAAATAACAATGAGAACTCAGTTGTGAAAGTAAAACCCTACATAAGCATGTGCAATCGGTGGAGTCATTCCAATTGCAGATCACAGAATTTAACCGACTGAACGAGAAGCAAGCTTGACATCTAAAAAGGCTATTTTACTTTTCTATTAGAGACATCTAAACAACATATTTAAATATTCATTTCCATTGTATCCAAAACAAAATATTAATAATAATAAACAAACTCAGGTGCTAATGACTGATTTATAATATAAGTTTCCAGTGATTTTCTAGATTTTTCTTTGGATGTTGAAGGTGCTTTGAAAAAAGTTTACCCCTCAGTTTCTAATTGCAAACTGCAATCAATTGCTATGACTAATCTAAATAATGTTAAATCAAACCTATGTAATAGAAAAAACTCACCGATTGAAATGTTGAAAGCAAAATATGTTCTTGATGTGCTGGTTGGCTACGGAGATGAGAATAGTGAGAGAGGAAAATCTAAGGAAAAGAAAACGAGAGGAAAACCGTTTGAGAAGAGGTGTTCTTATTTCACTGGTCTCAGAGACAAAATCTGAGAGAGAGAAATATATGAAAATAAAATTTGAAACGGAAATCAATTTGAGAGGGAAACTAATTTGAGAGGGAAACCGTTCAAAGACTGACCCATTTGGGAATTTCAATTCGACTACGGAAGATGGAAGAAGTTATGCTGAATCTTGAGAGCAAGAGTTTCGGTAGGAAGAAAAACGGTTTGGTCGATCATATTTTTTGACGTGCAGTATTGTGGGAGGTTTTCTTCTTCTTTTTCTTCTTCTTTTTTTTAATCTCATATATTTACCTTGAGAAGCGGCATTGATATTTACTTAAAAAAAAAAAAAAAAAAAGGAGGGAAGCTGCTCCCACTTTTTTATCGCCAAAAAAGCAATATTGATATATATTGCCAAAAAAAAAAAAGAAAAAGCGGAAGCAGCTTCCCAAAGTGGTATTGATATTTATCGCCAAAAAAAAAAGAAGCGGGAGCAGTATTAATATCGCCAAAAAAAAAAAAAGCGGGAGCAGTATTGATATCGCCAAAAAAAGGAGGGAAGCAATATTGATATTTATCGCCGAAAAAAAAAGCAGGAGCAACTTCCTCCTTTTTTTTTTTTTTTTTTGGCTGAATGAAAGCTAGCCCTGCATTTGTTAAAAAATTCCCCCCTATTGAAAAGGAGCCTATATATAGAGCGGTCACATTTTTTGAAACACGCTATCATTTAATGCTATTAATAAGCACTTTTGATGTAGTGGATCTTTCCATGGTTATTTACTTCATGCGATTTTTGTTCCATTGACAAAAAAGTACAGTCGTGTTTTTAGTCTTTATGGTACTTGCATCAACTGATTATTAGGTCCTAACAAACTTAGGGTCCATTTGGAATACGAATATTAGAATTGAAGTTTTGGAGTTTTTTTATTTAAAATTAATGAATGTTTCAAAATATATGTTTGGTTAAAATATAAATTAAAAATTATCTATTAGATTTAAATAGCATAAAAAACTCAAATGTGTTCAGAAAAAAAAAAGGATCTTTCTCTTGTCATTCTGAACATTTAGACTCAAGAATCATATCATTTCAACTTCAAAGAAAGTTATAGACTTTTAAAATTTGAGTTTTTTAAAATGAAAGTGGAAGAAAAAGATATGTAGATTTGGGGTGAGCTAAAGAAACAAATGGCTTAAAAAAAAAAAAGAAAAAGAAAAATTTAGGATCCAATGGCTCTTCCAAACATCCCAACATGGTACTTTTACAAGGCATTTACTTTGTCTTCTATTTATGTTTCTCTTTGTTACTATCTTAATTTCTATCATTCTAATAATATCACTCGATGTCCATTAAAATATTATGACACATAAATTAAAATAACACATCAATTAAAAGATTATGACAATTAACATATTTTATTTGACTTGACATGATATTATAGACTACCTAGAACAAGTTTCTTTAGTCATTCGATTAAAATTGTTAATGATTGAATCTCTGAGTTTTAATGTTAGAAAAGGCCGTTTGATGTTACTTTTGGAGACTGATTTTAGATTATTAAAGAATCTAAAACAGGTAATGGGTGTTTAGTAAACCCAACTTCTGTCCAACATGCAATAGATTCTAAAAACTACTGCAGTAAAACAGAATTTGAGAAGCATGTCAGTGATTGCTTTTACACAGCTGCTTTTACTGTCATTTTACAAATTTACTATAATATCCTTAATTGTTTATCCACTTTATTTATCTTCATACTAAATAATAAAATTATATATTTAAAATTTTCATTTTTATTTTCCTCTTAAAAATATTTTCAACTTGTAAATTATAATTTATACTATTATTTATTTCTATTTTTTTTTATAAAACAACATTAAAAAAAACTTTATTTTTAGTTTGTTGTGTTTTTTAGAATGATAGTAATTTTTTTTTTTTCAAAAAAACGATATGACAATAAATAATTTTATCCTCCTATAAAAGATTAATAATATAAATCAAACTCGATAATCTCCACCAAACTTCTTAAACAGATTTGCTTTATAAACCAAACTCAATTTCTTCACCGGATTCGCTTGTTACAGCCTTGATGTAAAATTTTTCGTCTCGAATAAATATAATTTTTTAAGACTTATTTTACACCGTAAAATAAATTTTGTATAAACTTTTCTATATCTTGGTGAAAAATTCTAAAATGTTAGACAATAAAAATGAATACTAGAGTAGCTATTAGACAAAAATATAATATGTCATTTTTAGTTATAATACGTTTGCACCGTAACTTTATTTATAGTTTACCAAACACCTATAATTCTGTTTCTGATGTTCACAACAACTTTAAAAATAATATTTACCAAACGTCTACCTGTTTTTACAGACAACTCTAACCGTTAAAATTTTATCCAATAGTTTTTTTTTTCTTTTTTTAAGTTTCTCTAATAATGGGGGGGGGGGGGGGGGGGGGGTAAACGTATTGATCTACCAGAGATGCATAACATATAAGTACTCCATTGAAAAAATAAAAAAAATAAACAGATAAGTACTCTCAAGGAAAAAAAATAAAAGAAAACAAAAACAAAAACATTTATAAAAAAGTTATCTTTCTCGTGCGGATTTTTAGCCTATATCAAGGCTCCAATTTGTCAAGATAACATAAACCCTTGTGATGATACACAAAATGCACCTTCGATTTCGCATCTGTTTTTTTGCTGATGATACTTTACGTTTTTTGCCATGCTGGCCCTTTATCATGGCAGTTACTTCATCAAATTCACCAATTATATATACTCCAAAGCATTAACAAATTAATTTTCAAAAATCCCATCTTTATTTCTCGCCAAATGAAACAACAGATGTTAAAATTCTGTGTTTTTGATAAATCACTACAGAGTTGTTATTGAATTTTAACAGCAGATGATAAATCACTAATGAGTTGCTATTATATTTTTCTTAGAATGTCTTCTGTGTTGTTGTTTTTTTTTTTTCTAGTATAATGTTGTATTTTCATAAGACCATCATTCTCTTTGCTCTGTAGGGATAATTGTAAACTTGATGTCAGTCTCTGCTCTTGTTTCTCTTCCTTATAACTTTTGCTTTCTGAGAAGGTTCAATTATAATTGAATTTTCTTCGTGATTTTGGTTATCTAATGCCTTACATAAAGTAGAAAAGGTCGTATATTGTTATTGTTCTAAGTCATTGTCTATACCATTGAAATGACTAGACAAACTAAAACTTTAACTGGCCATGCCCGCCGCCCTTCGTCCAGTTCGTTTTGAGCGACGACACTGACCTTCAAATCAAAAAGTATGTTACTGCATGGATCGGAATTATAAATTCTCCCTCTTTCGTCCATTACATAATATGGACATAATATTTAAGTACTTGAAAGGTATGCTTGAAATTATCAAAGTTGCAAATATTTAGTTACCAAGATTATATTCAACAGCAGTACGTGAGGAGACTTGGGTTTATGCTATTTTCTCTTCCTATTATCATTTATTAAATGTTATCTCCCACAAATTACGATGGATATCAAATGTTTCTAGTCATATATTCGTCTTGTAGATGTTAGAGGAATACCTTTCAAGAACCCTTGGATACTGCAAGCATATGTAGTTCTATATTTATTACTTTTGTGTTTGGCACAAAGGAATAAATTTTTTTATATTCAACAGCAGTACGTGAGGAGACTTGGGTTTTTGCTATTTTCTCCTCCTATTATCATTTATTAAAAGTTATCTCCCACAAATTACGATGGATATGAAATGTTTCTAGTCATATATATTCGTCTTGTAGATGTTAGAGGAATACCTTTCAAGAACCCTTGGATACTGCAAAGCATATGTAGTTCTATATTTATTACTTTTGTTATGTCTGCTCTTGCTAAGCAGCTTGATTGAGCATTCTCTGTCTGTGAAGCGAATGCTAAAGCTATCTCTGGCCTACCCTAATTATCTAGCCGGTGTTTGCTAGGTTAATTTATTGAGCTACCTCAATATTCTTTCTTGGGCGGCTGATCAAAATCTTCAATACGTGGAGTCAGATACTTTAACAATAGTCCAAGTTTTTAATAATTCTTCTTCTTCACTGTAATGAGTTTGCAGTTTTAGTGTCAGATATGTCTAGTTTAATATCTTTTTTCTAAAGCTAAGTTAAGTCATGTGTATCCGGAAGCTAATAGAGTTATTCATTTCTTCGTATCTTATGTTCTTAATATAGATAATGAGCTTATTTGATCTGAGGATTCACCTTCCAACTAGGATTATCTAACTTTACCCATTAAATCCAAAATTAAGTGCATTATATATCAATGTTTACTACATACTATTTACGAAATTTTTAAGGTAATAAATTATTTTTCTAGTGAATAGTAATTTAATTTAATCCTTAGAAATCTTCTTTTAAAAATTAAGCGGTCATTTACGGTCAATTACAATAAATTGGCTTAGAATTTTAGTGAATAAAGTAAATAACATATTTCCATAGACTTTAAAAAATAAATTAATAGTAAGGTTTTAAAGGTAAACAAATTATTTATTAGAATACTGCTTACTTCAACGGTTTCACAACTAGTTAAAAATTTTCAATATATATATATATATATATATTTTTTTTTTTTTTTTTTTTTACTATAATTGCCGAGAATTTTAAAGGAATTTGAACTCTTTGCTAAAAACTTATTAGTAGGGTAATTTGTAAGATTACCCTTTAAACAACACATCTAGCTGTAATAGCTTTAGCTTTTTTTGACCTCTAATTAGAGAGTATGGAGGACAAAAACCCAAACAAGCATTGAAAATGACAAAATATATATAGATGTCTTTTTGATGGACTATTTTCACAATTTTTCCAATTTGAGTGAGGATAATTAGGGTACACGTCATTCTTGCCCTGTGTACTATAAATATATCTATTTGAGAGACTGTTTTCACACTTTTCTAAATTTTAGTAATAATACTTAGGGTTCATGTAATTAAAAACTCTCCCCTTTGTACTATAAGTATATTTGTTTGAGAGACTGTTTTTACTTTGGGTACATGTAATTAAAACCTCTCTCTCTCTTCTTGTGGATCTCCGCGATGCCTCATGATGGCTTGTTTTTGGATCTCCGTGATGTCGCGCAATTGGAGCTAGCGATCTGAGGCCGCCTTCTCCGACCATGGCAACGAAGATCTTCCTCACCATGATTATTTACGTAATTTTCTATTCTTCCCACCACCCAACCACACCCAACACACCACCACCCTTCTTGGGTTAACATTGGATGACTTTCTAATCACATTCTGAGCTAAGCCCAAATGTTTCTCAGAAGCGTTTCTTATGGGCCCAACAAGGAACTCCTTGTTTCAACTTTGAAGCTCCTTGAAACCTTCATATAACATGGTATTATGTAAACTCAACTAAGCAAGTAATGAGAAGCAACATTACAATCGGAAGTCTTAATTTCAACAGCAGTAGTGCCTAGTACTGAAATCTATGAACAACAAACTAAATTTAATATGTATGAATAAATAATGGTTTATTAATAATGCCCAAAAGAAAAAATAAATTAGAAAAAAAAAAAAAAACACCAAATTGTTGATTTATTGTCAGAGATATCGCATAACTCCATACAACAGTTATCTGTATTTATTAAAGTTGTTACGATATATATGAAATGCATCAAAAGATAGTGATATCGTTCATTGACAAAAAAAAAAAAAAAAAAAAAAAAAAAAGAGAGAGATTGTTTTTTCATGCGAAATGGTTGTTGTTATAAACTACATTTATGAATCTTTGATTTAATTAAATAATTAAATAAAATATATAGATATTCTTCTAAATCTGAATTTCGGGTTTCCTTAATAGAAAGATTAGAACACATTCCAGTTAAAACCCCACTAAACCATCATAATATTTTGGACGACAAGATGGTATGTCTCTCAATATATTTCTATCTGAATTCGACTCCACTTGAAGCTAAAACTATATGACCACAAAAATTCTTAATTATGTTTTGTTTGACTATGAGCGTTAGTTCATTTTCTTTTGATTAGGTTGGAGAATAATGGATTAATTTATGACATTATTGTGCTATCTTCTTGATGGACTAAAAATCCTCAACATTAGTTCTGCACGCACATAATTAGGTATTGAAAAACTGTGAAGCTCTTTATCTTGTTTTAATGATAATTAATGTGGGTAGGTGTTTGTAAATTGTAATGAATTCATAAGCATCACAATTATCTAACCTATTTTCGTTGCAAATGGGCCATAACCACTAACCTATTATAAAAGTATAGCAAATGTCAATCAATGGAGAAAATTTATCACTTGAATTTGTTTGCAATCAGGGTAGGTTTCTACTGATTTGTTGCTCAGACAGCCAATAGGACTGTGAAGAGCAGACCACAAACCATTGAGACAGACCAATCTAACGTAGACTGCCGATCCAGTTTTAAATCAGAATTATTTTTCGGTGTTCTGAAATGGAATCATACCATTTTCACTACTACAAAATGTGAATTTCATGACGGTGTTTCCATGGCCGTTTTTAAAAAAACCGTCGTGGAAAATGCGTAAAAACACAGAGCGGAACAAAGTTTCCGAAAATAGTCGTGGAATCCGGCGATTCCACAACGGTTATTAAGTGTTTCCATGACGGTTTTTAATAACCGTCGTCGAAGCGTCGGCTTCCACGACTGTTTGTAAAAACCATTGTGGAAGCAGGGCGCTTCCATGATGGTTTGGAATAACCGTCGTGAAAGCTCACGACGGTTTTTAATAACCGTCGTGGAAGCTAGAGATACCACGACGGTTAAAAAAACCCGTCGTGGTATTTCATCTAAAATTTTGAAAAAAAAATTTTAATTTAAAAAAAATTAAAAACCGTCGTGGAAGCTAGAGATACCACGACGTTTAAAAAAATTGTCGTGTTATCTCAACTAAAATTTTGAAGAAAAAAAATTTTTTATTAAAATTTTTTTTTTTTTTTGAATTTTTCAACCTATCAGGACGGTTTTTCCCAAAAACCGTCGTGATAGGTCAAAAAATATTTTTTTGAATTTTTCACCCTATCACGACGGTTTTTTTTTTTTTTTTCCAAAGCCGTCGTGGTAGGTATGAATTCGGTAATTTTGAAAATTTTTGAAATTGTTCAACTTTTTGAAGCGTATATTAAAACCCAAAAAAATATCGTCTTTCCCAACCTATTACATTACGAGCCTTTTTCACTCTCTAATACAAACTCTAACTCCAAACCTAAAGCTGTCCATATCCTCCCTCCATTTATCTCTCTCTGCTCCCTCTCTACATTCTCGCCGTCATTCCTTTCTCTCTCTCTCTAACTCCAAGCCTTTTTCCCTCTCTCTAGGCGCCATTCCTCCCTCTCTCTCTAACTCCGAGCCTTTTCCCCTCTCCCTCTTGCCGTCATTCCTCCATCCCCTACATTCTCTACCATTCCGCCCGTACCCACGCTTGACAATTCGGTAAGTTGAAATATATCTTCTTTGGGTAAGGCATGAATTTTGGAATTTTCCGTCTAAAATGTTGATTTTGTTGATTGTGGTTGTTGATTGTGAAATTTCCATCCAAAATGTCAAAAATCCACAATGTTCCTTCCAAAATGTTGATTTGGGAATTTTCCATAGAAAAATGTCTAAAATCCGTCCTTTCGATGATTGTTGACTGTCGTTGTGATTTAAATTACTTTAAAATTGATTGGGTAAGGCACGGATTTGTGAATTTTCCAGAAAAAATGTTGATTTTGTGAGTTAAATTTTCTGGATTTACCACCTGTGAGAAATGAAATGAATTCGCAAAAATTTTTTTTTTCGGCGGACCCTACCACGACGGTTTTCTTGAAAAACCATCGTGGTAGGTTCGCCTATCACGACGGTTTTTTCTATAGAACCGTCGTGATATGTTCTTAAATGTTCAAATTAAGGCCCTATTTTTTGCCTATTCCACAACGGGTAAAAAACCGTCGTGGAATCTTAATCCTGGATTTCACGATGGTTAGAAAACCGTCGTAGAACTGTTACCACGACGGTTAAAAACCGTCGTGGTATTCACATTCTATACTAGTATTTAAAAAGGGTTTCTTTGGTGAAATTTAAAAAATGTCTACTCTAAACCGAATCATTTGGATTTCATAATTTTTTTAATAACATAAATTATAAGTAAACAAATAAATAAATAGACTATGAAAGAACAACGGCCTTTTGACTATCCTCCCCGCATTTACACTTATATATGTTTCAAGATGTTAACGTTTAAAAGGTAAATAACGTACATCAAAGAAGTTAATTGAGCATCTCTCTCATTATAAAATTAGGCTACCAATTATTAGACTTAAGACGCGTTTTAAATCAGACCAGACCGTTGTATGCAATTTTATGGCTGATTTGTACTTTTTCATATTGCCAAACGGTCCAGTTTGACAAACCCAATGGTTTGGGACTAGACCAAATGAGAATACCCCTAATAGCCGAAGCATTTGAGAGAGCGAGAGAGAGAGATCAGCAGAAGATAGACAGGGAGAGGGAGAGGGGTAGATGCTATTGCAAAAAAATAATAAAAATAAAAATAAAAAATCAAGAAAATCCTGAAAAGGAAGTAGAATCAACCCCCAAAATTGGAATATTACAAAATTAAAACCATTGCCATGAGATTCCAACAAACTCAAGAAGCATCTTCAAATAATATCAAACTCAACCTAAAGGCACCAAAAGAGAGTTAAAAAAGAAGCGTTTCTATTTATGTACATTCTTTAATAAAACTAATATCCTATATAGAAACTTTTTATGTAGATAAAAATAAAATGTTGTCACTAATGGAGCATTTAAACTAAATAAATAAGGGAGATCACATCAATCAATAATATATAAAAAGTAATATACAACTAAGCAAAATTTGTGCTTTATCATAAAAAGCTCATAATGGGATTTGCTTTTTCCTCCCTTGTGCTCTCATTAATATGCATATAATATTTTCTGTGTGGTTATCATTTTCCTAAGCTCAATTATCAAACTACCTCAAGCTAGGCCAGTCCAATTGATGAGAGAAGCGGGATTTGGGGTTTTAGGAGTCATATGTATAAGG
Source organism: Ficus hispida (assembly GCA_025413025.1). Classification (NCBI taxonomy): domain Eukaryota; kingdom Viridiplantae; phylum Streptophyta; class Magnoliopsida; order Rosales; family Moraceae; genus Ficus; species Ficus hispida. The sequence continues at coordinate 21,253,006 of CM046362.1, read as the reverse complement.
TTTAATCCTTGATTGACCTAAAATTAGTAATAGGTTAGTTAATATATGAAAGATGCACGTGGGGTGCTTTCATACTATATAATATATATATATATATATATATATATATCAAACTACCCCTCTAAATTAATATCATATCCTACTTTACTTATTGAAACGCACGCATTACCTATCTTCCATTTTGTAGGTGAAACTTCACTTGTATAATCCGTGTAACAATATTACTCTTTAAAACACTTTACCAGCAAAGACAATTGGAACTTTTCTCCTATAATCCCCCTAAACCTTCCACCATTTACTTTTCATGAAAAGAAATAGAAATCTTTTTGAAGAACCATTAAAGATAAATACACACACACACACATATATATATATACATAATATAGAGATAGACAGAGAGAACAACAATTTAATAATTCAATTGCCCAACATATGGCACCTTAATCTATATATATATATATATGTGTGTGTGTGTGTGTGTGTTCGTATATATGTATAGAAAGAGAGTCAATACTTGAATTGTCCAATATAAGGCTCCTCAATCATGCAATTAACTGTAGTCTGAAAAAGACTGCCATGGCCCATAATCTGATCACTAGTTCTTGAACTAATTTAATAATATGCCACTCTTACTTTGTGCTGATGTCAGCAACGTCACCCTGGTGATGCTCCTAAACGGCCCCCAGAAATGAGAAAACATGATTTAAATATAAAAATAACAACAACAACAACAAAACAAACAACTTTATTGTGGCTTCTGATGTGGCATATGGAGATATATATTCAATACATTATATATTTTACAGACATTAGTATTGATAGTGCATATTTTTTAATATAAGAACATATTAAAATTAAAAAAATAAAAAATGAACAAAATTTTATATAAATATGATGGCTTAAAACAAAACAGGTAAAATTTTATGGGTAGAATATTCTGAATCTATATGTAAAGACCTTATAATCAGTGAGGTCAAAAAGAATGTTCTTTTTAGAATCAAAAGAAAAGTTTCAAATGGCAGAAAACCATATTAAAATCAGATTCCGAATAATTGGACAATGATTAGTGTGCACTAGTTTACACACTTTTTTTAACAAGCAAATAGAAAATTTCTATCTATATATATGCGTGTGCGCGTGTGTGTGTGTGTGCGTGCGCGCGCGTGCGTTTGTGGAAGTGTGTAACAGAACTGTGGGCTTACACGTATTATTAGGCCGAGAATTATTATTATTACTCGACAAGGCCTGAACTATTTTTGGTGCCATTAATAGGAGGTGTTTTTTAAGTAATGAAATGAAATGGGATTGGTGGGGAAAAATTAGTGGGTTTGAAGGGGGTTAATTTCTTTTCAAAAAGTTTCAGAGATTTGTCGTCTATGTGAGTGTATTGCGAATCTAGCGTCGCATTCATATACCTTTAGGTATTGGTGAATAAGGGCAGTATTGTTTGGTTCAAGGGAAAAAGAGATGTATTGCTTGATATATATATATATATATATTACAAACCACTTGGAATATTTCTAAAAATTTGCCAATTATTAATGTTAAAATTCGAAAGACATATTCATTTTATATTATATAATAATATAATATGTTGTGTGTTTTGATATTTTATATATCTATTTTTATGCAATTATATTTGAATATTAGATCTATTTATTTTATTATTTATTCTTTTTTTTTTTTCCTACTTTTATCAATCACATTACATAATTTCTCTCCAATTAGTATCCATTAAAATTACTATTCAAATATTAGCAACTCAAAACACACACATATATTTACATATAATGTATTAAAGAAGCATCAAAATACATGTTATATTTTATACATTACATTTAAATTACAATATAAAATAAATATGTGATCCAAACAAAATTGACACGGCGAGGATGCAAGTGATTTCATGAGCAATTGGCTATGCTAAAAATTACACCTCATGTATTAATATATATATATATATTTTTTTTGTACATTAAAAAAATCAAGTATATCTCCGTTATATTGTTTATAACTAAGCTTCTTGTCTGAACCTAAGTCTCCATTCAAATATTTTCTAAAACATTACAAAATGTTCCAAGATTGAGCTCGAAATAGTAGAAAGACCAACAAAAAACCACTTCCAACAGCTGTGGAGTCAACCTATTTATCAAGTGTACCAGTCAAACTCATCTATTTATAATTATGTTTTTGTTTCTGTTATACATATCAATCTAAAAATGGTCTAATTACTAATAATCATACACATCAAACTTATTTATTTTGTATTATTTTCGAATTTTATCGGTGTATCATGTCGAAAATTACCGGTTCTACAAAGAACCAACCTTTTTCAATGAGGGCATGCACATATTTTTTTGCTAAGGGATAAATAACATAAAATAAATAAATAAAAATCCTATTACGAATGTTCTTCAAGAATTGCAAGGTACATACATAAAAGAGAATCATAAAACGTATTAGAATAGATTACTACGGGTTTTAATGCTTTGAAAGCTGTAATAGCTTCATTTTTAATGCGATCGAAGATTTCTTTCTTGATGTATATATAGATGGTTAGACTATGATTCATCACTGTTTCTCTTCTTTTTAAGGTTTTTTTTCCCTCTCCTTTTCTTCTGGTATGATGGTTTTAACTAAAAATAATGATATTAGAGGTGAATACAAGGACAATCATTTTTAGTGTCGGTAGAATAGAAAAAATGTAAAATTTTAAAAAAATAATAAAAAAAAATTCAATGACTTCATCCCATACTCTGAACAAGAATGGATAGAAATAGATAAATAAACCAAAAAAGTCCGAAAATAGCGTTCTCCCAAAAAAAAAAAAAACTGCAAGATCAAGAAGTAAGTACAATTTACTTTTTGTTAAACCTCATCTTAATCTTAACATATATAAAAAAACCAAACTCCTCCTTCCTTTGTACATATGCCATTCACTCCTTTTTTTTCTTTCTCTTTTATTCTTCTCCTTTTCCGTCCCTTTTTTTTTTTTTTTTTTTTTCTATTGCTAAAATTTTTGCCTCCTTTACTTGATTAAAAACATTCTCTCAAATAAATGCATACTCTCTCTTTTTTTTTTTTTTTTTTTTTTGTCTCAACAACAAATTTTTTATAATAATTGATAAATATATATTATGTTCTTTTTACTCTTTAAAATTATTGTTTATTTGTGTCAACATGCTGATCTCTTTTCTGTTTGTTTTCTTTATTATTTTTAGTTTTTATTTTTTTGTTAATTTATCCTTACTTAAACATTTTTTTACCATCTCAACTGTTATTTTCTAATAGCACCACTCAAATTTTCTTAGTGATTTGCTAAACTTCTATTCAATTTGTTACTACTTAAATATTTTATCCTTAATATATTTTATGAATAACTATTTTCTCATAATATCTCATTATTAATATTTTATTTAAAAAATTGATTTAACATGTGTGTGGTACGTGTTTACAACTAGTATCGTCAAAAAAGAGAATAACCAAAAGGGAAAAACTCAGACACAAAAAAGAGTATACTCAACATGCGAAGTTTGAGGAAGAGAGTAAGAGAGTGCATGATCAATTACCCCTCTTCGTTTCTGCGTGGTTTATTAAATTGAGCGATATATATTTTGTCATTGAGAATTATAATAAATAGCAATTTTTAGTAAATATTTAAGATAAATAACATATTTTTAAAATAATATAAATACCTAATTTATTAGGTGAATAACGAATTTACTTCTGGTAAATAATTTACTTAATGAATTTCACTATTTATTGTTATTTACTTCAAATGTTTTAAAACTTTTTATTTACCTTAAATATTTACTAAAAAATTGCTAGTTATCTTTTTCTTTTATTATTCATGAATATAGTTAGAAATGTTTAACTAATCATATATATTCATATAACGACTTTAAGATCTTTATCTAAAAGTCTCTAATCCAAATTTTATCAATTTCCGATCAGTTTAAACACCTAACATTAGTCATCTTCTAAATATTTTCTTGTTACAACTCAAAGGTATTGGAATTTACAACCGCAAATCATTTTTACTTTTCTCACACTCCTGTATATTATAAGAAATTTCACTTGTTTGGCACGTGGCTTTGAAATACTCATTTCAAAAAAATATTATTTTAAAATGTGAATATTTTTTTATTTGTATTTGGGACAGAGAAAAAACAAATATACGTAGGATTTCAAAATAATGAAAATTTTAAATCGAATTGGAATATTTTGGAAATCTATCTAAAACGTTGAGTTCACAACTATGTGCTAAATTAAATATTTTTCAAACTAACCCAAAAACAATTGAAATTCGATCAATTTTCTTAGCTGGTTTCTTTCTTTTCTTCTCTTCTCTTCTTTTGTCAAGCTAACATTAAAACAAAGAACCCATGTTCTTATGTTCTTTCTCCCTTTGTCTTTAATTTTTATGCCTACAAGTAACGAAAGCTGTTTTAGCAAAAATTGTTGGGATTTTATTAATTTCCTATTATGAGCTTACATATTAAATGACAATTATATTATAGGCAATCTAATTTAATAGAGCCAAATAAGTTATCTTTTGGTTGGGCTCTAGAGATATCTATTGAGTCTGGGTTTTAATATGTAGAAACCCAATACTAATTAAATTAGGGTTGATGTTAATCTAATTTAAGTTAGTATATAAGGGTCATTATAAGGGTTGTGGTTTCAAAGTCAAATCATAATATGTAATATTTGATCTCCTCCTCCTTCCTCATTAAGAGAGAGAATTCATAAAGTACCTTAAGAACCTAAACTGTGGAAGACTCCATCATTCTCTAATTTGTTTTCATGGATTTAGATATGTTTCCAATTAATTTTTTATTGATGATTTAACATGAGATCCTGAATTCGGTGATAGTTTTTATTAATTAAAGTTCTTCCAAACAAGAACCAAACGCAATGCAAATCCTAAATCATGGAGAAAATTGCTCTTCTTTTACAGTTTCCAGTTTGTGACGAAGAAAAAAAAAATGAAGAATCGAAAAATATATGTCTGCATTTAATTGAAAGTTTACGACGTTAGCCAAAATTAATTGAGAAAACAAAAAACAAAAAACGAAACAAAACATGGATATTTTTCCTTTTTTAGGGAGTTCTCTACTCTTTTGGCTGGCATTACTTGTTTAAAAGGCAACGAACACATGCTAATTTGAAGAAAGTCACAAATTAAATGGGTTTTTTGCCCCCTGTTGTGGTTGCCTCGTGGCCATTTGCCCGTTCCTTCAATGTTCTGTCCATTTTATTATGGGAGTGACCAAGAAACGACAATTCTAATAGTGAATATATTATTAGTGGTATAAATTTAAGTATTAATTAAGTATTAATATTATTAGTTCCATACTGTCATTACATAACTTTTGTTTTTATTCGTATATTGGCGTGTAGAAACTACCACGACTTTTGTTTTTATTCGTTTATTGGCATGTAGAAACTACGTGGTCCTCATAATACCAAAGGCTACATTCAATATTTGTATTGTGGTATCTCTTTACAACTAATATATATATATATATATATATATATATAGACATACGAGAAGTTGAATCCAATATTGATATAATTATGTTATGACTATAACTAGCTAGGGACCAAGCTAATAAAAGGTCCAGGGAAGGCTTAACCCCCCTCAACTTTCTCCTTTTTTTTTTTTTTTTTGTTTTTGTTTTTGTTTTTGTTTTTCAATTTTTAGCCTATATAGTATTACATAAATTTACATGTTGTCTCTCCAAGTCCCCCTAAACTTTTTTTTTTTTTTCCATTTCTTTTTAGGCTATATTATTTTGTACATATCTATGTATAGCTCCCTTCGTATGGATCGTTGAGACTAATTGGAACTCAAGTGCTCATTAAAGTAAGTGAATAAACCTTATTGCCACATTAAATGAATGGTGGTTTGCATAATGCAGTGTCAACATCAGTTAACTTGTGATTATAGATATAGATCGGTCGGTAAGAGAGTTAAGGCAAGTTACCATTATTGTACTGTGAAAAATATCTGTTGTAGCAATACTATCAATTAAAAGTTACTATGGTCAAAAGTAGATAGAGATTAGGTATATTTTCTTTTAAAATTATTGCAAAGCAAAAAACAGATGTAAAATTTTAGGTGTTTGGTAAATTACACATGACATTGCTAAATGGGATTATTAATGTCATCTCACTCCTCAATCTTTGTAATATATATTAGATGAATTACGGAGCTCACCAATAGAAGGAGGTCTGATCAATTCTTATGGGTTTAATTTTACAATACAGAGTATTATATTTGAGGACATTCTAACTTTGTTTCCTTGAGAAATAGATATTCTTTGTCTAAACTCAGGTAGATGGTAGCATTTTTGCAGTAGGACTGAACTAAAGAGTGAAAGGTATCTTGCAATGAAATTGACACATATAATGTATAATTGTACAACATTGCCCATGATCCTTTACCGTGCTGATGTAGTGAACCAAAAGTAGAAGACGATAATTAAGCTCATCTGAAGTGGGTGGGGTGGGCGACAGAGTTAAAATTATCGTGCAACGTGAAATAATACTGTCCAAATTGACAACATGATAAGATATTCTTTGGGCCTCTCATCCATGACCACAATTTAATTCCAAATACCTCCAATATGTCATCCTAAATATCTGATCCATGATAGAAAAAGGAACAAATAAATAATAATAATAATAATGCTTCAGCACAAAAAAGAAAAAGAAAAAGAAAAAAAATTATAGTGGCAACATATGTCACACTTCATGACAATGACAATGTATTATGGTGCAGTTAATTGGTGAACATCGAAATGAACGAAATTGAACCTTTCTTTATTTTTGGCTTTTACCTTGCTAGTACGTTCTTGTTAGAGAGATATATCTTCTATTACTATGGGACAATGAAAACAATAAAAGTCCCACGTGAAAAAACATAAGGAAATATAACGGTATAAATTCAAATAAATGAAGTGTAAGAATTATTAGTATATAGTAGAATTATGTTATTATTATGTATCACCACACACACGCAATAACTCTTGTTAGGACACACCCTCTTTTTGAACTCAAAGACCTGTTACCAATTTTACAGTGTTTCTCGTATCCAAATTGTCTAGGTTTGTTTTTCTGCTTTTTTTTTTTTTTTTTTTTTTTGTAGGAAAAATCTCGAAATATATCTACATATGCAATTCAACTACAAATTTGTCTTCTTTTCTTGACAATTTCGGCACACTTGCTCTCTAACTAGCAACAAAAAAGGTTGCTTTTCTCGTAGTATAATGAAAACAAAAATGATAGACAAATAACAAAAATCATTACCAAAAAAAAAAAAAGGATCTAAAATGGAGTGGTTGGCCAAAGCCAAGCATACTTAGAAGTTAGAAAGAAATTAATTGTCGATTTTTTAATAATGAAGGAAAATGATCGTGAATTGATAATTTATTAAGTAAGTCAACTTATTTACTGAATAATTTAATATGTTATCCTTTTAAAAAAATTATTACGTTGCATAGTAAATTGATTAATTTACTGAAAATGGTCACTTTTAATATAAAATTCCAACTATTTGGCCATTATATATAAAGAAAAGAAAAGAAAAGAAAAGTAACCCTGAATTGACTATTTTCTCAAATTTGTATTTACTCAATAAAAAATGGGAGAAAATAGGTGGATGGAGAATTTTTTAACACTTATTTATATATTTATTTATTTTAAAGGAGAGAGAAGGTGTAAAATTTCAGTAGACGCTCCCTTAAAAAAAGTATGACTTTTTTATTTGTATATCCTTTACTTATATTGTATTATTTCGTAATTACCAATTACACAATAACAAAAATACAATGATAAGTATGATTAATGTCGACCTTTCTTTTCTTTTCTTGTTTTATTTTTCTCCCAAAAATTAGGGTGTCAATTTGACAATACTGAGGGCAATAATGTACATTCCATGTGGCTATTAAAAGTTTTCCTTATAGCATAGCATAAATTATTATATAATGCCTTACTAAATTCAACCCCATCATAAAATATAAATAATACTAATTAGAGGTGTCAGAACGATCTAACCGGTAGAGGGCCAAGCCAGTTTTACTATTACATCCTTCTAGTGTTGAGCTTCGGGTCTAGATCCCCAGGACCGGCCTTAGTGCTTTGGGGTTGACCTAAAGACATACCATTTAATAATAAAACATAAAAAATAAAAAGAAAAAAAGAAAAAGAAAAAGAAAAAGAAAGAAGAAGAAAGAAAAAGAAAGAAAACAAGGTTTAAAATTTTCATTTTCTGTGTTTTATTTTTAAAAAAACAGAATGATCATTCAGATTAAAATAGAATATAAACATTAAAATCAAAGACGAATTACTATGTTATAAGAGATATAACTTTTTAATAAGATCTATTTAATTAGTAAAATCTGATAAACACAGTGAGGAGGATTTTATCCGAAATTCGAGGATCTATGATGGAAAAATTCTTTAAATTTCATAACAATTTTATAATTGAGTATAAACAAAACTATTTTAAACTATATATGTCTATAGATAGATCACTAAGAACACATATGTCACAACAAATTCCGCCACCAAAGCACAAAAACAAAATAGCATCGACCATATAGTTCGCATCCCGTACAGAACAACCACTCTGTCATGCACCATAACTCAGAGGAAATCAAACGGACTCAATTGGATGTAAGAGATTATCGCACTTACTATCGGATCACCGAGGTCGACCGTTGAAAGCTTGTCAAGCCAGATCTAACCAAGAATCTCTTAACTCCATCCCCATCAAAGTCACCGAACCACTAATCATCCTCGCTTGCTAAGACTTCATCGAACCAGGACATTGATAACGCCACCTTGGTGCGCGTCGGCCAAGTCCTAATTGATGGCAGCGGTGGGAGTCTTGCACTCTAGTATTTAAGAAGTTTGAGAAAGAGAGATCTCTTTTCTTTTTCGCTACTGAATAGATTACGTATAATACAATATTGTTTTCCTTTTAAATTGTGTACAAACTCATTAATGCGGTATATAGTTAACTCTTCTCAAACCTTTACAGTCTTTGCAGCAGGACAAAAAAAAAAAAAAAAAAAAACTACAAATCGACAACTAGTTAGATAATCTAAAATACTATATTAAAGGAGAATTATGTGATTAAGCATATTCTGTTATATGAATTTTATCAATTTTGTCAATATTTTGTTTAAATTTTAATATGATTTCGATCAAATTCTTAAAAAACGAAGATGCTTCATTATTAGAGCTTAGGATGAATCAATATTGTAAAATAATGATAGCAAATTTAGCTTAAATATCAAGCTTAGAAAAATAATAAAAATAAAATCGATATGATCTAGTTACACAAACGTAACAAGTTAACTGATTAAGAATTTAGATACAAAACAATGTCTAAATCCATATTTTAGATACACTACGAATGCCTAATCACTAAACAAGCATACCAAAAAAAAAAAAAGAAGAAGAAGAAGAAGAAGAAGAATTAGAGCCGTAAACAAACAATCATAACACAACACCGTGTACGGTACAGATAGATATATGGAGAAGAATGCATGTTTGTCTAACGCTTCACATAATAATAACATTGTCCTCCAAAAGAGGGCCATGTGAAACCCGAATATTTAAAAGGAAAAACATTATCAGAGATTTTTTTTTTTTTTTTTTTTTTTTTTTTTTGGGTAGAAGAATAGAATAGAAATTGAAAGTCTAAGCGATCAACGGAGAGGAGGACACGTAAATGAAGCATTAATCCTGGGAGGGTCACATCTAACTAATTTTTTTTTTTTATCTTTTTTCTTTTTTGAGGAGGAAGTGTGTCGGCTTTCCAAAACTGATGGACAGATGGGAGTGTTTGGATAGAGAGAGTTTTATAAAATTTTGTAAGGACAGCTTCACACGATCATCTAAATCCTTGGCTCACGCTGAGATAGACACACACAGAGGAATACGCGGCTATCGATATCAATCGTTTTCGTCTGTCAGTCTTCTTTCATTTTCTTTTTCCTTAAAAAAAAAAAAAACATGATTTTTAGTAGCACCCTTTTACTAAAATACCCTTCTAAAATTGTTTACATTTCCATTTTTTAAGTCTCTATTTTTTTTTTGTTTTGTTTTTTTTTTCTTAACTAATTGAACGCACTTGTACACGTATAAATAATATATTATTTAAAAAATATAAGAATTTAAAAATAGTGTAAAATAAGAATTTAAAAAGAAAAATAAAAAAGTATAAAATTATAAAATAAGAAAAAGAAATAAAAAAAATTAAATTTCATACGAAATTTAAACAACCAAAACTCAAATTTCTAACAAAATTTCAACAAAAAAAAAAATGTACACAAAAACCCTTTTCAACTATATTAATAAAAAATATAAGTTTTTGAATAGATATATAGAAAATTATGTATATGTGTATATACATAATGAGAAACGAAATAAGGTAATAGAAATAATAAAAAAAGGATAAAAGCATAAAATAAAAATAAATGAGAGAAGAAAAAGAAAAAGAAAAAGAAAGAAGAAAGAAAAAAGATGAAAGCAAAAAAAGAAAAAAAAAAACAATAGATAGACACATGACAGAGTGAGAATATTATTGACTCTTTTATATATGTTAAAATAAGATTAAGATTAAGGTAAGATAAGATGTTAAAATTAAGATTAAGATATGTAGTGCCAAAGTTTGTTTTGGTAAAGACATAAAAATAAAATAAAAGGTCAATAAAATAAAATAAAAAGGTTTACATATGGGCAAGATGCCGATTGATTTACGAACAGAAAAGAGATATCGAATTAGACATTAAAAAAATATATTTATTTATAGTGGTGACGTGTGATTTTATTATAAAGTGTTAGAGTTCAGATTATATCATCTTTTAATTTGAAAAATTAAATAATAATAATAATAATGTATTATGATGCTATACAAATGAATAGCAGCTATTATTGGTTGTAGTTGTGACATTTCATTTCTTTGAGGTATTTATTTTGTTCTGAAATATGGTGCCAAAATTTATGTTTTGCCCTCTCTAAGTATATATATATTTTATGTATTGGCCAAGATGCCCATTGATTTGTGAATAGAAAGGAAAATCAAATTGGATATCTCTAATAGTTGTTTATTATGATGCTATACAAATGGATAAGAGCTATTATTGGCTATAAAGTTAATCTTATTTGGATCATTGTTGGTATTCCACCCATTTTTTTTTTTTTTATAGCTAGAAATTCCACCAGTCTTTTACATACAAAGTTTTTTCACAATAATAACTTTTTTTTTTTTTTTTTCCAAATCACAATAAGTTCTTCCAAAACTTTGGGGTCCACATTGGTTTCTTATTCAAAATTATATTATAGAGTTTATAGATTTTATTTATATATAAAAAAAAAAAAGAACATTCTCAGATTTTAAATCAATCTCCTGTCTAAATCTCTTCTTTATTTGATCAACATCAGCATTGGTATAAAAAGAAAAGACAATTTCTACGTATTTGGTACCATTTGAAATTCTACAAAAGCAAGTTCTCTAATCCTATGTGAAAGTAGTGGTTTTCTTGAAGTAGAATAAGGGAGATGTTTATTACATGATAACGATAGAATCACAAAGTTGCCCTCTTCAAGGGTAACGCCATAACATTCATGGGGGATAAAAAGTGAGATTAGCATAATTTCATTAGGTAGCAACCATAAATGTTTCTGGCATGCACAAAGTCTCCATTGATGTTACAATTAGATGGATAAATATTGGTATATCTATTTCTTTAAAGACCATCTTCAATATATTTATCTACAAAACAGTGTGTAAAGCAACATTATCATGTTTTATACTTCAACAAGTAATACAATTTCTAATGCTATACCTACTTTTTTTTTTTTTTAATTATGCTTTAAAAATTTGTAAAAATGAATATTTAGTATTTTAATTAGTGTAAAAATAAAAATAATATAATGATTACCTGTTCAAATATATGTGTGTATATGTATATATATAATGAGTGTATAAAAAGGTTAAGATACCAACCAATATAAATGAAATATTAAATTTAATATTGGCTATATCTTGTGGTAATTTATTTACAAAACTTAATATATGACAAATTTGATATAAAAAATAATACTTTATTATTTAATCCAAATGTCAAAGTGACATTCATCATTCACATAATAATTTTTTAGTAGGAGATTAGAGATGCTCTTAAATTTCAATTGCAAATTTGTAGACTAGAATTATTATTATTATTATTTTCTCAAATGTTGCAATAACACTTTCAATTTTGCCTTTTATTTTCACAACCTTCTTGTTGTGAACCTAATCTTGAAATAGCGAACAACCCTCCACCTCTCTTATCCAAACAAAAACAAAAAACCAATAATAATATAAGAGAGAGAGAGAGAGAGAGAGAGAGAGAACTTGTACGTGTCCTCTAAGTGTATAGAAGGATGAATGCCAAAATTCAAAGTAGCCTTTAATGATTATGAGAAGTGAGAAATTTGGAATTTAAAGGCTCATTAGTGTCTTAACTATTACGCAAGTATTATAGCTGATATTTCAATATTTAAAACCATTTACCGACAAAACAATTGTCCTATTGGTATTGAACAGACTATATTCTTAAATTAAAATGCACATATGCTTGATACCTTCTATGTTATTTGCCTAAAAAATATAATAATTTTTTTAGGAAAAATTATTAAAAATATGAAAGCTTGAGACGTTTAATTGGTCTAATATGGTGATTCTTGATTTCAGCATACGCAGAATGGCAGCTTCCCTTTCCCCACAATAAATTCCAATTTTCAACCAAAGTTTACTCAATTTTGGCAAATTTAGATTTCAAATTTTCTTCTTCTTCCTTTCTTTGTTATATCTATATACTTATTTGCAGTTTTTCATTGGAAAAAAAAATAAATCTTAAGCTTCGTTTAGTGTTTAAGTTTAACTCCAACTAAATTATATTTTTTTATATTAATTTTTATCTTTTTTCTGAAAAATCAACAAAATTTATAATTAATTTTTGAAAAGTTAACTAATTCAAACTTAAAAATTTTTATTTCCTACCTATTTCTTCAAAAGATCATTCATCTCCTACTAATTCCAATCATAATATTCCCCAACAAATAAAGCAACAAATCTTCCTCTACACAAAAGCACAGCAGGACAGATAACTCAACAAATTTAAAAAAAAAAAAAAAAACCTGCTTAAACATAGAAAAAAAAAAAGTTCTCTTTTTCCTAAAAATAGCAATCGTAGGTTGTTGATTAGCTTTTTAATAGTTTGGCTTATAAATATACTTGGTTAAAATTTACAGTTTAAAATATAAAAAGCTACTTCTCATTTATAAGCATTTGACTTTAATTAAAAATGTAGAGTATCAATTTTTCTATCACGGAGTTTTAAAAAAAATCCTAATTGATAATTAAAAAAAAAAAACACAAAAAAGACGATTCCAAGTTTTATAGTCGAAACCAGCAATCTTGTATTTCAAAAAAACAAAAATCCAACTTAGGAATTTCCAAAAAAAAAGCAAAAGGATCTATACATATGTCCCCTTATTTAAGGAAGAAGGGCAATATTGTCATAAAAAGAAGTACTAGCATAGTGGGTCCTACAATTAAGGTCCACCCAAAAAAAAAAAAAAGAAAGTAAAAAAAAAAGAAATTTATAAAGTAAAATATAAATAGATTACAAACGCACACACTCTCTCTCTCCCCACCACCACCCCGACCACAGCACCACCACCACCACCACCCAAAAGAAAAGAAAAGAAAAAAAAGAAGCTAAATACAACTCCTCAAACCCAAAACTAGAATCCCATTATGTTGTTATGTTTCAGATCGAAATACATTCTTCTCTTCCTCGCCATTTTCGTCTTCCTCAATAATGCTTCGCCTTCTCAAAGCTCTCACCTTCTCCACACTGTTCTACGTAAATCCGGTAAATTCTTGCGTCGTATTATTGTTATTGTTATTAGCAGGATTTTTGTTGTCGTTTGTTCTTCCTTGATTTTTCGTCGTGGTTTTCATATTTCTGGTGTCGTTTTGGGTGTTTGTTTTGTGGCGAAGAGGGAAAGGATGGTGCGTTTGTTGATGTCCTGAAATGGGAAATGGCGAGAAGGTCTGTGGCGGAGGAGACGGTGGAGAACTCGTCTCTGATTTTGGCTGAGGGAAGGGCAAGAAGAAGGGACCCACTTAACAGCTTTACCCGCTACGGTGGCGGTTGGAATATCAGCAATGGCCACTACTGGGCTGTGAGTGGATCCTTCTTTCGACAACTTCTTTTTTTCATTTTGATTTTATTTTGATTTTTATTTTTTGGTTTCTGGGTTTGTGTTCCTTTTGTGTTCTGATGAGGTTTTTGGGTTTAAAATCAGAAATGAGGAACTGTGCCATCTGGGTTTTGTTCTGTTTTTTGCTTTTTTGTTTTGTTCTTGTTTTTCTGGTTTCTGGGTTTGTGTTCTATCGAGTTCTGATGAGGTTTTTGGGTTTGGAATCAGTAACAAGCGACTGTCATCTGAGTTTGATTTTGTTTGCTTTGTTTTGCTCTTTTCTGTTTTTGTTTTTGTTTTGTTTTTCTGGTTGCCGGGTTTGTGTTCTAACGGGATTTTTGGGTTTGGAATCAGTAATGAGTAACTGTGTCATCAGGGTTTTGTTTTGTTCTTTTTTTTTTTCGGCCGGGGGGGGGGGGGGGGGGGGGGTTGGGGGGTGTGTGGGGTGGGGGTGTGATTTTATTTATGTGATGTGATTTTTTTTTAATTAATAATTAGGATTTTTTATATATATATATGTAACTTGCAAGATAATCAGCAAGAAGAATGGAGTTTTACCTACTTGGATTCACCTTTTGTTATTAGTCTAAATTTGTAAGGATTTGGAATTTCTATTCTTTAAATCGAGAAGATACTAAAAGAAAAGAGTTATGGGTTGGTTCACCTAGTAGTTGATTAACCGAAGTGCTTTGGTGGAGATCATAAGTTATAAGATATCAATAAAGAGCAATCAGGTGATAGCTCGGTTTATTAGATCTTCTTGGGAGTCTCTGAATTTGTATGCATTTTGTGTGTTTTATATTCAGCAAGAAGGACCAAAAGAAAAGAGGAATTTTTGGTTCGTTCACCTGGTTTGTTTATTTGCTAAACTGCTCTTCTGAAGGTGTTTTTTTTTTTTTTTTTTTTTTTTTTTTCATGGGATTTTGCTAATATTATAGTTCTGCCTCTTTTTTTTTTTTTTTTTTTTCTTTTCTTATCGTTTTTTCCTTCAATCTTTTACTTTTTTAAGTTCTTTAGTCAGTCTGTTATGTGGCGTTTTACAAACCTTGTTCCTTTTCCATGTGGATTATTGTTTCTGATGCAGTCGGTTGGTTTTACTGCCGTCCCCTTATTCGTCATTGCCGCAATTTGGTTCGTTGTGTTCGGACTTTGCCTGTCCCTCATCTGCCTCTGTTACTGTTGTTGTCCTAGAGAGCCTTATGGATACTCCCGGACAGCCTATGCTCTCTCCCTGATCCTCCTCATCCTGTTCACCATTGCTGCAATGTAAGTTTCTGTCTATTTGTTGATTCGAAAAACGTCCAGAACACTTGTGAGCTCATGCATTTAGCTAGTTTAATACTGATTTGCAATTCCCTTGAACATTCTTTTATTCCAAAATTTCAGTGTGGGGTGCATAGTGCTGTATACTGGTCAGGGAAAGCTTCATGACAGCACGACGAGCACACTAAATTACGTAGTACATCAGGCAGATGTGACTGTCGAAAACCTCAGGAATGTGTCAGATTATCTCGCTGCAGCCAAGCGTATTGGAGTCGATGCAGTGTTTCTACCGGAAGATGTCCAGAATAAAATTGACCTAATTCAAACAAAGATCAATTCTTCTGCGACTACTCTTTCTAAAACGACTCAAGATAATTCAAAGCAGATACAAGATGGCCTGGATGGCATGTAAGCTAAATTCCGCTGCTCTAAGAACCGAACTGATCAGTTTACGGTTGTTCTTTTTATAACATTTTTCCTTCATCATTCACAGGAGATGGGCTCTCATTATTGTCGCCGCTGTCATGCTCTTTTTGACATTTCTTGGATTTTGTCAGTCTCCTATTTCCTTGAATTATAAGTAGGAAGCTTTACCTAATAGATTTCATACGTAGCATCTTATTGCCACTATTATTTCTTGCAGTGTTTTCGGTTTTTGGGTTGCGAGTTCTTGTGTACACGTAAGTAACAATCTTTTTAGCCATAATTTCTTCCTGCTTCTTCATTTTGATAGGAATTAATGGCTAAATCTTAGGTATCTAATATCAAGTCAACAAAATATTTAATTGCAGCTTGGTGATTGTCGGGTGGATTCTTGTGGCGGGCACATTCATCTTGTGTGGTGTATTTCTTCTCCTCCACAAGTAAGCTATCTTTGGTTATGCCTTGTGATTGTTTCCCTTTTTTCTTTTTTCTTTTTTCTTTTTGTTTTTGTTTTTGTTTTTTGTTTTTTTGTTTTTGTTTTGTTTTGTTTTGTTTTGTTTGTGTGTTTGTTTGTTTTTTTTGTTTTTTTGTTTTTTGTGTTTTTTTTTTGGGTGCATAAATCTGCAGTTAAGCCTCGATTACTTTGCTTCTTAATTTGCTATTCACATGATCTTCAAATCGCATTTATGAATCTAAATATTAGCGTGGTAATCGTCTTCTTTAACCAGTGGACATTTCAGTCTAAATATTAGGCGGGAGGACAGTTTTCCAATTAAACAACTCTCCATTTTCTACTCTCTCTTTCTCTCTCTCTCTCTTTCTCCAGAAAAAACAATAGTACAAACGTTCAAATTCTGTTTCGGTTTGAGATTTTAAAGCTGCACATTGGCAAGGAGGAAAGCTTTTCCTTTTTAGAGGAGGACTAGAATGAAAAATAAAATTCAATTTTGAAGGATCAGTTTTATCCCATTTATATCGTTCTTGTCTTTATTTATTTTTTTTAATATCAGGTATTCTTATAAATTAGTTTCATTTGAATAATGAGCTATTTCTGTAAATGGTATTATTAGAATGCCTTCAGGCAAATTTTTTTTTTTCTTGGATAAATGCGATTTCAGAATGCCCTCAGGTTGCATCTCTCAGAGATTATTTCGTTACTGACTATCTTGGGATCTAGCGAATCTTTAAATCGATTCATATATTTGGAAACAAATTTCTGGTGTCCAACTGCTTTGCCATTTCAGAGGATAAATTTTGAGGCTTGAAATGTATATTCTCGTTTGGTTGACAGGTCCAGAACCTAAGTTTTTAGGTTTATTTTTGTCTTTTTCTGAAGTCAACAAAAATTAAAACTAGTTTTTGAAAAGTCAACCAAGTTCAATCTAAAAATTTCATCTCAAACCCATGTTCCAAATGCATGCTAAATGCCACATTTAATGCCAATGGTCACAATGCATCGCCAACTTTGCGCCATGAACTAAAAATTGATCAGTAAAAGTTGATCATAGTGTTTTTAGTCACTAATGCAAAGTTGTTGAAGTTTAGGATGAAACCAAATATCTCTCTCAGAAATGTTTGATTGCAGCACCAAGAAAACAAGTGCCTTTTGCAAAATTTGATCCCTAACTTGTGACCCTGCCCTCTGATGGAAGCCATATCATTTACTAGTTTAATATTTAGCTTTTCTTTATTTAGGCATTTATCATATTAGCGTTATTTTCCCATTATCACGTATCCTGGTTTCCTTTCATAGCTTGTTATTTGCTTTTCGTATGAATATGGGAATTTGTAATATCGGTTTGGAGAGAGTGGTTTATGAATAAAAATTGAGATTATCGGTTTCCCACTTCTTGAGGTCTTGTTCTCTCTCTAAAATCCTTTTGTTTTCTCTCACTTGATTCTTGGTTTATGAATAAAAATTGAGATTATCGGTTTCCCACTTCTTGAGGTCTTGTTCTCTCTCTAAAATCCTTTTTTTTTCTCTCACTTGATTCTATCTCTCTAGTGGTTCTACTTTTCTCAAACGTCTATCACTTCGATCTTGGTCCTAAATCACACACTTTTCCGAGTTATATAGAAATTTAATAGTTTGACATGAGCATAATGTTTCTGCTCAAATATTTTTACATGCTTTCGTAATCTCTAACTTCTCTTCCTATGTGCATTTAGTGTGGTTGCAGATACATGTGTTGCAATGGATGAATGGGTCCAGAACCCGACGGCCCACACAGCTCTGGATGATATTCTCCCGTGCGTGGACAATACTACAGCCCAAGAAACCCTGTTACGGACCAGGGATGTCACCTATCAACTTGTCAATGTGGTTGATAGAGTGATCAACAACGTCACAAACCGTAATATTCCACCCAATGGATCACCTTTATATTTCAATCAGTCTGGTCCGTTGATGCCACTTCTTTGCAACCCTTTCAATTCGGATCTCAGTAACCGTCAATGTAAAGCCAGTGAAGTGGATTTGAATAATGCTAGTCAGGTAAATGAACAACTAAAAGTTTTGAAGATTTATTCTCAAAAGAAGTACTCTTTGAATGCCTGGTCCAATCTAATAGTCAAAATTATAATATTCCTTGTTTCTCCTTTTTTTTTTTTTTTTTTTTTTTTGTAGTTAGTATTATTATTATAATTTTTTGGATCATGTGATTTTTTTTTTCACAATTGTTATTGCATTGAGTGAAAAAGGGGTGGAAACTTTTGTCTGCGTCTATTTAGCTTTCAAACCTCATTTTGCAGGCAGTGTAGATATATTTGTATTTTTTTAATTTTCTTTGGAGATGGCTATGTCTTCAAGTATTGAGTAGGGCACAATCATAAGTTCTATTATAACAGGGGGTACAACTAAAGTTTTGGGAAAGCTTTGTGTTGAGAAGCAAAATTCTATAATTTCAGTTGGAGATTGTACCTCTACTCACCACCGTATCACTCTGCTAATGCCACTTGCTTTGACTTGTGGGTCTTATGGATCAAAAGTCTGTGATTAACCTTTTTCGCAATGTCTCTTTACCCTTCTTTTTCCTTAACCTTGTGCCATTTTGGTTTCAAATAGGTCTGGAAGAATTATGTCTGTGAGGTCTCTGCGTCTGGTATTTGTGCCACACCTGGACGGTTAACTCCCACCATTTACGGGCAAATGGAGGCTGCAGTAAACGTAAGCTATGGTTTGTACCGGTACGGTCCATTCCTTGTCGATCTGCAAGACTGTACTTTTGTGAGGGAAACGTTCACAGACATCAGCCAATCCCACTGTCCTGACTTGCGACGACATAGCCGGTGGATCTACATTGGGTTAGTTATGGTGTCCTCTGCAGTAATGCTGTCACTGATCTTCTGGGTTATCTATGCTCGGGAGCGGAGACACCGTGTGTATACGAAGCAATTCAATGGCAGAACTGCAGGGGAAGACCCAAGCAAGGCCGCATAGGCATCTTCTACTCCAATCAATGCGTTGTTGGCTGCAAAAAAGTTAGTTCTTCGGTGATGTATATTTCGACTGAAAAAACACAATCAGGTTTGTACATTATGCGGGCTATTGTTATCTTTCGATTGTGTAGAGTTTTAGTTGACAGAAGCTATTACTAATGTGTTGTTCTAGCTCTTTGAGGAATCGCCCGAGTAGGAAGAACAAAAACCTACTACCAATCTCAAAGAACATTTGCGGGTTTGCTTCATTTATAGTAGTAGTAACTTGAATTATGAGATGGTTATAAGTATTGATTTATTGACTTGATTTTGAAGCTTACTAAATCTCAGCCAGTGAGATGTCTCTTTAAATCTCTTCAATAGAATTAAAATATCAAATGGTTATGCACTTCTCTCCGAGTCTTTTGGAAAGTTGGTTGTTTGTTTGGAAGGTTTGAACTGGTTTTAGATGCCCCAATTCAATTTTTTAGAAGTACTTTCATGAGAGAGAACAAACTACTGATTTGAACCCAAATAGAGAAAGTTATGTTTGGAGAAAAGAGACTTCAATCTCGAAGCAAAGGAATGAAAATCCATGTTTCAGTTGATCGAATCACTTCTAAACGAGCGAAGGATCTTCTTTTAGACACGTAATCAGGAGCAAGTCGGATTTCAAGATGGTTTTAGACTGAAAGGCAAAAAGGAAATTGTCTAACAAGTGGCATCAAAATGCCTATAATTTACAAGATACTTTTTGAAGAATAAAAGACGTATTTAACAATATTACAAATTCAGAAGCTAGAGGTTACAAAAGATAATGACATCTTTTTAATCATTATTATTATTATATAAGTGGACTACAAGCTAATAGTGCTCAATGCTGCTAGAGACTAGTCACATTTCTTACCCCCCACCTTTTTTTTGGGTTCACTATTATAAGATTGCACCTTTAGTAATGGGAGCATGTAGAAAATTCAAACTTATTCTGAAAATAATTTCTAAATAAAGTCTGTTAGGTATGTATTTTCGAAAATGACTACAAATTTAGAAATTTTCATTTTTTTTTTTGGTATAAAGAAAAGTGAAAAGACTAATTTCATTTTGGGCCATTTGGTTTTGTTTCCAATTGTTTTTAGAAATGCTTCCTAATGTTTTTTGAAGAACGAAAATGAAAATGTTCCTTAAATAATATTTGTTTAGCAAATACTTTAAAACGAAAACAAAAACAAAAATTAGTGAGAATGGCTATTGTGGTGGAAATGAAAACAAGTGAAAAGTTGTTTTCTCATTTATATTTTCATTTTTAAGATTATAAATCTTGGCGTATGTTTTCAGAAACATATCCAAACGCAATTTACCTTTTAATCATATCCAAATCAATATATTTAAAAATATGATTAAATATAATTTCAAAAACAATATCAACAACATTCTCAAGGTGTTCTCATTTCAATTTTTATATCAAAAACAAAATCATTTTCAAAACAAAATAATAAAAACAATACCAAACGAGTCCTTCATTTTTTCTATTTTCCATTTTCTAAGACATATTTATATTGTTAATTGTTATTTATTCAATATAGCGATGTTTGCATTTTGGTGTTCACAGCAGGTAGTAAGATTCAAACTTGAATTTGTTCACAAAAAAGTAATTATACAAAATAGTCCTTTTGCAAAACCCTTTTAAAAATAAATGTTATTCAACTTATTTATAAATTTGAACAAATTTTAAATAATATTATTTTTTATGTCTTTTTTAACCCTTCTATGTTCTATGATTTTGTCCGACAACCCGTCTGCATAGACCATTATATTATTGCTTAAATTTAATCTTTACTTATACTTACTATAAATACTTAAACTTGAGTATTTGAAAATTTGTAATAATACTTTTTTTATAACTTATCATAAAAACTTTGTCTTATAAATATCCATTCTCTTAACTTATTTATACACATGAAAAAATTTCTAAAATAGGTTATACAAGATATTACATGTCATAAATTTTTTCTATGTTATTTTAACGAATAATAATAATAATTTTTAAAATAGTTTTTGCAGAATAAATTGTGTACTGGTATCCATACTACATTCGCTTGCTCATCATTTTCAGCTGCATATTGCCCATTACACACTAAAGCAATTAGTTTATTACTTACGGTATGAATATTAACTAATGAACTTTCACTCAACAAATACATACTTCTCGCAGTGATAATAAACATGAACTTCGTACGAGGATGCATGATCCAATTACGGAATTAGGACTTAGTCTAATTATTTTCAATTATGAATGTTTTATTTCCATTAAAAACTTTTTATCTTGCTTATTTGTGGGCCCCAAAGTATACAAATTGAGTGTTTGCTATCAATGGGAGGTTAGGGTTTGCAAGGTCTCTAACAATACCGAGATCAGAAACTGGACTTACCCCCTGATCAACTGAAATTAATTGACCTGATCTTCCCCTTATAGAAGGTTAGTATGATGCCCTAGCATGTCTTGTATTAGTCTTAGTCTTTAACTTAAAATGAGTTTGAGTATGCCTAATATCATACTCTAATTTAAAGTCTTATTTAAAGGCTAAGTCTAAGACTTGAGTTCCTTAACTATGAACTTATTAATCATGACACGATGACATGACATACTAATCCATGGCATAATTCATAAAGCATGGCATTAGTGTCAAGTATGACATTTACGTTCGCATGGTGTATATTATCTCATGTACGTAAATGCCGACATTTTTGTGATCATGGCATAAACATAAATGTGGCATATATGTTATTGTTGCATACTTATAATCATTAAATAGCATATCATGTCATGGTCTTAAAACATGGAAATCTTATAATCATATATCATTTCCAAACATACGTAAACATCTTTAAATTATCTTAGTATGGCATTTGGCAAACACGTAGTTTGAGAATAAAAATATTTTCATATTATAGGCGAGATTTATACTTATCTTGCTCACAACAAAACACTTTCTTCTTAAAGTCACAAACTAAACTTTCCTTCTTGAAATATATCGAAATTGAGTACTAATTTTCATACACTTTGGATAAAGTTATTCCTAAATACCTTCTCAAAATAATTTAAGACTTAATCTATTTAAGCTATCTACGTCAGCTATGTTTTTGAGACTATAGTGTATTTTCAAAACTTAAATCATAATTCTTACTTAAGAAAACTGGATCTAAGATTTTAAATCCAACATTATTTTAATACTTTATAACAAAATTTTATCTTTCAAAATACTGCATACTTTAAGAAAAATACCTCTTACTTTAAAATTTTAAATTTCCCTCCCTCCATTATTTTTCTTTTTATTTTTTTATTTTATTTTTTTGTTTTCCTGGCCAGGCATTGCAGCCCGGCCAGGGCTACAGCGCCCATGGCCATCGTCTAGCAATGCCACCATGACGCGCGCGGCGCTTGTTGATCTGCCTAGGCAGACCTGCAGTGCCCATGTATGGTGCAGCAGTGCCCAGCAGAGCTGGGCTACTCTGCAGTCTAGTCTCCCCCTCTTGCTTGTTTTTAACTAAAATTTGAAAAATCATATCTTTTAAATTGTCGAAAAGTTGACAAAACTTTCTTCACAAAAAAATATTCGTCTACATATTATCTAAATTTTTCATGTTTATGGCAAAGTCTAATTTTACCTATAAGAACTTCATTTTTTTCAAAAATTCAAAATTTGACAGTTTTAACAATTTTACCCGAATCACTTTTCTAAAATCATAATTTCATTTCCGAAAAATTTTGGAATACACAAATTTTGGTAACAGTTTTTCTACCTTTTCATAATAGTTTTCGAACTTATGAAAACTCATTTAAATTCCCAAATTATTAACGAAGGGATAGGAGTTCAAGTAGTTCATCGAGCTAAGTTCAATTTCGAAAATTTTCTCACTATTCTTGACAGAAACATAAATACATTCATAACAACAATGGTAACGTCTTCATAGTCAAATTAGCAACCTAAATTTCAACAAAATATTGACTTAAATACTAATCCATGAAAATCGTGTACTTAAAGAATAACAACAAAAGTTTCGATTAGAAAACTACCTACTTAAAGAATAACAACAAAAGTTTCGATTAGAAAACTACCTCGACGATCGGTTTTTCAGCCAGAGAATGGAACTGAATCTCCTTTGAGAATAATTTCTTGAAGGAGGGTTGAATAACTTCTTTAGATTCTGAAGGCTAAAAGGTGCTTGACAGGTGGAAAACTGAAAAGGAAAATTTAAGAAAGCAAGAAAGATTTTTTTTAAGAAAACTTAAAACTAAACTAACGATCCTACTTTTCGGACCATTAACTTACTTATTCTTAATTATATAGTCTTAACACATGTTTATTTTTGGTTTAAAAAATATATTACTTTTTTTTAAAACTTTTAAAAAAAAAAAAAATTATATTTGTACATGAAGAGTTAAACAAACTAAAATTTTAACTAAGAGAATTGAAGTTTCTAGATCATAAATATCAAATTTAAATTCATACTTAGATAATATTTAAAAATCTATAATATCATGTGAGTTAAAAAAAAGACCATAAAGTCTTTTTCTCTAAAGTACTCATATTAGTTCAGTAGTACCAAAATATTAAAATATAATTATAAAGATAATCGATATAAAATAATTTAAGAAGTTTAAATGCAGAAATTAAATTCGTGATGGTATCCCACTCTCTTCCTTAACCGCCTCTGCACCATTTCATCTGTTCATAAAACATTTAAGTGGCGGGCTGTTTACATGCGTTACCTACAACACGAACACACACATATGAGCTTTCGCTTAGTAATTACAAATTATAACTCACAAAATATTTCCATATATCATATCATCACACGTCACAACATGAATGTTAAAAAATGTATGTGATTTATGTATGTTTAATTATGCTTTATTATATATATCTTGTCTATGTAAGAGCCATTGTGTCATACTTATATGCGCGCAACCAATAGGGAGTTGGGGGAGCGATCCTCCAACAACCTCTGAGTCATATCCTAGTACTTTTGTTCTTCTTATATCCTTTCACTATTTGGAGGTTGGTATGATACTTAATCCTATCTTTCGTTAGCATCATTCTTATTAATTGTGACAATATGTAGATTTACATGTCACTATACACCTATCATTATGATATAAATATCTGTGAGGCATGCAGATTATATTAGTACAAAAGAAATTATGCACGTAAGCAATACATATGACTTATATTACATCATCAGGGAATTCATAGCAAACATAGAACATTAACGAAGAAAAATTTTGTTTTATTTTGTAGGTAAGGTTTGTACTTACTTATTTTATATTATTAAACTTCTGAAATTGTAACTCTTACTACATAAGTTCATGGAATTATCTTGATTTAACAATACCTCAATAGTAAAGCAAATCATGGTTAATATAATAGATTAAGGTGAGCCTAATTTACTTGCATCATAATTAACTTTAATAATTAATTCATGTGTTAAACAAATTTTACTAATTATTATTTTATTAGTTTAATTTTATTTAATATAACTGATTAATTTATCAATTAATTAATTAATTAGGTATTACTTAATTATTACTTTATTTACTTTATTTAGTTGAGTAATTATAAATAAATTACGCAATTATTATTGACTAATGAATAATTATATCATTAATAATTAATTATGTTACTTAAATAATCTTTCTCATATAATAATTATCAATTCTTATATTAATAATTAATTATTATATTATACTAATAAGTAATGTTTAATTGATTTTTAATTAATCAACCGTAATTATATTAATAATTATTTCAATAATTAATTATTAATTAATCTCTAATTAATCACACATTTTAATTATATAGTTACTCAACATAATACTATTGCTTACACAATTGATATTCATTTATTAACTTTTATAATTAATTAATTAAATTAATTACTTATTAGCTTTCTTAACATAAATATATGTTGTTATAGATTTATTAGTTTATTACTTTTAATCTTAATTAATTAATTAATCTACATCACCTTAGTGACAATAAGTCATTTAAGTGTATGCCCTTGAGTGGATTGTCTTCCATTTAGAATTGAGCTTGTAAGACCTATTCCCATTAGCTATGGTCATTAAGTTGGGCTAAAGTTGTCTCTTGGTGTATGCTAGTAATCTTCTAATTTACTTTATCTTGGAACATATAAAAACTTGTGATTCAAGTTTATGGAGTTTGAAATTTCACACTTATTGATCATACACTTGATTCCAAATAATTTCATCAATTTTTATATCCATATTTTATGACTTACCCTTATATCATATTCTTAATATTTAATCGTTTTGTCGGTGTGTGATATTAATTTATAAGATTTATTTAATTTTCTATATAATTCCTTTTTGAACACTTGATAACTCTTTGGAAAGCTTAAAGTATCTAATTTTTGTCCTTATAATTTATTTTCCATAATTTGAAGGGTTTCATACCTTAATATGGATGTTTTCCGTAGTGTCTCATTATAAAATATAAGTTTACCAGATTACAGTCTTATTTTATTTGATTTATTAAAACTTACGTACATATACATATTAAGCATATAATAGCTTATATCAAAGCCTGAGATGTCTACTTTTAAGCCATAAAGCTATTTTCTTATGTTTTTGAGATTTTCTTATCATATAATTAGATTTTGTAACTGTTGGTCCCACAAAGAACCATATGTATAGATTTATGGTTAAATTTAGAAAACTCATAACAATTCACTCACAGGTCCAATAAGGCAAAAGATATTTCCGTAGAAATCTTATAATGTCTAGTTTATACACTAAGAATAGTTAAGAAAGCGTTATTTTTACTAACTCAAAACATACAAAAGCCATGGCTAGATAGGGTTCCAGTAAAATATTTCGGTTTGTAGTGTTAATTTGTAAAACTCACCATAATCTACTTAGTTATCCATTTGAGGTGCTAGATACCTTGTTGGAAAGCTTAAATAATCTAGTTTTTAGATCAATAACTTATAAGCCCAAAGTTTGAGTTTCATGGGTTCAGATTTTAGAAAACCCATAGCCAGACTATACCCCAAGGGTTCCTCTTCTTTTTAGTTTTTTGTCATAAATTCAAATGCACATAAATTTAGACATAAATAAGCAAACTAAGTGATTCCAAAGCCTAAAATAAAGCTTATTCTTTGAAGAATCTTACTATATAATTTATTTTTCATACCAAAGTTTCTAATTCATGCCATATTATCACAACTATCACAAGATCTAACAAAGTTCGTGAATCTTACCAAAATATTCCATGAATCCTCTAAGATCTTGGACTCCAAAGTTCTTCTCAAAACCTCTTACTAGGTAGTAAGAAGTCTAACATTGAGATTCTAACTAAACAACATACTCTAATTCTATACAAGTGACCAAAACACAAAGAAATCTACCAAGTTACCTCTAGTAACACGTCCTCTAACTTTACTTCACATTTCTTCGAATTTAGTAACGGGGTTGCTTGGAGCTTGAAAATCGAGGAGAAAGGGTGCTAGAGGGGTGTTGGAGATAGGAATAGAGTTAGTGGTTTTTGAGGCTTGGTGGTGGCTAGAGAGCTAGGTTTTTTAGCTTAACTTATGTGAGAATGAAGTGAAACATTAAGGGTTATTTTCAGCCAATATGTGTCATAAATGGGGCTATCTTTTGAGGAATAAAAGTGGAAAAATAGTGGCTGCTTCCTCCTTGAATTGTTGCCCCTTTGAGGGGAGGGTTAGTGTGAAAATTTTATTCTACAAAGTGGGGAGACATATGGTCACTTTCAGTTGTGCCTTGTTTGTGTCACTTTGACACCCAAACAATTTCTCATTGGATCTTGCATGCATGCACACATTCCCTTCTCATCTTAATTCAAATCTGCTTCTACCTTTTCTTTGATTACCAAACCACTATCTCTAGTTATCTCTCGTTTTATTTTTTTGTTTTTGTTTTTCTTTCTTTCAATTTTCCAACCATTGATCAAGGGTTATTATTTTTGTTCTCGTCCATTGGATCTTCCACCATACAAATCCTTGTCCTAAGCTCCCATTGATCACTTCAAATCCAAATCTCTGCCATTGATTTGTCTAGGATGCCTTCACATAAAATCTATACTATTGATTTCAAATCCAATTATGACTCTTGATCAATCCTCCACCTTTGGATTTACTCCTAATTAATCTTAACCATTCATTTCTTATCTATATGACACATTAATTCTACCAATCATACTCTCAATACTTATATATTGATATGACCAAAATAAATACTAAGGTTATTAAATTGACATACTAATAATAATTAAGGTTCCTTCCCAAAAATTGACATTTATGCCTATAATACGACATAATAAATTCGTCACATAAATTTTATGTCATTCAATTCATTTTCTATGTATTTATAATTTCTCACTTAAAAAGAGAAATTCAACATTGTTAGAGAATCAACATCATCATATAAATAATACATATAAAATTATTCTTGATCTTGAAATTTGATATTCATCAAAATAATTTATTAGAAGTATATTAATAAGTGTAATCCATGATAATAATTCATAAAATCATGTTTAGGAATTTTAGGGCGTCACAACTAGAGAGAATTTATGGAGAGAATTTCTAGATAGAGAAAGAAGTTGATATTTGAGGTGTGAAGAAAAGGGCGGAGGTGGATGCGTTGGCTGCCTCTTTGTAGACTAAACTTAATGACACTGACATGTCAAGTGTCATTACGAGAACTTAAGCAAGCCTAAAGTTAATCTTATAGCTCTAAACTTTTAATCACATCATAGGTTGTCATAGGTACGTGGACGAAGAAGATAACATTAAAAGATTTAATTTAATCCTTTGCATTGATCTATGTACTAATTAATCCCTAACCATTGGATCTAAAATTCATATTTTCATAATTTAAGATAATTGAAGGTAATTATTAGATATTATCTTCAACAGATAGTTTCTTGGACTGTTAACTTGGCATAACAGTTTTTTTCCTCAAAACCCTATACTGTCAAAAAGTTAAGCAGTGCTAATTTTTACGACTTAGGAAACTTAACCTATAAGATTCTATATTGAAGAAGTAGCTCAGTAGAAATCTTATCTAATATCAAAAATTATCCTCTAGGTTCCTATGTTGTTAAAGCTAATTTGTTTAAATTTTTATCTATCAAAAAGTTAGACAGTCTACTGTATATCGATGGCGAGAATCATGATCATGCCTTCTACGACAGCCAAAACATCACCGGAAAAAAGAGAATCACGAGAGAATCGTGCAAGAATCTCGTGATTCCTCCAGCAATGGGCTCAACAATCTTCATCGGACTCGTCGTGCCGAAGGCCCGCATGGACGGATCTTCTTCAAGATCAGATTCTGAAACTTATCTGATTTTCAGATTGCGCGATTGTTGCCTTGGATTTTGTGACAACAGCCAAGTCCCCACAGCGACAGCTTCTTCTTTGAAAATGAATGACAACAATGACGGCGACGATTTGGGTGGGAATAAGTTAGGGTTTTTTCAATTTAGGATTATGTTACGATTTTTAATAAATTGGGACTTTTTAAGAAAATGTAAACAAAATTGTGTAATTTGAAAATTTTTACCAAAAAAAAAAAAAGCAAAAAAATGAAAATAAAACTAGAAAAAGAGTATGAAAAAAAGTAAATCTTATTATTTAATAGTAAATATAGTATTTACTTTGTTGTTTGAAAATTTATCAAGTTAACAAGTAAATTACATATTTTATAATAACTCTTAGTATTTACCTGTAAATCTAATATTTATTGATAAATCCACTATTTAGTATTTAATAATAAATATAGTAAAACTAGGTATTTGTTTGTAAATATAATATTTTATTAGTAAATCTGATTATTTACATGTTAATCTTATTTCTTATAACTTGATATTTACCAGTAAATAGTGATGTTTACAGTAAATTGTGTTCTTTTAGTAAATCCTTTAGTTTTACATTATTTTTTAAGCATTTTTTTAAAAATAAATATGTTATTTACATGTAAATCTTAATATTTTATGATAATTCTAGTAATCCTAGTTTTTGGGCTACATTATCTTTAAGTGTTATGAATTATTTTCCTAATAAGTAATTTATTTACTTGGAAATATAGTATTTATTTGAGATAATTCCAGTAGTAAATCTGGTATTTATCAGTAAATTTAGTACTTGGAAATACAATATTTAATAACAAATCCGCATATTAATATTATTTTTATTCTTTTTATTATAAGTAAATAGTTGGATGGCTACATTTACACAATTTTATAAATTTTATGTGATTTATAAGAACTAGATTTACTAGTAAACACCTAGATTTACAAGTAAATACTTTTATTTTTTATATTTACATAATATTTGTAATAGCAAATCCGGATATTTACATTATTTTTATTCTTTTTATTATAAGAAAATATTTGAACTTGCTACATTTACACAATTTTATAAATATTGTATAATTTATATGAACTTGATTACTAGTCAATTACCCAGATTAACAAGTAAATACTTAGATTTACTATATTTACATAATATTTGTAAAATTTTACATAGTTAATATGTCCTATATTTACTAGTAAATACCTGAATTTACTAGTAAATACAAGTATTTACTGTTTATAACGATAAATGCATAATAAATTACAAAAATTATAACAACATATTCTATTATTAGATTTTGTCAAAAATATTTAGATTTTAACATAATGTATTTCAAAAATGTTTTAAAATAAAATTAAAATATTACAACTTTTACCTATAATTTTTTAAAATATTAATAAAAACCCAAATTTTCCTAAATCAAGCCATAAAACCCTAGATCAAATCAGGAGCTGCCATCGTCACTATCGGAGAAGATGGTGAGCCTGTCGCCTAAGAAAATGAAATCTTCTATGCCAAAGTTGACACCGAAGCTTTGTATTAGAGATCGCGACACCGTCACATGCACTACTACAGAATAAAGATTCAACGACGGTTTTTAACCGTCGTGGTAACAATTAGACGATGGTTTTCTAACCGTCGTGGAATCTATAGTCGTGGTATCTTTTAAGATACGATGACGGTTTTTTAACTGTCGTGTAATGGAGAAAAATGGGCTAAACAGTTAACAGTAAAGAACATATCACGACGGTTTTTTTTTAAAAAACCGTCGTGGTAATGCAACCAACCACGACGATTTGCTCAGAAACTGTAGGGCTACCACGACGGTTTCACATGAAAACCGTCATGGTAGCCTTAGGGCTACAACGACGGTTTCAACTGAAACCGTCGTTGTTTCAGATACTAAGAAACCGAAAAAAAAAAATTTCACGATAAACATAATCTGTAATCTGTAATCCATTATTAATATGCATATATTATAAAATTGATATATATATATATATATTTCAGTTAATATTGAATAAACCGCATTACAAATATATCCCACCCTTGCCTAACCAAGCTCATGTCAGCATCAGTATAAAAATCCTTCGTTTGAAGGGCGGCTAGTCCATCAATAGTGAGGGTTATTTCTCGCATGAATGCTAACACAAAATAACCGCACTCTACATAACCTTCCTGTATTGGATATCGAACAGTATCAATCAATGTCTCCCAGTTCCGTCTTTGTCTTATTCCTCTTCCCACTAACGTCTTCCAATCATTAAGTGCCCTAACAATTTGAAAATTACCAAAACAATTACAACAACAATTATTATATGCATAGCCTAAAAAATATGAACATCAAAAAATACTTACGTCGTAATTAGGGCTTTAAAATCATCACCCGGTTCGTTTCCGAGAGGATTAAAATACAAAACCAAGTCATCCCACGGATCAATAACTGCCAAGATTCAATGTTGGCCGCTATTATATGGCATAAGAAACAGCTTTCCCTTTGCAACATTTCTTAAGATCCGTAGAATATAATCGGCCCTCTCTTGAACGTAGGCGGCGCGGTCTACATTTTGTTGAACTAGTGAGACAAGGACTGGAGAAATAAACTCGACCCATTGATCCGTACCTGATCTTGCATAACAATTCGCTAAGTATCTGCAAAATATTTTGGCACATTTGTTACGCAAAACTGAGATGCATAAGGATAAATGTTTATGAAGAAATAATTGAATTGTTTAAGGATAAATGTATTACCTGATGTAAACTATTATGCTGTTTGCACTAATTTCTTTAAATGTTATGAAATGGTAGACATCTTCAAACCCAATATATATAGGCATGTCATCGCCAATGACGAATTGTTGTAGTGGGCACATTATTTGTGTACCATCACGCATGAAATTTTGTGCGTAATAAGCCAAAGGTCTCAAATCGATGGGGATTTCACTAAATTCAAACGAAGGCATTTCTTGTTGCGCCGGTTGTTGTACCTCTGGTTGTGACTGTATTTTCTTCCTCACTGCTCTCTTTTTTATTCGTTTGCTTCCCCCGGCTTCTCGATTATGAGCATGACTGGGACCTTGACTTGCCCGGCTCAAACTTGGTTGAACGAAGACTAATCTTTTTGGCCAAGCAACAAACCCACCGACAGCTTCTTCAATACATGTGGCTTCGTGCATCGGAATAGGTAAGAGTGCACCTTTTAATTTTTGGACTATAATTGTCACCCGTACATTCTCATCACCTAAAAGAGTCCCATGGACTGTGTCTGTCGGAACACATTCCATGTATGCTCTGCCGTTTGCAACAAGCACACCTCCTCCGTTAATTAAATCAGGAATGAATAGATGGCATTCCTTACTTGCGTTTGGCATGGTCTTCGGATCCGACGCCTGATCTGCTTTTTCATTCAGAGTGCAACTAGCCTTGAAACTGTTGTGTTGATCAACTGTCAGTGCGGTCAACTCCTCTGCCATAGTCTCTCGGTTGATACCATGCTTCACACAAAATTCCTGAACGGTTCTTTCTAATGCGGCAAGCTGTCTTTTCATATCCAAGACTTCAGTATTATCCCTTGAACTTCCCACCCTGCCAAAGAATTGCGCATGCTTGACAAACTTAGATTGACCCCGAATCCGGCCCAAATGCTCGACATTGCCTAATACCTTGGTCAATATGTCCTCTGTCCCCACAGATTAGAAATTTCCTTGTATCTGTTGTTCACTAAAGTTATCCTGTAATAATTATAGAATATGATATAATTGCGTAAACGTATATGAGTATACGAGATTCATATATTTTAATTAGATTCAAAAACTTACTATTGAATCAGCAATATTTTTGAATGCTTCATTCTTCAAAGATCTATCAGGTTTTACGTGCATTTGCAATCAATTTTCATGCCTCTCTGCCCATTTTCCCATCTTCTCAAACTGCAATTTAATAATTACCCATTAGTAAAGTTATAAGAAAAAATCGGAAGTACAACATATCATTTTCGTACGGTGTCTAAGTAATTTACTTACATATGCTTGGTCACGTTTCCTTTATCCGTCTCGGCCCCCGGTTGATCCGTATTTGCTTTTCTTCCTTATCTCACTTCCTTGTTCGGATAGACTTTTGAATTCCGGGGTCTGACGATACTCAATGAATTTATCCCAATCATCCTGGCTAATTGTGGGGTAGTTGTGAACCATCTTTGGCGGTCGTTGCCACACATTTTCTTCCTCAATATGATCCCTTACAAAAGTTTGGTAAAGATCATATCTAAAATTTTTCACTGACTCTGCACATGACTTTAAAGCTTGGTTTCTAAACGAATTATCGACTGTAAACAAAGTCACTATTTCCATCCACACTCTTTCTTTCCTTTGGGCTAAATCGGCACTTCTAAAGTTAGATATCCAAATGGGTATGTACTCGCGAGCAAGCACTCTAATCCAACTCTGTAATACATCTCCTTCCTTCCCTATTGGTTGGCCTTTCGAGTCGAGCGAAACTTCAAGTCGCTCTCCCTTTGTCTTAACTTGGTGAACTCTTCTCATAATAGTTGCTCTTCGTTTACCATCCTCGTCGGGATTGAATCTAGTTGAATTCGTTCGTCATGGTCTTCTAATTTCAGTTTGAATTGAGTGTTTGCCTCGCTATCTTGTGACATTTTAAAAACAATCTAAAGCAACTCCGCAACGAAGCACGTTTACAAAAAAGAAAAAATCAAAGTCAAGAAATCATTATAAAATCATGGCACATAAACACATATAAAACAACCGAGAGAGCATACATTAAATCATTGTAAAGCCGCCGTGCAAGTAAAAATAGTTTTCTTCATAATTAATTACGGAAATGATAAACAACATAATCAAAGAAGCATTTTATCAAACATGTCATATGCTAACATAAATCACAAAATCGTATTGTTCTCCGGAAAATTGTCGAATTCGTGAATTGCTCAAATAATTTTAACGCAATTTATATCACGGCCACAATCAACAATCAACGAACGTGTAAGGAATGGATTGTGGACCGTAAATTCCGAAATCAACTATAATCAACTTCAACAATTTTTCTCTGATAATTTAGTAAACCGTCGCATTACCCAACCATTATACAACAAACCAAAACTAAGTCTCACTCAAAGAGGCATTTGGTCGAACATGTAGCGTGTATAAATTTAACATGTATAAGCAAAATTTTTCCCATTTGTAGATATCACCCAAAAATCACAACCAAAATCAACATTCCCATAAAATAGCCCGTTTTCAATTTACCACATTCACTTTCATAAGTCGTATGGTCAAAGAGAGGCCGAAAACTTACTATTTACTCGGGTGTTGGTATTGGAAACCATCAATCGGCAATGGCGACGAACCGAAAAAGAGAGAGGAAGCGGCGACAGCGAGGAAAGAGAGAGACGAGGTGGCGACTGTTCTAAATGAGGGAGGGCGAGCAAATATAGAGGGAGACGAGGAGGCGCGGGCGAGGACAAGAGAGAATGGAGATGGAGCCAAGAGAGACAATGGTGGAGGCAAGGCAATGAAGAGAGATAATGGATGGAGTAATATATCAAAACATTAGAGAGAAGATGGAGGGAATGTGGTTTATATATATATATATATATATATATATATAAAGCAAAATTTGGATATAAAAGCGCGCATGCTTTTCGGCAAAATTACAAAATTTCACCAATTTTTCGTCCTCGTGGAATCCACTTAGGAAACGACGACAGTTTCCCAGTGAAACGACGACGGTTTCCCAGTGAAACCGTCGTCCATTCTCTCTCTGGGAAAACATCGTCGTTTGTGGATAACTTTAAAAATTTGTGCTATATTTTTTAAGACTCATTTTAAATTCCATGTGTTAATATACCTACATGCGCTCAAACCTGTGTGTTGTGCATAAAACAGCCCATCAATAACTCGTATTTAGATGTATTTATTGACACAAATTAAGACATACAATTGATAAAGATTTTAATGTGCACATGCAATTAACATATAAGTTAATAGAAGTTATAAATTATATACACAATGGATACAAAATCACTGCAATTTTTTTTTTAGTCTTCTCAACACGTGTCCTCTCGACATCTAAACGAAGCAAGTGTGAGGAATCATCATCCAAATCATCAATCTCCTATACCGGTGGTAAACCATTTGTGAAAGATGGAATGTCGGTGTAATTTTCAACATCTTCTTGGCCAGCCCGAATTATTTTTGGCTTCATTAGCATAACTAAAGATAATTCTAAATTGTCGGGATCCGTTGTGTAGAAGACTTGTACCGCTTGCGACGCCATAATGAAAGGATCATTTTTGTATCCCAATCGCCTAAAGTCCACCACTGTCATGCCGTCCTTATCAATCTTAACAAAATTATTGTCAGCCCACTTGCATTTAAAGAGTGCTATCCGTAAGCCACAATAATCAAGTTCCTAAATATCTTCAATGAACCCAAAGTAGTTCATGGAACCGTATAACGGGTTCTTGTCCTTTGCGGATGAAATATACATAGACTCGGCACGAAGGCTCACACCACTGTTTTGAACTGGATGCTTCTCATATCTTTCGCGAGTGTAAAAGGTGTAGCCATTGACAAAGTACGATGTATATCTTGTGACTAACGATGACGGTCCTCTTGCTAGCTTCATTAAGTCTTTGGAAACGCTAGGATTCATACGTAAATGTTGGCTTATCCACTTCCTGAATGTCCGGTTGTGCTCATCTTGAATCCACTTCTCACATCTTGTTTTCCTTGGATTCGCGACTCTTAATTCCGTCATGTGAATCTCAACGAACGACTCCACTTCCTTAGCATTGTGCAAAATATACAAACAAGTGTTTTCCCATTCATCTTGCTTTACTGGTAAATGAACGGCCATGGATAGTCTTTTCGACGTAAATAGCCCAATGGAGGCAGCCCTATTGGGTCCGCATTGGATAAATACTCAGAGCAAAATTCAACTGATTCCTCGGCAATGTAGTTTTCTACTATACATCCCTCCAGCCTATTTCGGCTCTTCACATAACCCTTCAAAACCTTCATATACCTCTCAAAAGGATATATCCACCTCAAATCAACTGGTCCACATAGCTTGACTTCCCGAACTAAGTGCACCGTTAGGTGGATCATTATATCAAAAAAGGCTGGAGGAAAATACTTCTCTAGCATGCACAAAGTCATCACCAATTCCGATTGTAGCGAATCTAGCATAAGTGGATCGATTACCTTGGAGCAAATTGAATTGAAAAATAAGCATAACTTCGTAATTGCATATCTTACATCTTTCGTTAAAACTCCCCGCAATGCAAGAGGTAATAATTGTTACATCAAGATATGACAATCGTGGGTTTTCATTCTAATTAGCCTCAAATCCTTCATCGAAACCAACCTTTTGAAGTTAGAAGAGTACCCACTTGGAACTTTGACGGACGCAAGCCATTCACAAAGCTTTCTCTTTCCCTGTTTGGATAATGTGTGCTTAGTGGGAGGTAAGTATGTGCCGGTAGCTCTTTTATCAGGGAGCAAATTTGGTCTAATATTCATCTCTTTAAGATCCAACCGTGCCTTTTCACCATCTTTAGTTTTATTTGGAATGTCAAGCAACATGCCGACTATCGATTCACAAACATTTTTCTCAATATGCATAACATCTAGGCAATGACGAACGTAAAGTGACTTCCAATATGGAAGTTTGTAGAATATTGACTTCTTCTTCCAAGGTCCATCGACAACTGGAGCCCCCCGTTTTCTCTTTCCCCAAACAACTTTCACATCTTTAACCATCTCAAATACGGCTTCGCCAGACAAAATCCGAGGAGCATATCTTTCTTCGGTATGGCCATCAAAAGCCTTCTTTGTTTGCGGTATTCGATGATTTGTTGGCAAGAATCTCGTGTGACCAAGATAAACGGTTTTCTTACCATTTTTCAACCCGATGGAAGATGTTTCCTTCATACAAACTGGACAACCTATAGAACTCTTCACAAGATAACCAGATAGATTGCCAAGTGCAGGAAAGTCATTAATTGACCAAATCAACATTGCACGAAGATTGAACGTATCTTGACGGTGAGAATCTTTAACTTGTAAACCATCTTCCCACAAGCTTTTGAGGTCATCGATTAATGGTGCCAAGTACACGTCAATGTCATTCCCTAGTTGTTGAGGGCCTGAGATCAATAATGTCAACATCAAGAACTTCCGCTTCACGTACAATTCCGGAGGGAGATTGTAGTTGACAAGTATGACTGGCCATGTACCATGCCGACTACTCAGGTTACTATGTGGGTTCATTCCGTCTGTCGATAAACCAAGACGTAAATTCCTTGGTTCTGCACTAAAATCTGGATGATTGTCATCGAAGGTCTTCCATTGTGGTGCGTCGGCCGGATGCCTAAGTTTGCCATCGTCAACACGTTTATCATGGTGCCATGACAAATTCTTAGCATGCTCGGCATTACGGAATAAACGACGCAAACGTGGAGCTAGTGGAATGTACCATAACACCTTAACCGGCACTCCTTTTCTACCATTCGATGGCATCTTGCCCTTCTTCCATCTTGATTCGTTACAAACCAGACATTCATCTAAATCTTCATATTCTTTCCGGTAAAGGACGCAATCATTTGGACAAGCATGTATCTTTTCGTATTCCATACCCAAAGTGCTCAACGTCTTCTTTGCCTCATACATACTTGGTGGCACTTTGTTATCCTCCGGTAGAACATCTTTTAGAAATTCTAAAAGAGTCATGAAACGAGAATTCATCCACCCTCCTAACGCTTTCATATTCCATAATTTAACCAATGCCCCTAATTTCGTATATTTTGTACACCCGACATACAAGGGTGTTTCTGCGTCATTAATCATTTCCTCAAATAACTCCGGGCGGTGCACAAAGTTTTCTTCCAAATCATTTACCATATTGAACATATTATTACCAACGTCTTCCTCAACAATAGGCTCTTTACCTTTAGTACTTGTCGATGTATATTTAATATCGAAAAAATCTTCACCATGTAAATACCATGTTTGGTAAGAACAAATAATCCCATAAACGCGCAAATGCCATCTAACATTATCAATGGAATGAGATCTATGATTACTACATATTTGACACGGACACGGAATCTTATCACCTTGTATGTGAGCTTTGGCAAATGACAAAAAATCTTCAACACCGTCTTCATATGCTTTAGACAATCTATCAAACCACATCCATTTTCTATCCATGATTTGCAAATCCTAAATCAATAAATCAAGGCTTTCGAAGTCAAAGTGTGCGTAATTTAGAAAATATGCATGCATTTCATTTAGTTAATTAAATTAAACGCTGCTATACCGGTGCATTAATTAATTGAACAATTAACAAAAAAGTAAATAAATATAAAAACTATGATTACCAGGACAAAATAACAATTTGATCATGATAAGTTCGTAAATTAAACAATAAGGGCGGCTCATTGCAGTAACATACTAAAAAGTAATCCAAAAACATACAAAATTAATATAAAATACTGAGGAAAACAACATAAAGCTAAGTTTGTGTGATCATGACTTACAAGAGAGATTGATATGATTGATGGAAGATGGTGGCGCCACAAAGTGGTGAACCGACTGTTTTCGGAGTAATCTGGAATGATTTTAGTTCACTGTAGGTGCTGTATTGATAAGCTAATATCAGAGGCATATCACGGCATGGGGGTATAAATCGTGAATTTTCCACAACAATTTCAAAAAAAAAAGTCGTCGAATATAGATTCCAAGACTGTTTTTTTAAAAACCGTCGTGGAAGCCCGAGGCTTCCACGACGGTCTTTAAAGACCGTCGTGGAAACCTTGGATTCCACGACAGTCTTTAAAGACCGTCATGGAAACCTTAGCTTCCACGACGGACTTCGGAAAGTCTTTTGGCTCCATGTTTTTCTCGAATTTTTCATGATGGTTTTTTGAAAAACCGTCGTTGAATCTCCGTCGTCGAATCCACATTTTGTAGTAGTGATATAAGATAGTTGGAGATTGAAATCGGACGAGGGAAACAGAGAATCCAAGTGTTCATCAAAAATATATATGCAAAAATACTGCGCAAGTGCACGTAATCGAACAAGTAATATAGAAGTAAGTAGAGTATCGTATCCACAGAAATTGAATTACCAAAAATCAATTATAGAAAACAATCAAATTAAAAACAAAAATTGATTTGAATACTAAAATTATAAAAACTGAATGTAAATGAGTGGGTGTACCTAAAAATGCAAACAAAACATAAAACGAGGCTATATCAAAGGCTTAGATCGTGAATCAATGATGGGTGATGGCTAGAATTATTTATTTCCCCTTAGTTGCAAATCTGACTACAAATGCTGTAGGAAATGCTGTAGCAAAGTTATACAGTCAACTAAAATTCTGCACAATCCTCTTCCGAAAGATGTCGTGCTTCCAGTTCTTCAAACCGAAATTAACATATCCCTATGGATCTCAGTTTTCCAACAAGAACATTAAGCAACAATTTTAATGTGTTGTACAAGAAAACAACATATTCCTATATCATTCACTTATATTATCCAAGTTAAATCCAACTAAAATTAACCTTCCCAGAATTAATTCTAGTTTGTATATTCTTCCAATTGATGGCCAGTCAATCAACAGAAATTAAGCAATACAAAACGATTGAATAACCCAAATAAAATTCACTACACAGTTAACTCAACATCTAGATTTTCATTGCAACCTTGGTTCCATCAATAATCCTAGCTAGAGGATTTAGTTCATGTTCAAATTACAGAAATCACAAATATAAATCTCAATCCACAGATTCATCATTCCAACGAAAAATCAAAAGATTAAGAAAAGGTTTAGAAGGAACTGAAAAAATGGAAAGATCTTCATCACAAATGAAATCTCTTTCTCTAGCCGAGAATCCCTAGCCGTGCAAGTTGTACCAATCTCCTCTCTCTCTGATTCTCCAGTTCTCTCTTTCTCTCGCGAGAATCACTACTACAGAATGTGGATTCCACGATGGTTTTTAACCGTCGTGGAAGAAATCCACGACGGTTCTCCAACCGTCGTGTAATCCAGAGTCGTGGAATCTTTTAATATTCCACGACGGTCTTTTTCCCGTCGTGGAATAGGTAAAATAGGGCCAAAAAATGGATAATTTAGAACCATACCACGACGGTGACATGAAATAACCGTCGTGGAATTGAATATACCACGACGGTTCTTACGAGCCACCATCGTGGTTGATTCGTCTACGACGACGGGTTTTATCAAGTCACCGTCGTGGTATTCAGTAT
This sequence comes from Ficus hispida, assembly GCA_025413025.1. Taxonomy (NCBI): domain Eukaryota; kingdom Viridiplantae; phylum Streptophyta; class Magnoliopsida; order Rosales; family Moraceae; genus Ficus; species Ficus hispida. Next base: position 21,212,938 of record CM046362.1, on the reverse strand, counting down.
ACCACGACGGTTATTTCATGTCACCGTCGTGGAAATACTACATACCACGACGGTGATTAGTTAGAAACCGTCTTGGTTAGACCAATCTACCACGACGGTTTATGTGATCCACCGTCGTGGTAGTTCTCCTTACAACGACGGTGGCTTTATTGTATAACAAAACCGTCGTGGTATATTGATCTACCACGACGGTTTATATATTTAACCATCGTGGTAGGTTATTTACCACGACGGTGTTTTTCTAAACCGTCGTGTTATTTATAATTCCACAACGATTTCTGTTGAAAACCGTCGTGGTATGTTGTCAAGTGAACAAAACAAATTACAAATCGTTCATTTTGAATACCAGTTCATTCATTCATCCCACGGATTAATTACACAGTCAAGAAAAAAAAATAACAAAACTGATATCTTAAATAAAATGTCACAATGTACAAAAAATTAAATATAGCGCCTATACAAAATTCAACAGCATGCTAATGTGGAATCTATTGTATGAAGCGCATGACATATTTAGTCCACTCCTGCCTAACCAAATTCAAATCAGCTTCGGTATAAGAAGACTCTTTTGAAGTAGGACAAGGCCATCGACGGTCAAGCATATTTCTCACATGAACCCCAATACAAAGTAGCCGCATTGCACATTTCCTTGCTGTATTGGACAGCGAGCAGTCTGAATCAACGTCTGTAAGTTGCGTCGCTTTGTTATTCCTCGTCCCACCAGCAACTTCCAATCGTTTAGTGCCCTAACAATTTAACAAACATCAATACATCCAGAACTACAACAACAAGAATATCAATCTAATCATTAATACCAACATTAAAGAATACTTACAACGTAATTAGCTGTTGAAAATCTTCACCCGGATCGTTTCTAAGAGGATTAAAATAGAGGACCGAGTCATCCCACGGATTAATAACAGCCAATATCCAATGTTGGCCGCTGTTATATGGCATGAGAACAAGCCTTCCCCTTGGTGTGTTTGTTATGATCCGGATGATATTGTCGGCTCTCTCTCTAATGTACGCTACGCGATCTACATTCTGTTGCACTGGCGAGATAAGGAATGGAGAAACAAAGTCGTAACGCTGCTCCATTCCGGCTTTTGCACAACAATCCGCTAGATAGCTGAAAAATAATTAAGTCAAACTTGCAGCCCGAAAATAATTGTAATACAGTATCACGGTACTAATTGGAACAAGAAAAATGACATTACCTGATGTAAACCATTATACTGCTTGCACAAATTTCTTGAAAAGAAATGAAATGGTATACATCTTCATACCCAATATATATGGGCATGTCATCAGCATTGACAGACTGCTGTTGTGGGCACGCGATCTGGGTACCGTCAGTCAAGCACCGTTGTGCGTAGTTCGCCAACCGTCTCATATCAACCGGAATGGTGTCAAAGTCAAACCTCAGTTCTTCTTCACCGGTTTGCTGTTGTACCTCCGGTTCTGAGTGTGGTTTCTTCCTCCCGGCTCTCTTCTTTATAAATTTGGTTCGCTTGGCACTTGGCTCGGGAGCTTGACTGGGACCTCGGCTGGCCTGGCTTAAACTGCTTTGCAGGATGATGTTTTTTTGGGCCACGCAACAAACCCCCCGATGGCCTCTTCAATATAGGTGGCTTTATCCGTCGGAATCGGAAGGAGTGCACGTTTAATTTTTGGGACGCTGATTGTCACACGCACATTCCCCTCGCCTAATGGAATCCCATGGACTGTGTCGATTGGAACACAGTCCATGTATGCCCTGCCAATTGCAACCAGAACTTCTCCACCATTAATGACATCAGTCAAGAAAAGTTGGCATTCCTTACTTTCATTAGGCATGGGCTGCTGATCCGACGGGCCGGCTTCATTCTCATTGACGGTGCAACTAGCTTTGACACTGTTGTGTTGATCAACAGGAGGTTCGGATGCTTCCTCAGCCATCGTCTCACGGTTGATACCATGCTTTGCACAAAGTTCCTGCACCGTTCTTTCCAAGGCAGCCAACTGTCGTTTCATGTAGGAGACTTCAGGATTCTCCCTCGATATATTCATGGCATTGTAGTATTGCGTCTGCGTGACAAATTTTGACTGCCCACGAATACGACCGGAATGCTCGGCATTGCCCAAAGACTTGGTCAAAATGTCCTCCGTACCCACGGATTCGAAGCTGCCTTGCGTCTGTTGTTGTGTTAAATCGTCCTATAACAAATACACAATATGTTATTGAGCCCGTAAACATAATGGAGACAATCGTAGCCGAATATCAAAAACATTTCGTATACTTACTATTGTTTCGCCAATAATTTTAACCGACGGATTCTTGTACTGTCCATCGGGTTTGAGACGCGTGTCCCGCCAAATAAAATGTCGGACAGCATATTCCCCCGTCTTCTCGAACTGCAGTTTAGCAATTAAACATAAGAAACATACATAAAACACGTAATGTGAATTAACCAATTATTGAGTTGAAGTTGTTTGACAAAGTAATTAACGTACGATTTCTTGATCGCGTTTCCTATATCCATCACGGCCTGTCGTAGATCCGTATTTGCTCTTTTTCCTGATCTCAGTTCCTTGTTGGGAAAGCCGCTTGAAATCAGCCGTCTGTCGATACGTAATAAACCTTTCCCAATCGTCCTGGATGATGGTTAGGTAATTTCGAACCACTTTGGCCGGTCGTTGCCAAACCGTTTCTTCGTGGATATGATCCCTAACAAAGGCTTGGTACAGATCATATCTGAAACCCTTCGCCGACTCCCCACATGACTTCAAAACCTGTTTTTTGTGCGATTCATCAACAGTGAATGAAGTGACTACTTCCAACCACACTCGTTCTTTCCTCGTTTCCAAATCAGCACTTCTGAAGTCAGCAATCCAAATGGGAATGTGCTCCCGAGCAAGCACTCCAACCCAACTCTGTAATTCATCACCTCCCTTGCCTACTGGTTGCCCTTTCGCGTCAAAGGAAACCGGAATTCGTTCTCCCCTCGTCCTAACCACGTGCACTCTTTTAAGGAGAGTTGCTCGTCTTTTTCCATCTTCATCAGCATTGAATCTTGCTGCGTTCGTTCGTCGTGGTTTCGCAGCTTGAGTTTGGGTTGAGCAATCCTCCTCGTGAGAGTTTGACATTGTTAATCAATCTGAAAAAAACTGCAACACGAACCGTTATAAACAAAGCATCATTGACATTAATCATTACAAAGGCCGTGGTTCTGAAACACATTACTATCCAAACATATAACGAACAAAAACATTTAACGAACAAAATCATGACCTTTTAACCTTAAAATGCCCAAAGCCGAGCCAAACACATCCAATTTAAGGAACTCTAAAACTAAATATCAAACAAATTAAGAGGCATTTAATCAAACGTGTTATCAACCTAAGCCTTACCCAACTATTTAAAATAAATCTAAATGACTGAGACAATCAACAGCAAGAAATGAATATTTTCGCAAACCACATTCATATGCTTTATGCTGTAACAAACAGAAATTTCATTCCCCGAACTTGAAATTTAGACAAGTAATATAGAGTTCAACTTACCGGCGTGTAGAGCATGGGCACGGGCAGATTGGTTTCTAGTCTGGGCCAACACGGGTTGTGGGCGGCGAGAGAAACTTGGAAATGACCGAAAAACCTTGGCGTTGGTGGAGGATTGAGCGAGGAATGGAGTGTCAGATGATTGTAAAAGACAGTCGATGGAGTCGGAGGAGAGAATTTTTTGGGCAAACTTGCGATTTGAGCAGTGAGTGAAAAGATGAGCAGAGGTTTGGGGAAAAATGGTGTATGTTTGGGTTTTATTAAATGCGGGAAAAATTTAACCTATTCCTAAAAATTTTAAAAGAGCCGCCTTAAGCCTACCACGACGGTCTTAAAAAAACCGTCGTGGAAAGAATTCAAATTTCGAGGCCTACCACGACGGTCTTTTGGTTCGACCGTCGTGGTAGACTTCATGGACGGAAACCACGATGGTTTTCTAATTGACCGTCGTGGTATAGAATTAAGTTGCCGGTTAAATCGTAAAGGGTTTGCATATACCACGATGGTCTTTTAATAAAACCGTCGTGGTATATCAATATATCATGACGGTCCTAATAAAGACCATCGTGGTATGTGAGATACCACGACGGTCTTTGAAAAAGACCGTCGTGGTATGTTAGATACCACGACGGTCTTTGAGTAGAACCGTCGTGGTATCTTTCGAACATGCAAAATTTGTATTCAACTTTATACCGTAATCCAGATAAGCGGCCAATCCTGATAGTTGTGCAAGTATTCACCACTGTTGCTATATGCTTCCATACACTTTTGCATGTATAAATAATCAATGATACATATTTCTCGCGTAAATAAAAACCCGTATCGAAATGTTTACAACGTAAGAAACGTGAAATTGTATGTTAAGCAATTTTTCCCTTCTTTTTTTTGGGCTTCTCGACACATGTCCACTCGACGTCCAATCGAAGTAAGTGTGAAACGTCGTCGTCAAAATCATCAATCTCATCCACCGGTGGCAAACCCTTTGTAAAAAGTGGAATCTCGATGCAATCTTCAATATCTTCTTGGCCATCCCGGATTGATCTTGGCTTCATTGGCACAACCAAAGATAACTCTAAATTTGCAGGATCCGTTATATAAAATACTTGTACCGCTTGTGATGCCATGATGAAAGGATCATTTTTGTAGCCCAATCGCCTAAAGTCCACTACTGTCACGCCGTCACTATCAACCTTAACATAATTATTGTCAGCCCACTTGCATTTAAATAGGGCTATTCGCAAGCCACAATAATCAAGTTCCCAAATATCTTCAATGAATCCAAATTAATTCATGGAACTATATACCGGATTCTTGTCATTTGCGGATGAAATATGCATAGACTCGGCCCGAAGTGTGACACCACTATTCTGTACGGGATGCTTCTCATCTCTTGCCCGAGTGTAGAAGGAGTGGCCATTCACCAAATACGATGTATATCTTGTGACTATCGATGATGGACCTCTGGATAGCTTCATTACGTCCTGTGAAACTCCTTGCTTCATATGCAAGTATTTTCTTATCCACTCCCGAAATGACCGATTCTGCTCTTCTTGAAACCACTTCTCACTTCTTCCTTTTCTTGGATTCGCAACTCTTAATTCTGCCATATGGACTTGAAAGAAAGGCTCCATTTCCTTAGCATTGTGCAGAACATACAAACATGCTTTTTCCCATTCATCTTGATTTACCGGTGAATGAACGGCCGCAGAGAGTCCTTTCGATATAAATGGCCCGCTCGTTGGCAACCCTATTGGGTCTGCGTTGGACAAATACTCCGAACAAAATTCACATATCCTTTCAAAACCTTCATGTACCTTTCAAAGGATACATCCACCTCAAATACACCGGGCCACATAACTTAACTTCCCGAACTAAGTGCACACAAAGATGGATCATTATATCAAAAAAGGATGGTGGAAAATACTTCTCAAGCAGGCACAAGGTCATAACCAATTCCGATTGTAGCGAATCTAACATCATTGGATCAATTACCTTGGAGCATATTGAATTGAAAAATGAGCATAACTTTGTAATTGCGTATCTCACATCTTTTGTTAGAACTCCCCGCAAAGCAAGTGGTAATAATTGTTGCATCAAGATATGACAATCATGTGATTTCATTCCAACGAGCCGCAAATCTTTCATCGAAACCAACCTTTTGAAGTTAGAAGAGTACCCACTTGGCACTTTCACGGAAGCAAGCCACTCACAAAGCTTTCTCTTTTCGTGCCTAGATAATGTGTGCTTCGCTAGTGGTAAGTAAGTGCCGTTCGATCTTTTATCGGGGAGCAAATTCGGTCTAATCTTCATCTCTTTAAGGTCCAACCGTGCCTTTTCACCATCTTTAGTCTTATTTGGAATGTCAAGCAACGTGCCCACTATCGACTCACATACGTTTTTCTCAATATGCATGACGTCTAAGTAATGTCGAACGTAAAGTGACTTCCAATATGGAAGTTCATAGAAAATTGACTTCTTCTTCCAAGGGCCATCGACAGCTGGATCCTTATGTTTTCTCTTTCCCAAAACTACCTTGACATCTTCAACCATCTCAAAAACATCTTCGCCAGTCAAATCCGAGGAGCGATTCTTTCTTCGGTATTACCATCAAAAGCCTTCTTCTGTTTGCGATAGCGATGATTTTTCGGCAAGAACCTCCGATGACCAAGGTAAACGGTTTTCCTACCGTATTTCAACCTGATAGAAGATGTTTCCTTCATACAAACGGGACAACCTATAGAACTCTTCACAGGATAACCAGAGAGGTTGCCAAGTGCAGGAAAGTCATTAATTGACCAATCAACATTGCGCGAAGATTGAACGTATCTTGACGGTAAGAATCTCTTACTTGTAAACCATCATCCCACAACCTGTTTAGGTCATCGATTAATGGTGCCAAGTACACATCAATATCATTCCCTGGTTGTTGAGGGCCTGATATCAATAATGTCAACATCAAGAACTTCTGCTTCATGCAAACGTCTGGAGGGAGATTGTAGTTGACCAGTATGACTGGCCAGGTACTATGCCGACTACTCATGTTACTGTGCGGGTTTATTCCATCCGTCGACAAACCGAGACGTAAATTCCTTGGTTCTGCACTAAAGTCTGGATGATTGTCATCGAAGGTCTTCCATTGCGGTGCATCGGCCGGATGCCTAAGCTTGCCATCGTCTACACGTGTATCGTGATGCCATGTCAAACTCTTAGCATGTTTTGCATTACGGAATAAACGGCGGAAACGTGGAGCTGGTGGAATGTACCATAACACCTTCACCGGCACTCCTTTACTACCATTCGATGGAATTTTGCCCTTCTTCCATCTTGACTCATTACAAACCGGACATTCATCTAAATCTCATTTTCTTTCCGATAAAGTACGCAATCGTTTGGACAAGCATGTATCTTTTTGTATTCCATTCCCAACGTGCTCAAAGTCTTTTCTCCTCGTACATACTAGGTGGCACTTTGTTATCCGCCGGTAGAACATCTTTTAGAAAAGCTAAAAGAGTCGTGAAACTAGAATTCGTCCACCCTCCCGACGCTTTCATATTCCATAATTTAACCAATGCTCCTAATTTTGTATATTTTGTACACCCGACGTACAAGGGCGTTTCGGCATCATTATCATTTCCTCAAATAACTCCGGCCGGTGCACAAAGTTTTTTTCCAAATCATTTATCATATTGTACATAGATTCACCACCGTCTTCCTCCACATCGGCTCCTTATCTTTAGTACTAGTCTGACTATACTTAAAACCGACGAAATCTTCACCATGTAAATACCATGTTTTGGTAAGAACAAATAATCTCATAAGCAAGCAAATGCCCTCTAACATCATCAATTGAATGGGATCTATGATTACCACAAACTTGACACGGACACCGAATCTTTATCGTCTTGCATATGAGCTTTGGCAATGATAAAAATTCTTCGACACCATCTTCATATGCTTTAGACAATCTATCAAACCACATCCATTTCCTATCCATGATTAGCGCGCAAATCCTAAATCAATCAATAAAAGTTCTCGATAAGTCAATATAAGGTGTGCATCTTTTTTAATTTTTGACATGAATATCATTAATTGCATGCACTTAATTCATAGCTAGTTATATATAAAGACCCCTGCTCATGCATTAATTAAATCAACAATATATTTACTAAATTAAAACTCCAAAAAACATAACAAAACTAAAAATACCATTATAAATTAAAAACCGGCCCGGGTTATTTAGCTTAAAAAAAAACTATAAATACATCGTAATATATAGGATTTATATATAAATAAATTTCTTTAATTATTTAACTAAAAATCCAAACTAATTTAAATAAACCAAATTAAAAATACATTGATCGTCATGAGATCACTTAATTAATTAAACACTTTGCAGTATATAACGTATCAAAAGCAATCCAACAAATTTCAAATTAAAATTTACATAATATGGCCGGAGTTCGTAAATAAAAATATATACAGAGGAAAACAACTTCCTTGTTAGTTAATTTGTGTCATCATCACTTACAAAAACGACGGGAGAGCAGTAGAGGCCGGTGGTTAGAATCCTTTGCGGTGTATGGAAACTGTTGAAGGAGCGATCTGATATGATTTTGATTCACGGCAGCAGCTCTACCAATGTTGGAAAAACAGGGCAACACCTTTTATATATGACTGAAAAAAAGTACGATATTCCACCACGGTTTTATGGAAACCGTCGTGTAAGAACGTAATTACACGACGGTTTTTAGACAACCGTCGTGTAATACACGGAAATACCACGACGGTTGTATAGAACCGTCGTGTAATAATCCAGATATTCCACGACGGTTCCCATAAACCGTCGTGGAATATATACTTCCATGACGGTTTTACACAACCGTCGTGGAAATACAATATTCCGACGGTTTTAAACAACCGTGGTGGAAATATAAAATTCCACGACGGTTTTCGGATGCCACTTTTCTGTTCCGTGTTTTTGCCATCGTTTCAACGACGGTTTTTAAAAAACGGTCGTCCAATCTCAGTCGTGGGAAGCGACATTCTGTAGTAGTGCATAGTGTATTCGGCTCGCCTCTCCCTTTTTCCACAGAAACCCTCCCTTTAAATTGTTAACTTTCCCTTTTTATTCAATCCTCCAAAAGATGCCCTAGCTCCACATGCCC
>CM046362.1:21032485-21204133 GCA_025413025.1 Ficus hispida | reverse complement strand
GTTTTTTTAAAAACCGTCGTGGAAGCCCGAGGCTTCCACGACGGTCTTTAAAGACCGTCGTGGAAACCTTGGATTCCACGACAGTCTTTAAAGACCGTCATGGAAACCTTAGCTTCCACGACGGACTTCGGAAAGTCTTTTGGCTCCATGTTTTTCTCGAATTTTTCATGATGGTTTTTTGAAAAACCGTCGTTGAATCTCCGTCGTCGAATCCACATTTTGTAGTAGTGATATAAGATAGTTGGAGATTGAAATCGGACGAGGGAAACAGAGAATCCAAGTGTTCATCAAAAATATATATGCAAAAATACTGCGCAAGTGCACGTAATCGAACAAGTAATATAGAAGTAAGTAGAGTATCGTATCCACAGAAATTGAATTACCAAAAATCAATTATAGAAAACAATCAAATTAAAACAAAAATTGATTTGAATACTAAAATTATAAAAACTGAATGTAAATGAGTGGGTGTACCTAAAAATGCAAACAAAACATAAAACGAGGCTATATCAAAGGCTTAGATCGTGAATCAATGATGGGTGATGGCTAGAATTATTTATTTCCCCTTAGTTGCAAATCTGACTACAAATGCTGTAGGAAATGCTGTAGCAAAGTTATACAGTCAACTAAAATTCTGCACAATCCTCTTCCGAAAGATGTCGTGCTTCCAGTTCTTCAAACCGAAATTAACATATCCCTATGGATCTCAGTTTTCCAACAAGAACATTAAGCAACAATTTTAATGTGTTGTACAAGAAAACAACATATTCCTATATCATTCACTTATATTATCCAAGTTAAATCCAACTAAAATTAACCTTCCCAGAATTAATTCTAGTTTGTATATTCTTCCAATTGATGGCCAGTCAATCAACAGAAATTAAGCAATACAAAACGATTGAATAACCCAAATAAAATTCACTACACAGTTAACTCAACATCTAGATTTTCATTGCAACCTTGGTTCCATCAATAATCCTAGCTAGAGGATTTAGTTCATGTTCAAATTACAGAAATCACAAATATAAATCTCAATCCACAGATTCATCATTCCAACGAAAAATCAAAAGATTAAGAAAAGGTTTAGAAGGAACTGAAAAAATGGAAAGATCTTCATCACAAATGAAATCTCTTTCTCTAGCCGAGAATCCCTAGCCGTGCAAGTTGTACCAATCTCCTCTCTCTCTGATTCTCCAGTTCTCTCTTTCTCTCGCGAGAATCACTACTACAGAATGTGGATTCCACGATGGTTTTTAACCGTCGTGGAAGAAATCCACGACGGTTCTCCAACCGTCGTGTAATCCAGAGTCGTGGAATCTTTTAATATTCCACGACGGTCTTTTTCCCGTCGTGGAATAGGTAAAATAGGGCCAAAAAATGGATAATTTAGAACCATACCACGACGGTGACATGAAATAACCGTCGTGGAATTGAATATACCACGACGTTCTTACGAGCCACCATCGTGGTTGATTCGTCTACGACGACGGGTTTATCAAGTCACCGTCGTGGTATTCAGTATACCACGACGGTTATTTCATGTCACCGTCGTGGAAATACTACATACCACGACGGTATTAGTTAGAAACCGTCTTGGTTAGACCAATCTACCACGACGGTTTATGTGATCCACCGTCGTGGTAGTTCTCCTTACAACGACGGTGGCTTATTGTATAACAAAACCGTCGTGGTATATTGATCTACCACGACGGTTTATATATTTAACCGTCGTGGTAGGTTATTTACCACGACGGTGTTTTTCTAAACCGTCGTGTTATTTATAATTCCACAACGATTTCTGTTGAAAACCGTCGTGGTATGTTGTCAAGTGAACAAAACAAATTACAAATCGTTCATTTTGAATACCAGTTCATTCATTCATCCCACGGATTAATTACACAGTCAAGAAAAAAAATAACAAAACTGATATCTTAAATAAAATGTCACAATGTACAAAAAAATTAAATATAGCGCCTATACAAAATTCAACAGCATGCTAATGTGGAATCTATTGTATGAAGCGCATGACATATTTAGTCCACTCCTGCTAACCAAATTCAAATCAGCTTCGGTATAAGAGACTCTTTGAAGTAGGACAAGGCCATCGACGGTCAAGCATATTTCTCACATGAACCCCAATACAAAGTAGCCGCATTGCACATTTCCTTGCTGTATTGGACAGCGAGCAGTCTGAATCAACGTCTGTAAGTTGCGTCGCTTTGTTATTCCTCGTCCCACCAGCAACTTCCAATCGTTTAGTGCCCTAACAATTTAACAAACATCAATACATCCAGAACTACAACAACAAGAATATCAATCTAATCATTAATACCAACATTAAAGAATACTTACAACGTAATTAGCTGTTGAAAATCTTCACCCGGATCGTTTCTAAGAGGATTAAAATAGAGGACCGAGTCATCCCACGGATTAATAACACCAATATCCAATGTTGGCCGCTGTTATATGCATGAGAACAAGCCTTCCCCTTGGTGTGTTTGTTATGATCCGGATGATATTGTCGGCTCTCTCTCTAATGTACGCTACGCGATCTACATTCTGTTGCACTGGCGAGATAAGGAATGGAGAAACAAAGTCGTAACGCTGCTCCATTCCGGCTTTTGCACAACAATCCGCTAGATAGCTGAAAAATAATTAAGTCAAACTTGCAGCCCGAAAATAATTGTAATACAGTATCACGGTACTAATTGGAACAAGAAAAATGACATTACCTGATGTAAACCATTATACTGCTTGCACAAATTTCTTGAAAAGAAATGAAATGGTATACATCTTCATACCCAATATATATGGGCATGTCATCAGCATTGACAGACTGCTGTTGTGGGCACGCGATCTGGGTACCGTCAGTCAAGCACCGTTGTGCGTAGTTCGCCAACCGTCTCATATCAACCGGAATGGTGTCAAAGTCAAACCTCAGTTCTTCTTCACCGGTTTGCTGTTGTACCTCCGGTTCTGAGTGTGGTTTCTTCCTCCCGGCTCTCTTCTTTATAAATTTGGTTCGCTTGGCACTTGGCTCGGGAGCTTGACTGGGACCTCGGCTGGCCTGGCTTAAACTGCTTTGCAGGATGATGTTTTTTTGGGCCACGCAACAAACCCCCCGATGGCCTCTTCAATATAGGTGGCTTTATCCGTCGGAATCGGAAGGAGTGCACGTTTAATTTTTGGGACGCTGATTGTCACACGCACATTCCCCTCGCCTAATGGAATCCCATGGACTGTGTCGATTGGAACACAGTCCATGTATGCCCTGCCAATTGCAACCAGAACTTCTCCACCATTAATGACATCAGTCAAGAAAAGTTGGCATTCCTTACTTTCATTAGGCATGGGCTGCTGATCCGACGGGCCGGCTTCATTCTCATTGACGGTGCAACTAGCTTTGACACTGTTGTGTTGATCAACAGGAGGTTCGGATGCTTCCTCAGCCATCGTCTCACGGTTGATACCATGCTTTGCACAAAGTTCCTGCACCGTTCTTTCCAAGGCAGCCAACTGTCGTTTCATGTAGGAGACTTCAGGATTCTCCCTCGATATATTCATGGCATTGTAGTATTGCGTCTGCGTGACAAATTTTGACTGCCCACGAATACGACCGGAATGCTCGGCATTGCCCAAAGACTTGGTCAAAATGTCCTCCGTACCCACGGATTCGAAGCTGCCTTGCGTCTGTTGTTGTGTTAAATCGTCCTATAACAAATACACAATATGTTATTGAGCCCGTAAACATAATGGAGACAATCGTAGCCGAATATCAAAAACATTTCGTATACTTACTATTGTTTCGCCAATAATTTTAACCGACGGATTCTTGTACTGTCCATCGGGTTTGAGACGCGTGTCCCGCCAAATAAAATGTCGGACAGCATATTCCCCCGTCTTCTCGAACTGCAGTTTAGCAATTAAACATAAGAAACATACATAAAACACGTAATGTGAATTAACCAATTATTGAGTTGAAGTTGTTTGACAAAGTAATTAACGTACGATTTCTTGATCGCGTTTCCTATATCCATCACGGCCTGTCGTAGATCCGTATTTGCTCTTTTTCCTGATCTCAGTTCCTTGTTGGGAAAGCCGCTTGAAATCAGCCGTCTGTCGATACGTAATAAACCTTTCCCAATCGTCCTGGATGATGGTTAGGTAATTTCGAACCACTTTGGCCGGTCGTTGCCAAACCGTTTCTTCGTGGATATGATCCCTAACAAAGGCTTGGTACAGATCATATCTGAAACCCTTCGCCGACTCCCCACATGACTTCAAAACCTGTTTTTTGTGCGATTCATCAACAGTGAATGAAGTGACTACTTCCAACCACACTCGTTCTTTCCTCGTTTCCAAATCAGCACTTCTGAAGTCAGCAATCCAAATGGGAATGTGCTCCCGAGCAAGCACTCCAACCCAACTCTGTAATTCATCACCTCCCTTGCCTACTGGTTGCCCTTTCGCGTCAAAGGAAACCGGAATTCGTTCTCCCCTCGTCCTAACCACGTGCACTCTTTTAAGGAGAGTTGCTCGTCTTTTTCCATCTTCATCAGCATTGAATCTTGCTGCGTTCGTTCGTCGTGGTTTCGCAGCTTGAGTTTGGGTTGAGCAATCCTCCTCGTGAGAGTTTGACATTGTTAATCAATCTGAAAAAAAACTGCAACACGAACCGTTATAAACAAAGCATCATTGACATTAAATCATTACAAAGGCCGTGGTTCTGAAACACATTACTATCCAAACATATAACGAACAAAAACATTTAACGAACAAAATCATGACCTTTTAACCTTAAAATGCCCAAAGCCGAGCCAAACACATCCAATTTAAGGAACTCTAAAACTAAATATCAAACAAATTAAGAGGCATTTAATCAAACGTGTTATCAACCTAAGCCTTACCCAACTATTTAAAATAAATCTAAATGACTGAGACAATCAACAGCAAGAAATGAATATTTTCGCAAACCACATTCATATGCTTTATGCTGTAACAAACAGAAATTTCATTCCCCGAACTTGAAATTTAGACAAGTAATATAGAGTTCAACTTACCGGCGTGTAGAGCGTGGGCACGGGCAGATTGGTTTCTAGTCTGGGCCAACACGGGTTGTGGGCGGCGAGAGAAACTTGGAAATGACCGAAAAACCTTGGCGTTGGTGGAGGATTGAGCGAGGAATGGAGTGTCAGATGATTGTAAAAGACAGTCGATGGAGTCGGAGGAGAGAATTTTTTGGGCAAACTTGCGATTTGAGCAGTGAGTGAAAAGATGAGCAGAGGTTTGGGGAAAAATGGTGTATGTTTGGGTTTTATTAAATGCGGGAAAAATTTAACCTATTCCTAAAAATTTTAAAAGAGCCGCCTTAAGCCTACCACGACGGTCTTAAAAAAACCGTCGTGGAAAGAATTCAAATTTCGAGGCCTACCACGACGGTCTTTTGGTTCGACCGTCGTGGTAGACTTCATGGACGGAAACCACGATGGTTTTCTAATTGACCGTCGTGGTATAGAATTAAGTTGCCGGTTAAATCGTAAAGGGTTTGCATATACCACGATGGTCTTTTAATAAAACCGTCGTGGTATATCAATATATCATGACGGTCCTAATAAAGACCATCGTGGTATGTGAGATACCACGACGGTCTTTGAAAAAGACCGTCGTGGTATGTTAGATACCACGACGGTCTTTGAGTAGAACCGTCGTGGTATCTTTCGAATATGCAAAATTTGTATTCAACTTTATACCGTAATCCAGATAAGCGGCCAATCCTGATAGTTGTGCAAGTATTCACCACTGTTGCTATATGCTTCCATACACTTTTGCATGTATAAATAATCAATGATACATATTTCTCGCGTAAATAAAAACCCGTATCGAAATGTTTACAACGTAAGAAACGTGAAATTGTATGTTAAGCAATTTTTCCCTTCTTTTTTTTGGGCTTCTCGACACATGTCCACTCGACGTCCAATCGAAGTAAGTGTGAAACGTCGTCGTCAAAATCATCAATCTCATCCACCGGTGGCAAACCCTTTGTAAAAAGTGGAATCTCGATGCAATCTTCAATATCTTCTTGGCCATCCCGGATTGATCTTGGCTTCATTGGCACAACCAAAGATAACTCTAAATTTGCAGGATCCGTTATATAAAATACTTGTACCGCTTGTGATGCCATGATGAAAGGATCATTTTTGTAGCCCAATCGCCTAAAGTCCACTACTGTCACGCCGTCACTATCAACCTTAACATAATTATTGTCAGCCCACTTGCATTTAAATAGGGCTATTCGCAAGCCACAATAATCAAGTTCCCAAATATCTTCAATGAATCCAAATTAATTCATGGAACTATATACCGGATTCTTGTCATTTGCGGATGAAATATGCATAGACTCGGCCCGAAGTGTGACACCACTATTCTGTACGGGATGCTTCTCATCTCTTGCCCGAGTGTAGAAGGAGTGGCCATTCACCAAATACGATGTATATCTTGTGACTATCGATGATGGACCTCTGGATAGCTTCATTACGTCCTGTGAAACTCCTTGCTTCATATGCAAGTATTTTCTTATCCACTCCCGAAATGACCGATTCTGCTCTTCTTGAAACCACTTCTCACTTCTTCCTTTTCTTGGATTCGCAACTCTTAATTCTGCCATATGGACTTGAAAGAAAGGCTCCATTTCCTTAGCATTGTGCAGAACATACAAACATGCTTTTTCCCATTCATCTTGATTTACCGGTGAATGAACGGCCGCAGAGAGTCCTTTCGATATAAATGGCCCGCTCGTTGGCAACCCTATTGGGTCTGCGTTGGACAAATACTCCGAACAAAATTCACATATCCTTTCAAAACCTTCATGTACCTTTCAAAGGATACATCCACCTCAAATACACCGGGCCACATAACTTAACTTCCCGAACTAAGTGCACACAAAGATGGATCATTATATCAAAAAAGGATGGTGGAAAATACTTCTCAAGCAGGCACAAGGTCATAACCAATTCCGATTGTAGCGAATCTAACATCATTGGATCAATTACCTTGGAGCATATTGAATTGAAAAATGAGCATAACTTTGTAATTGCGTATCTCACATCTTTTGTTAGAACTCCCCGCAAAGCAAGTGGTAATAATTGTTGCATCAAGATATGACAATCATGTGATTTCATTCCAACGAGCCGCAAATCTTTCATCGAAACCAACCTTTTGAAGTTAGAAGAGTACCCACTTGGCACTTTCACGGAAGCAAGCCACTCACAAAGCTTTCTCTTTTCGTGCCTAGATAATGTGTGCTTCGCTAGTGGTAAGTAAGTGCCGTTCGATCTTTTATCGGGGAGCAAATTCGGTCTAATCTTCATCTCTTTAAGGTCCAACCGTGCCTTTTCACCATCTTTAGTCTTATTTGGAATGTCAAGCAACGTGCCCACTATCGACTCACATACGTTTTTCTCAATATGCATGACGTCTAAGTAATGTCGAACGTAAAGTGACTTCCAATATGGAAGTTCATAGAAAATTGACTTCTTCTTCCAAGGGCCATCGACAGCTGGATCCTTATGTTTTCTCTTTCCCAAAACTACCTTGACATCTTTAACCATCTCAAAAACATCTTCGCCAGTCAAAATCCGAGGAGCGATTCTTTCTTCGGTATTACCATCAAAAGCCTTCTTCTGTTTGCGATAGCGATGATTTTTCGGCAAGAACCTCCGATGACCAAGGTAAACGGTTTTCCTACCGTATTTCAACCTGATAGAAGATGTTTCCTTCATACAAACGGGACAACCTATAGAACTCTTCACAGGATAACCAGAGAGGTTGCCAAGTGCAGGAAAGTCATTAATTGACCAAATCAACATTGCGCGAAGATTGAACGTATCTTGACGGTAAGAATCTCTTACTTGTAAACCATCATCCCACAACCTGTTTAGGTCATCGATTAATGGTGCCAAGTACACATCAATATCATTCCCTGGTTGTTGAGGGCCTGATATCAATAATGTCAACATCAAGAACTTCTGCTTCATGCAAACGTCTGGAGGGAGATTGTAGTTGACCAGTATGACTGGCCAGGTACTATGCCGACTACTCATGTTACTGTGCGGGTTTATTCCATCCGTCGACAAACCGAGACGTAAATTCCTTGGTTCTGCACTAAAGTCTGGATGATTGTCATCGAAGGTCTTCCATTGCGGTGCATCGGCCGGATGCCTAAGCTTGCCATCGTCTACACGTGTATCGTGATGCCATGTCAAACTCTTAGCATGTTTTGCATTACGGAATAAACGGCGGAAACGTGGAGCTGGTGGAATGTACCATAACACCTTCACCGGCACTCCTTTACTACCATTCGATGGAATCTTGCCCTTCTTCCATCTTGACTCATTACAAACCGGACATTCATCTAAATCTTCATTTTCTTTCCGATAAAGTACGCAATCGTTTGGACAAGCATGTATCTTTTTGTATTCCATTCCCAACGTGCTCAAAGTCTTTTTCTCCTCGTACATACTAGGTGGCACTTTGTTATCCGCCGGTAGAACATCTTTTAGAAAAGCTAAAAGAGTCGTGAAACTAGAATTCGTCCACCCTCCCGACGCTTTCATATTCCATAATTTAACCAATGCTCCTAATTTTGTATATTTTGTACACCCGACGTACAAGGGCGTTTCGGCATCATTAATCATTTCCTCAAATAACTCCGGCCGGTGCACAAAGTTTTTTTCCAAATCATTTATCATATTGTACATAGATTCACCACCGTCTTCCTCCACAATCGGCTCCTTATCTTTAGTACTAGTCTGACTATACTTAAAACCGACGAAATCTTCACCATGTAAATACCATGTTTGGTAAGAACAAATAATCTCATAAGCAAGCAAATGCCCTCTAACATCATCAATTGAATGGGATCTATGATTACCACAAACTTGACACGGACACCGAATCTTATCGTCTTGCATATGAGCTTTGGCAAATGATAAAAATTCTTCGACACCATCTTCATATGCTTTAGACAATCTATCAAACCACATCCATTTCCTATCCATGATTAGCGCGCAAATCCTAAATCAATCAATAAAAGTTCTCGATAAGTCAATATAAGGTGTGCATCTTTTTTAATTTTTGACATGAATATCATTAATTGCATGCACTTAATTCATAGCTAGTTATATATAAAGACCCCTGCTCATGCATTAATTAAATCAACAATATATTTACTAAATTAAAACTCCAAAAAACATAACAAAACTAAAAATACCATTATAAATTAAAAACCGGCCCGGGTTATTTAGCTTAAAAAAAAACTATAAATACATCGTAATATATAGGATTTATATATAAATAAATTTCTTTAATTATTTAACTAAAAAATCCAAACTAATTTAAATAAAACCAAATTAAAAATACATTGATCGTCATGAGATCACTTAATTAATTAAACACTTTGCAGTATATAACGTATCAAAAGCAATCCAACAAATTTCAAATTAAAATTTACATAATATGGCCGAGTTCGTAAATAAAAATATATACAGAGGAAAACAACTTCCTTGTTTAGTTAATTTGTGTCATCATCACTTACAAAAACGACGGGAGAGCAGTAGAGGCGGTGGTTAGAATCCTTTGCGGTGTATGGAACTGTTGAAGGAGCGATCTGATATGATTTTGATTCACGGCAGCAGCTCTACCAATGTGGAAAAAACAGGGCAACACCTTTTATATATGACTGAAAAAAAGTACGATATTTCCACCACGGTTTTATGGAAACCGTCGTGTAAGAACGTAATTACACGACGGTTTTTAGACAACCGTCGTGTAATACACGGAAATACCACGACGGTTGTATAGAACCGTCGTGTAATAATCCAGATATTCCACGACGGTTCCCATAAACCGTCGTGGAATATATACTTCTATGACGGTTTTACACAACCGTCGTGGAAATACAATATTCCACGATGGTTTTAAACAACCGTGGTGGAAATATAAAATTCCACGACGGTTTTCGGATGCCACTTTTCTGTTCCGTGTTTTTGCCATCGTTTCAACGACGGTTTTTAAAAAACGGTCGTCCAATCTCAGTCGTGGAAGCGACATTCTGTAGTAGTGCATAGTGTATTTCGGCTCGCCTCTCCCTTTTTTCCACAGAAACGGCCTCCCTTTAAATTGTTAACTTTCCCTTTTTATTCCAATCCTCCAAAAGATGCCCTAGCTCCACATGCCCTCTTGATAGCTAATATTAGTGACCTTCTTACAGCTGTTGTGCATAGACAAAAATGGGCCAAGCTGTAATGCAAAACTTGGGCCCACATGCTCCTTTAATTTAATTCTTTACTGCTGTAACTTTGCTGTGACTTTGCTATAGCATTACTGTAGCAATCTGATGCATTTCAGCTGCCAATTTCGTCATCTCCTCTAATCTAGTGGGCCTCTATCCTTTTGACACCATGGGCTCCGGCTGTAATGGCAACACAAAATTAAACTTAGAAATATGCTAAAAGTCAAAATTATCTACAACTCTTTACCCGTCCTTTAACTAAAACAAACTAATTAGAATTATATAAAATACTAAAAGTAAGGCATATTATCTTAAAATATCAACAATTAATAAGCTTGAAAGCATGCTAAATAACTCTATTTCATAGAGTTATCACACCCCCAAACTTAAATCATTGCTCGTCCTCGAGTAATGCCAAAATAAACACAACACACAAGAAAAAAAAAATCTCAAAACATAAAACAGACATTTGCTCTGGATGCTAAACAAGTTGATTCTCCAATCTCAGAAGTGCTTCTTAATTTCAACTCATAGTCAAAATCCGCATTCATTAAGTATTAGTATCCATTCTTACTGAATTCACTCCTAAATGAGACTCCTCTAAAGGTGTATATGTGTGACTATAGTTAAACATCCTTGAATTACTCAGGTCATTCAAACCAAGATCATTGAGCCTAGTTAATGATTTAATAGGTTGACTGCATAACTCCTTCTCCACTAGTAGCAGTTTACCAAACTCCTGAGATTAAACATGTTTCACTGATTATTGCTTAAGGCTTTGTATAGGGTGTATGCTTTTTTTTTTTAAATCGTCATGTCACTGTTACCTTTTTACGCGAATGTCAACATTGCTGATGAAGACACCCGGTCACTCAGCAACGTCACTAATCAGATTTGCTATAGCCTACTCATATTCAGAACTACTTTTTGACACAAAAGTACACATGGGGCTCATGTTACTCCTGGTTACTAGGCAATTCCAAATAGCGGAATAGGATTTTTTTTTCTTTTTTTTTTACCCTCAAATAACAGCCCTTTTTGAAATGTCCATACTCTAAACACATATCATTTCATCCCAGGACACTTGGCTTCTTACCGTTTCACCTCGAAAGTTTCATACAATCAGTTCTCAAATCCCAAACTCTCACTGTGATTTAAAATTTCCTAAGTTTTTCAAACGAAACACAAAGCTATAGTATGATGTGCATCATTTAAGCAATCTCATTTAAGGAGCAAACCAATAATAAACATCAACCATACTCAACTTATACCAATACATTCCATATTCTGAGAATTTCAAAACACTATTACTTTTCATAGAATTTCCTCAAACCAACTTTGCTATAGCAAAACCAGAGCAAACAAAAAATACTAATTTTTTATTTTTTATTTTTATTTTTTTAGACAAAAACAAAATAAACTCATATCAACAAATCAAACTCCCTACCCCCAAACTTAAAATCAGTAGTGTCCTCACTGTTAGAACAAAACAACACAAAGCAAAACAAAAACAACAAAACAAAATAGAACACTATAAAACTAAGAAAAAGAGGAAGGTAGAAACTCCCTGGTCTGGTGGGTAACCTGTAATACCTGATTTTTATGTCTGAACGATTCTATGTATAGGATTTACATTGAACCGTAAAGGTATTTATGGAAAAAGCCCAGTTAAGGGTTTTTAATTATGTTTTGTGAGTTTTATGGCTTTATAAGACTCAAAAATGGTTATGTATTTAAGAAAACGACCTTTTAGGCAATAAGGAACAAAATCATGAAATTTTGTAAAATGGTCAAAGTTTGACCAAAAACGTCACGGTTGACCAAAAAGTCAACTGTTGACCATGAAAGTCAAAACTTGACAAGAAGGTCACTAATTGACAAGAAAGTCGATGGTTGACCCGAAAAGTTCAAGAAAATGACTGTATGTTTAAACGTTTATCTGTATAAATTACACCGGGTAAAACCGTGTTTTTACAGATAAAAAGTTATGTTTAAGATATAAGAACCACCCTAGAAAATCAAGCACATTAAGTTGAAGCATAGGGCAAAAAGGGTTTTAAGAAATAAGAAAAATTTCATACCGTCTATTTTTACACGGATGAATTTTGGACTGCAGTTCGGTAAACCAATACTGTGCATAAGTGAATCCAGTATTGAAAATACCTGTGGTAACTTAAAAATGGACTGCTTAATAGCAAAAAGAGCCAAACAAGCTTAAGCCTTGCTTACCTCACTAACTTTTTGAATTTTGACATCATTAAGTTGGTTTAAGAAAATAGGAAGAAATTAGTTGTCTTCCACCTAGCTTAATGGCCGGCCACATGCCCCCCTAAAAGTCCAATTTCTGATTTTTTTTAGGACTAAATTGTGCAATTATAAGAAATTCACAACCTCTATAAATAGGGGGAGCATTGTTCACATTTGAGCATTGTTAGCCAAACTCTTGCAAAATTGCTCCACAAAAACCGAACCTAGAGTGGAAGAGAAAGGCAAGAAAATTTTGCAAAACCAAGAGTGTGTAGGGCTTAGGGGTGGTCGGATTCAAGTAGGAAACCAAGCAAAAAGTTGGAAAAAATTTTAGTGCCCATTTCCCTAGCAAGGCCGGTTCTAGGGGGGGAGGAACCAAGCTTGGATCCAAACCGGGTTTTGGAGTTGGAAGCAGCCAGATTTCGTGCCATTTGGTGGCTGAATTTAGGGCAAGAAAGGCAGCAAGTTTGCACTTGCCAATCACCAAAACAGCCGGTGATTTGAGGAGGAGGAAGAAAGTGGAAATCCTAGCTCACCGAGCCAAACCGAGTAAGGTAAAAACCTTAACCAATCAAGTTTTCATTTAAATTTCATATGGAGAAATTTAAATGTATTTAAGCCATGGTTTGTAAGGGTATAAGCCCACTTTCAAGTTCTGCCCTAGCTTGTAAAATATGAGCATGTGCTTGGTTTGTTTAGGTTTAAGGTTTGGTGGTTCAATTATGTTCATGTTAGGTGTTTGATTTAATGTTTAGGGTTTTTGTAGGATTATGAATGATGTTCAATTTGGCTTGCATGTTGAAATCTGAACGTTAGAAACGTCATGCATGTCTGATTTAGGCTCCCGCTGAGTTCGGTTGAGGTAGGGTGGACGTTTTAGGATGCAAACGAAATTTTAAACCGAAAACTGCCAACTCGGGTAGAAATTGGCCAGTTTCGGGGAAAACAGTTTTTGAGGCCTCTAGAGGCCGAATCAGGGGAAACTCAAAACATGAAAGTTTTTAAGTAGAGTTTTTCCTAGAGAACAACGTGGACAGTTTTGTAAAATGAGGCTCCAATGGCCTCGGTTTTTACCAAAACCCGTGCCTGAAGTGCCCAGGACCCGTGCACGGCCAGGACTAGTTCCATAGGGTTTTTGATCAC
Organism: Ficus hispida; assembly: GCA_025413025.1. Taxonomy (NCBI): domain Eukaryota; kingdom Viridiplantae; phylum Streptophyta; class Magnoliopsida; order Rosales; family Moraceae; genus Ficus; species Ficus hispida. The sequence goes on along the minus strand of CM046362.1, from coordinate 21,190,455 downwards.
GAAAACGTCCGAACCTAGGTTTTATCCAAAATATGAAAGTTGTAGATCTTTTCAATATCTAAAACTTTCGTGAAGACAAGTTTTTCAGAATCAGTCTTGATTTTAAGATGAAAATGGATTTCGGAAAACTGTACAGGAATTATGGAAAACTCTGTACAGGATTTATAAATTAACACAGAAAAAATGTAATTCCACAATTTCACTGCAAATTGACATTGTGAAACTATTCCAAAGGCAGTTTCTAATAGTCAATAATTTTATAAGTCTCAGTTTAAGATTTTCAGTTTTAAAGTTAAACAAAAAGGATTTTTATACCAAAAATTAAGGTATTCTTTTCTAAGGATAAGATTTTAAAACCAAAGTTAAAAACAAACCTATTAGGGTTACCAAAGTAACCAATTAGGATAACGTAAAAATAAGTAAGGGCCTATAACTAAGGTTATGAAAGAATGTTGGTTATACTACCAACAGTTCTAACCCTTACTTTCATTTTATCTCAGAACGTTATACGCGGAAGTGTCCCAGCGGAATTTAACTCCACATTGGACACAGCTTTTACAAACAAGGTAAGTACAACCCCGCCTACAGCATAGGCTTGTTGTGAATACTTGCCTAAGTATGTTTGCTATTTATGAATGCTACATGCTATATGCTAAGTGCTATAGAATATCCTAGGAATGCTATGATTTTATATGAATGATAAGTGCTATGATTTTATGTTATGAATGTATGTCATGATGTATGAAATGTCAAGTATGCTATGATTTATGGGAGCATGATTAGGGTTAAGATATGTTAAGATTAATTGAGTGAAACATCACGATGCATGTTCACTAATTAACAAAAGAAAGATTAAGCTATGATGGCAAGCAATTGCCTGTGTCGTACCGACCCGCGTCAGGTCGGGTTGAGCTATGGCAAGAGTAAGTCCATAGAGCGCGCCCGGTACGAACACTCATATTACGGGGCCCATAAGTAAAGATAAGTTAAGAAAGAAAGATATGATGATAGAAGAAAGCATAACAAAGCATAAACGATTCATGCATATGTTATGATAAGTCATGATAAGAAATGATATGTTAAGATAAGTCATGATAAGGAATGTTATGTTATGATAAGTCATTATAAGAAATGATATGTTAAGATAAGTCATGATAAGGAATGTTATGTTATGATAAGTCATGATAAGTAATGTTATGTTATGTCATAAAATGTTATGTTAGGTTAGATTGTGTTGTGTTTATGTTATTGCGGTATTTAATAGTTGTACTTGCTGAGCGTTAGCTCATTGTCTTACGTCTATGCTGTAGGTAAGCAGTCTAGTAGCAACCCGTGATGCAAGATGGAGGGCGAGGTGTGCTGAACTGTGAAATGTGGGAACAATGCCGCCATGCTTTTTGATTAATTATGTGATTATTTTATAAGCTTTACATATGCCTGCGCAACGTTTTTAATTAAACAGTATAATTATTTACGTATGTGCAAATATGTTTTTACGGCTTATAAAAAAAAAATTTTATTCCGCTATTTTACGTATAAGTATGTATGCATGTAAGTACGTATGTATGTATGTATGTACGGTAACGGCCTGTGCTAGGCGGGTCGTTACATAACCGGTGCCTCCCTTGGTTGGATCGGTGGAAATAGTGGGAAGTGCACAGCCAATTGGTGGAATCAATGGCGTAGTCGGTGGAATCTTGTTGGCGGTAAAGTGAGTTGGTGGCCGGCGTGGGCTCGCCTGGTGCTGAGGCTGTGTGGAATATCTGCCTATATATATATATACTAGTTTTTTTTTTTTTTTCTGCTGCAGCTTTACTGTAGCATTTCCTGCGGCATTTTAATATAGATTGCTCTCCAGTTCTACCCGATTTTGCTGCAGTTTTGCTGTAGCACTTCCCACAGTATTTTATTACAGATTGTTCTCCAGTTCTGTCCTATTTTGTTGTAGATTTGTTGTAGCATTTCCCGCAGCATTTTAATACAGATTGTTCTTTAGTTCTGCCCGATTTTGCTGCAGCTTTGCTATAGCAAACTGATTTCTCATAAAGAAATGTTGTAGCAAAATCACCAGAATCTACTGCAAACCTTGCACTAAAGAAATGAAAAGAAAAAAAATAAAAAAATAAAAAATAAAAATAAAAACTTAAGAACAGAATAGAATAAAAATTGAACAGAAAATCAACAAAAGTAGCAAATCAAATGTAATGTAAGAAATTGAGAATGTAGTGTTGCCTCCCTCAAGTGCTTGTTTTATAGTCATCAACCTGACTATGCAGTGGTTCATGCATCTTGTAGCGAGATGGACATTTTCTGAAGACTGAAACCATCACCCCAGTAATGCTTAAGTCGTTGTCCATTAACTTTGAAAGTTCTCCCTGAATTCTCTGTAGCATGTCTTTCTGACAAATAATTTTTTCTGCAGCAAAACCTCCAAAGTGCAGCCGATGTCCTGTGAATCCAGTTTTTTTTTTTTCGATTTTTCTTTCTGCTACCACTATCCCTCAAGTGTGTAGGTAGAGGTTTTAGTTCTAAAGCAGGTGGTTCTTTGACAGATGATTTATGTGATTTGAGGTTCCTTTCTAATAACTCAAGGGACTCAAATTGCTTCCCAACTCTAGCTGCTATATGCTTGCTCTCCATCCAGAAGACTTGATTATAATTGATTCCCTCATCCGCTTCAGTATTAGCCAGGTCATCTTCCTTTGTCAGTTTAGTAGAGCATGACTTCTCAAATTCCCCAACCACTAGTGAATCCAAAACAGTGATGGCTGAACATTCCTCAACATCGTCAGCAAAATACATCGCCTTAAATACGTTGAAAGTAACCTGCTGATCATGAACTCTCATAGTTAACTCACCTTTCTGCACATCTATTAATGTTCTGCCTGTGGCCAAAAATGATCTTCCCAGAATAATTGGCACCTCCTTGTCTGCTTCATATTCCATAACAATGAAATCCACTAGAAAAATAAATTTGTCCACCTTCACGAGCACATCTTCAATTTTCCCTTCTGGATGAGCAAATGATCTGTCAGCTAATTGGAGAGTTACTGTTGTAGGTCTTGCTTCCCCAATTCCCAGCTTTTTAAAGATAGACATGGGCATCAGATTTATACTTGCTCCTAGGTCACATAATGCCCTTCCAAAGTACCGGTTCCCAATGGAGCATGGTATGGTGAAACTGTCAAGATCTTCTAGCTTAGGTGGCAGCTTGTTCTTCAATATCGCACTGCACTCTTCAGTTAGTGCCACCATCTCGAACTCACCTAGCCTTCGTCTCTTCGAAAGAATGTCCTTCATGAATTTAACATAGCTAGGCATCTGTTCCAAAGCTTCCACAAGTGGACTGTTGATGTGCAGCTGCTTAAACACATCTAAAAACTTTTTGAATTGCTTGTCATGCTTTTAATTCTGAAATCGTTGCGGAAATGGTGGTGGAGGTCTCTCTAATCTGCTTTGCTGGAGCTTTGCTGTAGCATTTCGCTCTACTGCATCATCCTGATCTTCTTTACTGCTGCTTTGCTGTAGCCTTGCTGTAGCATTTCGATCTGCTTTAGTTTCTGATTTTGGACTTGGCTAATTTTGGATTAAAGAGGGTTCTGTATCTTGAGCAAGTTGTCAGATTGGTTGATCAACTTGTCTGCCATTCTGGAGTGTAATAGCCTTGCAATGCTCCTTGCCATCTCTTCTGGGGTTCTCCATATCGTTAGGAAGCGATCCTTGGGGCTTATTGTTCAAAGCATTAGCTAGCAGCCCTACTTGATTCTCCAAAGTCCTCAGTGATGCAGCTTGACTCTGAATAATGACTGATTGATTCTGAATGATCGCATCATTCTTCGCCATGTATTCCTTGAGCAGTGCCTCAATGGGATTCGGTTGTTCTTGAAGCGGATGTCTTTGTTGCTGCTGTTGAAACCCTGGTGGGTGTGTCGATTTATTCAGCCCTGCTGAAGAACTAGTTCCCTGATCACCCCATGAAAAATTCGAATGCTGCCTCCACCCCGGGTTGTAAGTGTTGGAATATGGATTGTTATTCTTGCTAAAATTATTCACATAACAAACTGAGGCTGGGTTGGCTGGGCAATTCTCAAATGAATAACCCTCAACACAATAAACACACACAACATCAACTGCCTGCGCCGAACTTGCCCCTGCTGCCATATTCATGGACTTCAATATGTTGGACAATGAAGATACTTGAGCAGTCAAAGCTGTAACGGCATCTACCTCATGAACTCCCGCTACACGCTTTCCCATAGAAACTCTCTCAATAGGCCACTGGTAGTTGTTGTTAGACATTCTCTCCAAAATCTCGTAAGCTTCATTGTAAGACTTCATCAAAAGGGCTCCATTTGCAGATGCATCCACCATACTCCGAGTTTGAGCATTAAGACCATTGTAAAAAGTCTCCATTTGGATCCAATGGGGACGTCCGTGGTATGGGCATTTTCTAAGCAACTCTTTAAAACGCTCCCATGCTTCATAGAGAGCCTCTCCATCTACTTACTGAAATGATGTGATGTCATTCCGTAGTTTGGCATTTTTGTTCCGAGGAAAATACTTCACCAAAAATTTCTCAGCCAAAGCATTCCACGTTGCTACTGAATTTGGTGGTAAAGAGTTCAACTAGGCTCTAGCTCTGTCTCATAGAGAATAAGGAAATAACTTGAGTCGAAGCGCTTCTTCCGTTACACCATGAAGCTTGAAAGAGTCACTCACTTCCATAAACAATCTCAGGTGCAAATGAGGATCTTCAGTAGGTATCCCGCTGAATTGACCCACTGTTTGGAGCATCTGAAATATTTCAGGCTTCAACTCAAAATGTTGGGCTTGAATTTCTGGTCGAACAATGCTAGGATGCAGCCCGTGCAACATAGGGACAGCATAATCCCTTATTGCCCTGTCTCTGTCATCTTCCATTGCTGTAGCATTGTTGATATTATTGTTCACTACTGCGCCTTCAGCCCTTCCTTCCATTCTAGCGGCACCTAGTTGTTCCCTTCTTCTTGCTCTGAAGGTTCTTTCAATTTCCAAATCTAAGGGAACCAAATCTGTGTCCTTTGGCCTGTTCATGCAAGATAACCACACCTACAAAGAAACAACCAGAACTGATTAAAATTGAGAAAAGCAAAATAAATGAAAAAAATTGGTTTCTATAATAGTAATTTTCAATAATACCAATCCCCAGCAATGACGCCAAAAACTTGTACGCCAAAAATATATATGCGAAAATACTACGCAAGTGCACGTAATCGAACAAGTAATATAGAAGTAAGTAGAGTATCGTACCCACAGAGATTGAATTATCAAAAATCAATTATAGAAAACAATCAAATTAAAAACAAAAATTGATTTGAATACTAAAATTATAAAAACTGAATATAAATGAGTGGGTGTAACTAAAAATGCAAATAAAAGATAAAACGTGGCTATATCAAAAACTTAGATTGTGAATCAATGATGGGTGATGGCTAGAATTATTGATTTCCCCTTAGTTGCAAATCTGACTATAAATGCTGTAGGAAATGCTGTAGCAAAATTATCCAGTCAACTAAAATTCTGCACAATCCTCTTCCGAAAGATGTCATGCTTCCAGTTCTTCAAACCAAAATTAACATATCCCTATGGATCTCAGTTTTCCAAACATAACATTAAGCAACAATTTTAATGTGTTGTACAAGAAAACAATATATTCCTATATCATTCACTTATATTATACAAGTTAAATCCAACCAAAATTAACCTTCCCAGAATTAATTCTAGTTTGTATATTCTATCAATTGATGGCCAGTCAATCAACAGAAATTAAGCAATAGAAAACACTTGAATAGCCCAAATAAAATTCATTACACAGTTAACTCAACATCTAGATCTTCATTGCAACCTTGGTTCCATCAATAATCCTAGCTAAAGGATTTAGTTCATATTCAAATTACAGAAATCACAAATATAAATCTCAATCCACAGATTCATCATTCCAACGAAAAATCAAAAGATTAAGAAAAAGTTTAGAAGGAACTGAAAAAATAGAAAGATCTTCAGCACAAATGAAATATCTTTCTCTAGCCGAGAATCCCCAGCCGTGCAAGCTGTTGCAATTTCCTCTCTCTCTAATTCTCCAGTTCTCTCTTTCTCTCGCGAGAATAGTGTATTTCGACTCTCCTCTCCCTTTTTTTTTTTTTCCACAGAAACGGCTTCCTTTAAATTGTTAACTTTCCCTTTTTATTCCAATCCTCCAAAAGATGCCTTAGCTCCACGTGCCCTCTTGATAGCTAATATTAGTAACCTTCTTACAGCTGTTGTGCATAGATAAAAATGGGCCAAGCTGTAAAGCAAAACTTGGGCCCATATGCTCTTTTAATTAAATTCTTTACTGCTGTAACTTTACTGTAACTTTGCTATAGCATTACTACAGCAATCTGATGCATTTCAGCTGTCAATTTCGTCGTCTCCTCTAATCCAGTGGGCCTCTATCCTTTTGATACCGTGGGCTCCGGCTGTAATGGCAACACAAAATTAAAGTTAGAAATATGCTAAAAGTCAAAATTATCTACAACTCTTTACCCGTCCTTTAACTAAAACAAACTAATTAGAATTATATAAAATACTAAAAGTAAGGCATATTATCTTAAAATATCAACAATTAATAAGCTTGAAAACATGTTTAATAAATCTATTTCATAGAGTTATCACCAAGCATAGTGATCTCAAAGAATATCATGGAGAGGACTTTCGTTGTTCAGTCACGACTCACCTCTGTTTCAGGGGAAAACACGACGTGAGAGCGTGGGAAATCTTTCTAAGTTCGCGCTCTCTACTAGCTAAGGAAATCTGCCTCCAGCCAACAGGGAAGAACGCAACGATCCACTCACTAGAGAGATCACACCTTCAGTCGACAGGAAGATTGAGAACCTCCAGTTGCCTAGGAGATCAGCATTGTCTCTGGAGCAGTCCTCATTGTTGGGGAAGAATAGTGAGTCCGGTGGAAGCAAACGCAGGGAGGGGTTGGGGAGACAGGGTTAGATATGGAATTTGAGGGAAAAAATGAAGTGAATATGCTATTTTGTTCCTAACTTTTAAAATATGCTATAATTTTCAATTAGGGTATTAAAATATGGTACTTAGTACAATTACTGATATTTATTTAACATTAATTTCACTTAATCAACCTTGGTTGCAGGCATAATCTAGCAGTAATTCCACACCTAACTCTACCAAAAGGTGAAGAGTTCGAATCCCCCACACCCAAGTTCAAAAAAAAACTCTAAATTATTCTTTATCAAATTTTTTTTTTTATAAGAAATCATTATGAGTACATGAAAAATTCAATGGAAGATTCAAGTAAACAAAAATAAAAGAAAATCATGCATCTTGAAGAGCAAACAATTATTAAAGTATGTATTTTTAATCTTTTGATCTATTGGTAGTATGTGTTCTTTTTCTTTGCTTTTAGTATTTGAAAATGATTTTTTTGTGGTTTCTTAATACGATTTTTCATTTCATTTATTTTTTCTTCCTAAGTTCATTTAAGTGATTCTATACATTCTAGAAAATTGGAGAGAGTAATATTTTTCATTTAATTCTGTCTCACATTCTAAAAATAATCATCAGATTTCAACACACACGCTTAAGTTAGCACAAATCTTCTAAATCCGGAAACAATCATCAGATTCCAACATACCTCCTTCAGTCGATGCCAATCTTCTAAATCCAGAAATAATCATTGGATCACAATACACTAACTATCAATGGGCTCAAGAAATGAAGGATCAAAGGATCAAAAAAAGATATATTTTTTTCTAGGGATTTTTCTTTCAAATTCAAATTCTTTTTGTTTTTTGTTTTATTAACTTTATTAAAAACAATACCCACCAATGAGGGAGGGAGGGAGACCAATCACATGAGTTTTATTAACCATCAAAAGATGAAATCATGAAAATACCCTTATTAAGAACAATACCCACCAATGAGATGAATTTTGGTATTCTTATTATTTTTTTATTTTTGTTAAATTAATTATTGTTAGATCACTAAAATACCCTCTCAAATTAGATCACATGTAATGCACATAACTTATTTCATTAGAGAGAGAGGGAGAGAGAGATAAATTTTAGTTTTTTTATTATATTTTTATATTTGTTAAATTAATTATTATTATATTACAAAAATATCATCTCAAATTAGATCACATGCATTGCACATGATCCATTTCATTAGAAATTTAATGAAATTGGACATAAATGACTAAAGATTGTTAACATTTAGAGAGTTTAGGGTCTTTTCAGTTAAAATTAAAAAAGCATGAACTAAATCGTCACCTTCTGAAAAGTTCAAAGATCATTTTAGCTAATTACTCTATCTAATATGGATGTAGCATTTAAATTATTTATTGAATTAAAACATAATTTCAAATAAATAAATAAATAACCACATAACCCAGTACGTGTTTCACGTTAAGACTTACAAATTTCAAACATTTGAGTTGGATGAGTTATAACAACAGGCTTTTAAACTTTTAAGAAACGATAACTTATGTATTTAAACTATATAATTATTTAACTTTTAGCATTAATATTGTAGAAATTTAAATCAACTTATAACCGTGCACTGAAATTTCATGACACAAAAAGGCCAACTAAAAAGCCTTTTATCTTTTTTTCTTTTAAGGTAACAAAATAAAAATAAAATAAAACCATTTCCCTTTTGTCGTCCATCTGAAGTAATAAAGAGCAGTTGGCCTGCTTTTCCCACGAAATAATCATCGTTGATCATGAGTGTGGGTTACGTGCCGATTTAAGCATAAGTGAAGAAAAAGTTCACTTATTTTAGTTTTTTTTTTTTAAGGGATTTTTTTTTTTTAAGTCAAAAGTTTTGCAAGCAGAGTCCTATAGTGATAATAAGCAAATAACCACATTCCAGAAGAGGCTAGCGAAGTGTTTACTGTGTCTTTTTGACTAGTAATTAAAACAATAGAAGCAAGAATTAAGTATGTAAATCAATTATTCAGATTGAAAAAACTAACTTATAAAATTCATAGGCTAATGAACTCCTACTTATTCGTTTGACCAACATCAGCAAATGTTTGAAAAAGTGGATGCATCTTAGTCCAAAAGTTGAAATAGTGAAATACTTAAGACAAATAATGGGACTCTTTATAATAAATTATCCTTAATCCTAATATGCATTTTTAACATTAAATCCAACGAAAATATATCAAAATGAAAAATTAATATACACAATATATATTGACAATCTGATCTGGTGATTTGTTTTAAGTTATGAAGCCTAATTGTTATTGTCTTGACACGGAGATAACACGTTGATCGATTTTGAAAGATCGGAGAGAAAACATAAATTAGAAACTGAGATATTTGTAATTTTCATTTATAAGTTTCTTGATCATAATAATGAATTATCGTTATGACTGAAAACATAATTCTTATATTAACAGTGAACCACTGTATATGTTATATATTTTTTTAATATATATTTTTTTTCTATGATTTTATTATTCTTGTTGAATTCCAAACAGTAATCTCTCGATAAATTATTCATTCATTCCCTGTCAAGGTAGAAACAATGAACCACAAGCCACGCTGAGCTACAAGACAAAGCATACGGTATATAGTGGAAAAAAGTGACCACAATTTTGTGGCTCTTTTAACTTACGTGACCAAATTTTCAAACTTGAGTGACAATCTCTTTTTCTCAAGTCACTTAGCAAAAATTGTAACAAAGAAAATAAGGGTTTTGGGTGGGACGTCTTTTTCCCCAAAACAAGAAGCTCCTGATGTAGTTTTTCTTCTGCTCATGCCGACCTAATTACGTGTCCCATTTTTTGTGACGTTTGACAGAAATGGCATAAAAATGTCTTCTTCATCTTTTTTTCTTTTTTTAAATTTTTATTTATTTTGTTGGTCTAATTGGGCAAATGGATAAACCATCCATTCGGCTACTCAACCGACTTTGGAACTGCCTGAATTCCAGGCCCACCTGTTTGTTTGAGCTACCTTATTTTAAACAATTTAGAGACAGTATTTAGCAACAAACCGAAATAATGGATAGTTTTGCAAAATGTATTTTTGGGTTTTTTTTTTTTTTTATTTCCATCTTGTGGATCCCATAATATTTAGAAAAAGTTACTATCTTATATATATAATTATTTTTTAGAATTGTGAATTTATTCGGGCATATGTCTTTTGATTTTAAGAGGTTAATTTGTCAGTTTTGTATAATTGATCAGATTATATACTTATAATTTATATTTGTTTTTTGAGGTCCATTCTTAATATTTCTATACTGAAATCTTCACCATTTTCTAATCCGTGGATGTATACACACATTCATGCAATCTTTATCTTGTCTTATTTCTTTAATTTTTCTAATTCAATTTTTCAATATAGATAACTTTATGCTTCATAAGCATACCATCTATATTGTCTGGGCTGGTCAGATATCCCATCAATAATAGTTATTTGTCGTCGTTTTTGTGCTGAAGATTTTTTTTTTTTTTTTTTTTTTAGGGTAGGAGTTGGGGTGTTGTCGTAGTTTGGAAGATTTTTTTATTTATTTTTAATTAAATACATAAAAGAAAGAGAACGCGCACCGTGAGTAACCAAATACGCGAATATAGGATTTGGATTCATACTCAGCTCAGGTATTGGTCCATTAAAATACATCTTTAGTTTGTCATACTGAATAACATAAAAGAGAGCATTTAATAATTCATTGACCATATTTTTCGAATTTGCAAACAATTATAAGATGTGAAATCTTGATCTAACCCTTTTTTTTTTTTTTTTTGTCCATCTATTAGGCAAAATAGTGCATATAATGCTACTAATTTCTGTATTGAAATTTACTGATGTAAGTATGGTATTGAGTACACCACCATATGAGTGCACGTTGTGTATTTCGCTTTAGTGAGTTAATTAATGGTTCATTTGGTGTTTAGGTTTAAATTTGAATTGATTGACTTTTTAAAAATTAGTTATAAATTTTGTTTACTTTCAGAAAATGACAAAATTTGATACAAAAAAGTACAGTTTAGTTTAATTGGAGTTAAACCTGGATATCAAATATAGACTAAATCACGATGGTACTTATTATATATGAAACAATTTAAAGGAGCGTGGGACTAACTTTAGTGTTTTATTCGTACAAGGGATGTGTCCTTTTACTTGGTATTTTTAGAAAGACGCAACTTAAATTTCAAACTTCGATATAATTGATAACATTCTGTTTCACATTCCAATTCTTTCGAAATTGAGTTCTGAAAGCACCTTTTATGTCGCCATGAATTGCAGACTTAAATGCTATTATAATGAATTGGCAACTGTGAAAAGAAAATTAATCTAAATATAGCTCACGGAAATTAATCTACATATCTTGTTTTGTAGTGCACATGTCATAGATATTGGTAGGAGCATTCCTAATATACGTTTAGAACTAAGAGAGTGAGTAAAGACGAGACATATTGAAATTCTTATGGTCACATCAAGCTAAACCAAACGTATGTAAATGTCGTTGTGATAAGCAGATGTGAAATCTTAACATGGTGTTGTGATTAAGCAAGCATAGAGAGGATTCAAGTTAAGCGCGTAGTGTTTAATACGAGACATATGTTCTTTTGGAAAAGAACTTCATCATAGCATATAGTATTTCATGCAACATCTATTTTAGCAATATATATATATATATATATATATGTATATATATATATATATATATATAAAAGAAAGTTGAGGAATAAATCCATGCTTCTTAACTTATAGATAATTATACTCTTTTTTCATCCCAACATTGGATGATTAGACCCTATTATGTGACTTTTGACTATGTCATGAGATGGACGTTTAACGAATCTAGCTTGTTTGCTATGATCATGATTGATGCGAATCTAAAGGGTCAAGACTTGAAAAGCAATTAACCAAAACTAAGTGATACGAGGGTGAAATGAAGAAAATAATTGTGACTGTATCCTAATAGAATTAAGGTTTTAGCATAAAGGAACTGAAAGTGCAAAAATCGATGCGACCAAATGAGTCTAGAGCATACGAAACTACATTTTACAGATATCATATGATAGTCTTGATGATATTTAATATATGGATGATTAGAAAGATATTAATTTTCCATGCACACTATGTTCAAGTGGTAGATATATATTGGACTTAATTTGGGTCATCAATAGTGATGTATGATCCAATAATCAACGTACTTTGGTTTTTTTGGAATAGTGTTCAAATGTGGAAAACAACAAATCGTACGTTAAAAAATATTTGCATTAATATGAAGGATTGAAAAAATTATAGTATTTACTCTATGGAAAATATATGGTAATATTTTTAATATATTATGTATGTTTATGTATGTCCCCCTAAAATGACTATAAATGTAGATAGCTTAAGTGGAATTATGCATATGTGAATATGCTTTTCAAATATTAAAGTTGATAATTTTTTTTATTTCATAATACTAAAATCATTAACTTTAATATTAGAGTGGATAAAATTATGAATAGGTACTCAAAATCATGACTCTTCACTTAATTTTCTCTCTATTTATATGATAATAACACACACGTGAGTAACTATGGAGGATCGTGACTTAGAGCATCAAGACTATATTCGTGAGTATGAAGTATTATAAGATTAATCTTGATGAATCTTCAAACTGTCTTAATTATAAACCGAATTTAGAACCAAAAATAAAGTTTTTGCACCAGTGTCCGCTGTTTTTTTTTTTTTTTTGCTTAAAAATATAGCTTGTACATATTTTTTTCGTTTGAGATCATTTTGATATGATCTAATAGTACAAAACTGCCGTACCATCAGAAGACCGACAAAAGTTTCTTTCTTTTCTTTTTTCTTTTTTCTTTTCTTTAGAATGCTTGAAATTCACGACAATCCATATTTATCCTTCCAAGTGTTTATTATTAATTATGTTTATTTTTTATTTTGCTCATCTTCTAGGTGTCTATAAATTGAAAAATAACATTCTTTGTGAAAATTTTTATGAGACAACTTCCTAGTTTATATTATAATTCTTTGTCAAGACAGCTTTCTTTCGGAATTACTTCCTAACATCGAGACAATTTGAAGGTTCCAAGAAAGTAGTTATCACATAAAAATAAAATATCACAAGAAAGTAACTCACAACCTCTCATTAATATTAGAGCCGGCAATTTCGGACACGACACGATGACAGGATATGAGAACGACACGTAATAAATGAGTTTGGACCGCACGTTTAATAATTGGGTCGAAATTGGGTTAACACGTTTAATACGAAAATAAACGGGTCAGAAATGGACTACCACGGTTAACACGTTTACATTAGTAATTTCAAACTATTCTAAAGCTCTTTTATAACAAGTGTAGGCCCATTTGTGTGTTTGATACAAGATTAGAAGACAACTATTGAAGAATTTTTACTACTGAGACAGCATAAATCAGAAGTTACGGAGAGGTTACTTCTGATATAAAATAATAATATTATAATTAACTATTAATAATATAAAATAGTAAATGAATTATAGTTATAGTTAACTAGTTAATAATATAAAATAGTAAACCTAATTATGTATATATATTTGGATTAGGGTATTAGGATAATATTCTTATAGTTAACAAAGACATAAATTTATTAGGATATAAAACAGTAAAACTTACTCATCATTTGAAACTACATTTTTCAAATTTGAACTTCAACTTTCCAAATTGTGGAGTTAGAACCTATGATGCTATCATTCTCAAGTAAGAAAGCATTTCCTTTTGCTTTAATATTTTCTTACTTATTATGCATATTTGATAATTCTAGTTGTTAGTTTTATACGAATATGAGGAGTTTCCTGTGTTAGTCAATTTAAAATTTTAAGTGATTTTTAATCATAATTTTTGTGTTAAATTGGTCAAAAACCCATTTCATGTTAAATGGGCCGTAAACGGATTTTTCGTGTTAAATGGGTCATAATGTGCTTGTTTTTGTGCCAACTCATCGTAGCCCGTTTAATAATTATATTCGCGTATCGTGTCGTGCTACCCGTTTATTAAACGGTTCGTGTTTCGGTTCCTGACCCGTTTATTAATCGTGTCGTGTTCGTGCTCATGCTTATCATATCGTACTAGCCCGAACCCGACCCACGAACACGAATTCCCAACCTTAAATTTAATAGTGTCCCTTCCAAAAAAAATACAAATTTGAAATTGTGCCTATGTCAATTCTATTGGACCCCAAGGCTAACTTGAAGTCTGTCCTCTTATGGTAACATAAACGTATAGACCACAATTTGCAAGCTGTCTTTCATACAATGGCTTGACATTCTCCTAAGGGCCCGTTTTTAATAATATTTCCTTATAGTATTTTACCATCTTAACCTCAAAACTCTCAAATCTACAACTCACTTTCTCTTTTTTTATATTTTTAAAAAACTCAAACTTTAAATGTTAAAAATTTTCTTATTTTTATATCGAAATAAGATGATTCCTATATTAGAAATGCTTATAATAACAAGATAAACGAAACAAAATCCGTTCTGCATAAACTTTTACACTATTTATATATCACTATTCATTTTTAATTTATATTTCAACTACATATATTTTTCAGACCAACTTCTTAATCTCCGTCTCCAAAAGTCCCCTCAAATAGCCCAATTTTTTTTTTTTTTTTTTTTTTTGAGAATTTCCTCAAAAGTAATTAACTTGATGCAATTATCAACAAGTACATATAGACCATTCTAACCGTCAAAGTTGATGGTAGACAAATCATAAAAACCAGGGCAAATTGGGAACACTACTTTCTTGGTTCCCAAATTCCAGGAAATTTCGTTTTTTCCCTCGAGGGGTTGACCATTTCCTATCAATCTCTCGATATTACTCTCAAAACCACTCCTTAAACATATTAAACTCCCAAAAACACAAAAGGGTCATTTTGGTAAATCAAATCCCGCCGTCAAGCTATATTAACCCCAAAAGTCCATAACCACTAAACCCCCCCAGAAGTTTGGAAAACCCCCGGAAAAAAAAAAAAAAAAAAAAAAAAAAAAAGTCTCTTTTTGGCTAAGAAAAAAGAAGTCTTTCAACTTCAAAGAAATCCTTCCTCTCCCCAGATTCTTTACATATCAGACCATTCCAATTCCATGGAATCAAACAAAGCACCTTCCGATTCAAAACGACATGTCGCTGTCCGCACATGCCTGTGTTCTCCGACAACCCACCCAGGGTCTTTCAGGTGCAGCCTCCACAGGAATCCCCACAAACCCAGAATCTCTTCAACTGTTCGGGTGTCGTCCGGTCCATGGGAATTGGCTGTAGCCGCAAAAGCCAATTCAATCAGAGCCCTTCTTCTCCAGATCATCAAGCCATCGAGCCAAGATCTCCAGAGGAGAAGAAATTTCCAGCCCAGGCCCACCAGGTTTTGCTTGATGGAGGGAAACAGAAATGGGTTTGCAGTTTCCTGACCAAATAATACAGCTTTGAGGCCTTTTTTTTTTTTTTTTTTTTTGGCATATATTTAATTTCTCCTAATTAGATTAGAAAATATTTTTAGTTAGTGTATATGCATATAAGAAGTGGTTTGGGAGTTTTTGATGATCCAAGTTTTATATGGTTCTGACAGAGGAAAATGATACAGGTCATGAAAAAATAGTTTCGCACTTTTTGTAATAGATAAAAATAGGATTAAATGAAATCGATTTTACAGAATTTTGACACATATAAAATGGTGTGTATTATTGCTCTCTGCAGATTCCTCATATACTACTTGGGTAGTGTGGATATGATGTTGTAATTATTATGTAAGAGTGCTAAGCCATTGGTTTTATATTTGTAAATTTGTTTTTCCTTGCATTTCTATTTCTTTTATTCTTTTCGTGAATATATATATATATATATATATATATATATATTGAACTTGGAGTTCACTTTTCTTCCTTGTTGTTCCTAAGTAATAACAATATTTATTCTTTTCAGTGTTGTTATCATGCTTGAGTTGTATTAATTGAGAATAGACTATTGGAAAAACAATATTTAGGTTGGAAGGCCTATTGGCAAAATTGTAGATGTTAATTGGTCTACTTTGGTATACAACAAACTTAAGTTGGTGACAAATTAAAATCACTAACCATAAAATGTCTTTTATTTTATTTTATTTTATTTTTTGGGAATAGCCTTTTATCTATTTGTGAATCCATCCATCTCTGTGCCCAACAAGCAGTTCCATAAAATACAAAATAAATTCCATCATAGAACTTCCATCTCTTTTAATCAACAGAGTTGCACTTTGAGGTCTGTATCCTTCAAGATAAAAATACGTACATTAATAAAAGATGTAATCACTCATAGAATTTTCATTAGATTGTCACAACTTATGGTTAACTTATATAAACTTGTATAAGATTAGTTTTCAGTCCACTGACCGCACTGATAAATATCATTTTTTTCAAAAGATTTATGTAATTATTAATTGACTTACATGAAATATATTGCAACTTTATGGGTAACATATTACTTTTAGATACTTTTATTACAATAACAAGTATCAATGGAAAATACAACAAATTAATTATATTAGTGTCGCACATCATTAATAGTCAAAATATTACAATGTTGCCGCCATATGCTTAAACCTTTCTTATATATACACATATAGCTCTTTTACTATTCATTTAACTACTAATTGATCTATATAAAACTTTTAAATATTGTTGTAATATGTTATTTATATTTTTAACTTTTACAGCAAATAACAACTATCAAATTGCACATTAATAATAATGATACACGTCATTAATCAAAATAGTACACTGCGGTCGCCGGACTAAAACCTTACCCAGATGTAAACACATCTATATATTGTAATTATTTTCATTAAGAAGGAATGTTAATAATAAATTTGGAAGTGGATTTGTGGGATTTATCAATTTCATCTAACCTCAGCTATCCTGTTCTGTGTAGACAAAGTTTAAAATTCTGAAGTCATTGTCTCATACAAGTCCATTTGCTCTTCACTTTTTTTTTTTTTTTTTTAATTTCTTTTCACACCATAAGCACCCACACTGGGTAATATTACATGGCAGTTAAGGTGGTAAATATTTTTTTTAATTATTTCCTGACAAAAATATTTAATCACATCAATTTGAAGCGTCCTTATTGGGCCAATCACTTTGGGAATGTTGTTTGATCCAGATGTTCTTCTGGCTTAATACGTAGAGAAGCACCTGAATCACATTAATTTAAAGAATATTACAATAATATGATACAAAAAGGTAACACTAGACTAATATGACATAAAATTCAATTAAAGTTAGCTAACATTTGTATCATATTGGTAAAGAGTGAAGGATTTATGTCTTGTTGGTTAACAGATGAAAAAGAGGTAGTTATTTAGGTCATTTTATCTTATAATACTTGCTAACTATGGAATTATGAGGGTGAAAATGTGCCATTGATATGAGATACTCTGAAATCTAAAGATTAAATAGGAAAAATAAGTAAATAATATTTTTAGATAAAACTTTGAAACAAATAATGGGTTTTCAACGTATTTAGTATAAATAATGATAAATAACTAATTAATGAGATAAATAATTAATTAACTCCTTGTAAATATATTATTTATTTAGTTGCTTAACCAGTAAATTTTCTATGTAACTTGTAAAATTGTTATTTATTTCAATATTTTAAAAAATTTTAATATTTGGTTAATTATTTTTTGTAAAGATTATATTTTCTAGAATTCTAAGTGAAGGAGTTTAGTAAGATTAGTCTAAAATTGAAGAGATAATATGACACTTTTTAATGCTTAGGAAATAAAAGTAAAAATAACATTAAAATTGGGAAGTATAATGAAATTTTTTATTTTTATTTGTTTCATTTATTGGGGACAGACATGACCTAACACTTTAATCACATATGTCACCGATGAATCATCAGCCACTAAATCCACAAAATTTTAGTGGTGTATCATAATGTAGCTTTATCATTACAATGCTTTTTTTTTTTTCATTACTACTTACAAAATTAAATAACCGAAACTTATCCAGTCTGGTTTTTTATTTTTCTACATGAACTAAAATCCAAGTGCTTAGCTTTCAAGCTGAAACAGCACTAAATAGTAATTATAATCTAAAATTGATATCGGTCTTGTGGATAGGATTCCTAATTAATAGTAATTATATGGCTTAATTTCAAGTGGCAATTAATTAATATGGGCCCCAAAGTAACTATAAAATAAAAATAATAATACATGGGCACCAGTGTAAACAATTGGTCAACTTTATTAGTATTTTGTCCAAATGATGACGTAGCCCAATTCCGAGTATAAAATTCCCAGATATTTTAAGCTTTTTATTTTTAGTATTCTCCCATTGGTTGCAAGTTGCACATTAGACATGTCTATGATGTAGAACCAAGATAGGGGAAATAAAATTAAGATAAGAACAAAAGAATTGAAAAAGATAATAGAACCAAATAAGAGAAAAATAGAGATTTCAAGAGATAAAATAAAAACATAATCCGAGGGAATTTAAAACTGAATTTTCATTTATCAATAATATCTGAATTGGGATTACAATCCCTAAGCTACTAATCGAGAACTACAAGTAACAGTAGAATAATAACTTTTTTTTATGCATTTTAAGCCTTCTTGTTTTTAGTATTATCTCTATTGGTTGCAAGTTGCAAATTAGACATGAATGTGATGTAGAATCAAAATAGAAGAAATAAAATTAAGAACACCAAAAAAATTTTTTTTTTTTGAGATAGGATAAATAAACCCAATCGGGAGAAAATAAAGAATTCTAGAGATAAAAATAAAATTCAAGAGGAAATCTAACGCTAAATTTTCATTTATTATTGAATTGAGATTACAATCACTAAGCTGCTTATCAAGAAAAACAAGTAATAATAGGGTAAAAAAAATTCAGCTATTTTAACCTTCTTATTTTTAGTATTCTCTCCGGTGGTTGCAAGTTGTAAATACGATATGAATACAATGTACAATAAAGATAGAAGAAATAAGATTAAGACCCCAACAAATATATATATATTGAGATAAATAAATAGAACTAAACGAGAGAAATAAAGAATTATAGAGATAAAAATAAAATTCAAGAGGAGGAAATCTAAAATTCAAATTTCGTTTAATAATCAAAACTAAATTTGGATTACAATTAGGGATGACAATGGGGTTCGGTGGGTACAGGTATGCCTCCCTCACCCCCATACCCGCCTCCTTTTTTACCACCCATACCCATCTAATTTAATGCGGGATCGGGAGCGGATAATATCCACTATGGTGTTATACACAAACCATTCCTATTTACTTATTAAGAATTATTGAAAATTTAAAATAACTTATATTAAAGTATTCAAGAATTTTAACAACATAGTCATAATTAAAAATTAAATTAAAATATTAAAAACAAATCTAAATTTCAGAAATCCATAAAACTAAATTTATAAATCAAACTAAAATATCAAAACATTAATTTTATTATTCTTCTTCTATTATAAAATAATATAAGTGGGGTAGGTATGGACATGGGAGAGCTTCTCCCGACCCGCACCCCTGTGCGGGTGGTTAATCTTACCCTATATTTTCTCCCCCGCACCTGTATATTATCCCTCATACCCGTCTCATGAAAGATGAGTATCCGCAGATATCCATACCTGTGGGTAAAAATGTCGTTCCTAATTACAATCACCAAGCTGGTTCTAAAGAAATACAAGTAGTAATAGTGTAAATTTAATTTAGTTTAAATTGTTTTTAATAAAAATAAAATAAAAAATTTAAAAGTACATGTTTCAATTGACTAAACTAGTTTCCATCACAACCACACACAAAAGTTAACGACTACTGCTTTTGTTGGTTGAATTATAACTTTTTGGGCTTAATTTAACCTTTAAAGTCTTCTTCCCATCTTCTAACGATCAGGACGGAGTCTGAAATATATTTCAATAGAAACATACATTAAAAAAAATTTAGATAAATTAAATTTTAGTAGGGGCTATATGGAAATTTTTAATTTTAATAAATTTATATGAGAATTTTTAATTTTAATCTTAGGTAAGGTCCTTATTTCTCTAGCACTTGAGACTTCTCGATTCTCGAAGATATATGCTTTGGACAATCACAAAATTTCTTACTATGTGTCCTTTCCGTCACTCGAAAATACATTTTTCCCTATCACAAAATAAAGTTAGTGACTCAAAATGTCGATTTGGCTTCCAACGGACATGAACGAATGGTGTGTGCATTACTTAGCTAGTTATAGGTTATTGTTCGTTTGTTTTATAAGTTTTTTTTTTTTTTTTTTTTTTTTGGGTGAGAGAATATACGATAAAAAAAAAATTTTGTTTGCATTGAAATTTATTAAGCAAACGGAGCACAAATTTAGAATCAATTTGACAGAATCGTTGTATTCCAAAAGAGAAAAAAGTGTCAAATATGGGGCTAGTTCTAAGAAAGCTCTTAGGTCAAAACTTAGACAAATCAAAGGCAAGGGTGGTCACAAACATGACCCCTTGACCCTGTATAATTGAGAAGCATCTATGAAGCTTTTTCCCCACGGAGAAGTGGGGACACGAGACCATAACGTTCAAATTGCTGCAAATATATATGGCCCCCACCATGTGGGAAAGGAGATTTTAGGTCATCTCATCACCAGTTGTAACATAACAATAAAAAAGAGTATTGACTTTTTTTTTTCAAAGGCATTAAATTTGATCTTTCAAGCCCAAGGGGAGACAGGTACAACTGGAGAGCAACGGGTCAAATTGACCAATTGGGGTGGAGGGCCAAGTTTAAACGTTCTAATAGCATCAAATGACGAGTCATGGATTTAGTAGTTTCATACACATTTGCAGACAAAAACTGCTCTTTTTTGGAGTTATTCTTTGTAGTTGTGGTTATACTTATACTCAAAAGTTTTAACATGACAGAAAACTTACAGTAAAATCTGTATTTTTACTCAATCAATTAGTAATGTTCGTTTTAATATGAAAGGGCTGAAATGTTTTTCTTTTCCTTTCTTGCCTTTTTTTTTTTTAAGTTGGGAATTTAAACGCAACATCTCAATTATTCATGTTAATCTAAACGACAACCACAAGTGTTTAATCGTGCTATCAAGACTCGTAAAATTCTCCTCAATCCGTTACTTTTCCTTACCATCTCCGTACTTGAATTACCAAGTGATCTCTCTCACTCTCTCCCTAAGTTTTTTCTTGTTTGTTGTATTTGTTTTTTATTTTCTCATTAATTTCTTCCAATTTTTGAGATTTATTTTATTTTAAAAAAAAAAAAAAAGAAAAAAAATAATAGCATCAAGCTCAAGGTAACTAAACTGGCTAATTTTATCACCACTAGACTTACTATGTTTAAGTAAGGTCATAAAGTATTCCCTAATAAGCCTCTAATTATTAATATTAAAGGAATAAAAAGATCGATGTGACCTCTCCAATAAGCTAATATTATATACCGCCCGTGTTAACAGATATGACTAAACAATGCTTAGAGAAGAGGGCAAGACACAATACCTTAATTTCACATGGGAATTGATCATAAAAAATGCCAATAAATTATTATTAGTCTATTGTCTTATGGACTAATGGCAATCTTGACCACAATTAAATGCATGATTAGGCATAATTCTCTGTGGAGCACACATTAACTGTATAGGATCTTTGGCAGAAAATTTAAAAATAGACTAGAAAAAATTAAATAATGTTTTTCATATATGGACTACCTTTGAATGTTTCAACCAATTTGACTTTGGCGGGAAGGACAATTTATTATAATGACATATATATATATATATGTATATATATAGAAAGAGAGAGATAAAGAGATGGTTGACTCTAGTAGTGGTCTTAAATTGTTCACTATATGGTCTTATAAAAAAACTAGTCTGAACTGCTTTTGCATCTTGGAGTGCTGGAAGTCTGCAGTGGCAGAAACTTCCAGAGGTATGGAGAGAATGGCAGTCCATTGTGGAAGGCTACTATTTTTTTGGGGGCTGATTTTGAAAGGTTTTTTTTTTTGGCTCGCCCACAGAAATTTTGTAAAATAAATGAGGTCCTTATATCAAAATAGATTCATGAATTTCTTTGCTTTCTTTCGTTTCCGGTTCAGACAGTAATTATAGTTTAAAAAAAAATAAAATAAAATAAAAAAAGGAAAGTTTAATGCTTGCTAACATCCCATTTTGACTACATATTAAATGTATAAAGAATTACCGTATTTTCAAAAAGTTTTAGATTACTATTTTTAATACATTGATCTTTTAATCTAGAACTATAATTCATGTTCTTTTCCTTTTTTTTTTTTTTCCCTCATGATTTGATTTAATTTTGCATTCAAACAATAGTTTTTTGTTAAAATTTTCCTAATTAATGCTTTTAAATATAGTGGTTGAATTTGTAATTATTAAAAATTTAGTACATGAACTACCATATTCAATGATAATAATAATTAAGTTAAATTTTATTTTGTTTTGAAACTTCAAAATTGTCTTATCTATCTCTGGAGTTTTGTGTAAAATCTCTTTTCAAAACTAAACAAATATTGTTAAAATTACCATTTGAATTAAATGTGTGGTGAAATCAATTACACTAAGCAAACATATTAAGAAAAAAAAAATCAGAAATAAACAAGTAAAAACGGGTCTCACATCTTTATATAAAATAAGTATGCGTAATTTTGCCTTTCAAACAAAGAGAATTTATACTGATGCAATATGAAAGTTTAATTATTTCATCAACTTGGGAGTTCATTCTATCTTTAATTATTTAATCAATAAGACGACTAGGCGGAGCATGGTGGCATAGGACTGATCACACCAAGTGATCTCATCCGGTACTGTGTCAAGGATTTTTGACATCAATATCGGTCGTTAAAAAGTATTTTAGTACATTATTTTTATTAGTTTCATTAAAATTAAATTTACCCCTCTAATTGATTGGTTTTAATTGATGAAATTGTTAGCCGAATGCACTAATCTACCTAAAAGCGTCTTCCAATAAACTAATAGGCACATTTATGTTAATTAAGATCCCTATATTCTTATGAGGAATTAGTTAACACAAACTCATTAAGTTCAAGCATTCACAACCACTATGAATGCACTAAGGATACATTCATATTCCAAAATACAAATGCTACTCTATTATTGATCAAGATCCCAAATCCATTTTCCAATTTCAATGAAGTCTAACTAGATCACCTAATGATTTGCCAATTCACTAGGAGCATTAAGCATGTAATAGGATAAACAATTACCAAACAATCACAATCAATCCAAAAGAGTACAAATAAATTCAAATTCCACTTATAGGATCCATTGAAACCCTAAACTAAAAAACTACTCAACAACCATAAATGACATTAAAATATTAAAAATTACAAAAAAGAAAGAGGTAAGAAAAAATAATGAAAAACCCCATATTGTTTCTACAAATCTTCAAGAATTTCTTCAAATTTCCATCTCCTCTTTTTGTTCTTCAAATGCTATTTCCCCTAAAAACTTCTTGAAAATAAAAAACCTAAACCTAAAAATAAAACTAAAATCCTAAATCTTCAAATCCTACTCTACTATTTTTTTTTTCTTTTTTCTTTCTTTCTATTTTTCTATTCTTTTTCTTTTTCTTCTTCATTTTTCGTCTCTCTTTTTCACTCTGGTTTCGGCCTCCCCGAACCAACACTCGGCCTCTCGCCTGGCCCCTCGAATTCACTCAGCCCCCTTTTTCTTTTTTTTTTTTTTTTTTCTTTTCTTTTCTTTTCTGTTTTCTTGTTTTTTTCTTTCCTTTCCTGTTTTGGCATCTACTGGCGTGGGCCCCGCCACTTTGCTTTTAATTTTTTTCTTTTTCTTTGAGTTTGACAGGTGGCGCGAGAAAATTCGCCTGTAGTGCGCTGGACACGTGGCGAGAGGCAGTTGGCAGAAGCTCTCTGGTTACGTGAGCTTGGTGGACCACGCGGCATGGGATCGGATGCTCTGCTTGGTCTGACACGTGTCGCTTCTGGATGGAGGCCAGCTTAATTCAAATTTTGTCACATTTTTAGACATTTTAATGACCGTTTTGCCTCTAGTTTGAATTCAAAATTTCTTTTTTTTTATCCATTCGCACCTAATTAACACACAAAATGAGAAAATTAATTATTTATGGGGTAAATTAATAACTACATATTAAAATTAATATTAACTAAATGAAATAAAAATGAATCAAATTACACAAAAATAAACTAAATCAAAATAAACTACTATAAATTAAAATTTAGCAAAATTAAACTAAATTAACTTAAAATATATTAAAACGCTAAAGAACATAATTAATTTATATGTGCAAAAGTAGTAAACTAGCTCTATTTTTATAGAGTTATCATGAATTCATTGTGGTATGTTTATTATTTGATCTGAGCCATCATCTTTATAGTAAATATTTTATAATTATGATAATTATTTTGATGTTTATAACTCATTTGGGTTTATTAAAGGTAATTTACATTTATCAATAAAAAATATTGTGAGACAATGCATATAATTTAAAATCGGATACTGTGAGACAATTGTTCAAGAAATATAGGTACATTTACTTAATATATACCACATTGTTAACGTGTTTGGATGAATCATTTCAATAGTTATTATGCGACTCTAATATAATCTGTTTGGTTGGTCAATTACTACAGTGATATTTTTTTTTAGAATATTAAAATGAAATTATTTGAATACTTTATTATTTTACAGCAATTTAACTCAAATATAAAACAAATTTTATTTATTTTTATATTTAATTATAAACATCGAATTTGACTGAGCATTCGAATATAATTTATAATCTAAACAGATAATAATAACTCCTTCAACAGCCTATAAGTGAGACATCCCACCCTAAATTTTTTACTTCTAATCTCAGCCTCATTCAAATTCCCAGGCCCCATTTGTGTGGAATCAAGAAATAAGTGAATGACCTTAGAATTGAACCCTGCATTAGCAAATGACCCCATCACCTAGTTATAGAATGCGCTTGTATGCATAATCTAAACCTTAGAATCATAATATAATTTTTATCTTTTTCTCTTAGTTTAACTATTCATAAAGTTTTATAACTTAAATTTTAAAAGAGCATAACTTTGCATATATAAATCTAAATGAAATTAATTTTTTTAATTACGTAGAATTTCGAGACGAACGAAACAAACTCCGTAATAATATTTTTTTCCGAATACATTTTAAATTTTTATATTTTTTAATGAAAGTAATTTAAATATTTCAATAAGCATATAAAGTCCCAACCTTGACACCAAACACATGCATAGTATTTGCAATTTCGTAGTCCTTTCAACTCAGGGGCATTAATGCAAAATATTCACTTTATGTGTTTACTTTTATGGCAGCTTCTAAGAGATACTTCATCTTTATCCAAAAAGTGCACTCCCTATATATACTTTATAACTTTATTACTTTTTTTTTTTTTTTTTTTTTTTTTTCAAATTGTTAACCCTTCTTTTTAAAGGGACCCTTAAAATCCTCCTATTCGTTTGCTTTGCCTTTAAAGTGCTTGTCATCAATTTGGCATTCTTCTTTTAGGTTCTAAAGTAGAAATATCAAAAGTTGTGCCCCGGATTTGATCACAATATTATCTGATTTTTTTTGCTCATGGTGGATGAAAATTATAAGAACCTCTTACGAGATCCAAAACATAGAGATTTGGGTCAGTTTATATAAATATTTAATTTATATAAATATTTAACTCAATTATTTAGGTTTGTAGCACATTAGACTACCACGTTGTGCAATAAGTGCCACTAATTGAGTCCAAATATTGCCGACGCATAAACATTTTATATGAAGATTCGATAAGAACAATGAAATTATTGTTATCTAGAAATTTGGTCTCTCTAAATATCTTTTCTTTTATTCAAATTTGTACTTAGAGTAATTAGCTCAAATAATCGCTGCTCTTTTAAAGATAACGGTCTAGTCCTTGTTCTTTTTTTATTTTTATTTTTTTTACCGAGATAACTCTAAATTCTTATATTTTGGCTATTACAGTTTTTTGCGTCCAAAATCATTAAGTCTTTAACAGAACAAGTCATGTGCAATGTATATGATTTAATTTGTGATAGTATTTTAGTAATTTAACAATAATTAATTTAACAAAATAAAATAATCATTAAAAACTAATCCTTTCTCTCATTCCTCTCGCTCTCTTTGCAATTAGGTTTTGAAAGCAACTAGAACTTTAGTGTCAACACTAACAATATGGGTTTTTTTTTTTTAAAAAAAATTTGAAAGGTCACCCTTTTGTTTTGTTTTGTTTTTGTTTTTGTTTTTGTTTTTTTTTTTTTTTGAGGGAGAGAGCATAATTGATAAATGACTTACCACCGACCTCACTTGGTGTAAATACCTTTTTGGATTAGTGCCTTTCTCAACTCCACTAAATTCATCCATAATTTTTAGTATTTACAGGTGGCTCATTTCAGCCTTCAAAAGCTAACTAGTTTTCTTCAAAACAGTACAAAGAAAATTTCTATAAAAATAAAATAAAAGAATAGGAAAAAGTGTTGTCCACGACACACCATTAAAATTTATGCCTTTTTTTATATTAATTTTATGAATATCTCATGGACTATGTACGCTATTTCATTTTGCCTCATGAATTATTTAAACCGTATATTATGTTTCCTGAATTATATAAAATCATTCAGTTTGCCCTTTCTGTTTACTTCCACTTATTTATTTAACGGAAAGCTGACATGACATGTAATTAAAAATTAAACAAACATGGTTTAGAATATAAATCCTTATTATTAAAAAATAAATATGAATTTTTAATAAAAGAAAAAATATAACTTTCATATAAATAATATATTTTTCTCCCTCATTCTCTCTATACTATAAATCTCCTTCCTAACCCTTTGTAGTTAGCTTCTTAATTGTAATTTCCTTAGCTTGGGAGCGAAAGGAAGAGACTAATAGAGGAGAATTGATCGGAGAAAACGGGTGTGACCGTGGTTTCGGATAGGAGGGAGAGAAAGGAGAGAAAAGGACAGTGAGAGGGGAGGGAAGAGAGAGATGAGAGTGTTGTGTGGAGAGAGAAGCAAAGAGAGAGAGAAATTAGAGTTGGAAACTTTGATTTTTTTTTTTTCCTAATTAGCAATTAGTATTTGTCTCCTAATAAAGATTTATATTTTAAAATAGATTTGTTTAATTTTTAAATTGTGTCACGTCAGCATTCTATTAAATAAATAAATAGAAGGGGACGTAATGGGTAAATTTAATAATTTTATATAGTTTAGGAGGCATAATGAACAATTTTAATAATTTAGGGGGTAAAAGCAAATAGGGTACATAATCCAGAGGATATTTATAAAATTAATCTTTTTTTTTTTTAACAAGGTATTGGCAGTTGAGAAATTAGTTGGGGCATCCATCTATTTCTTCTTATGGTGTAATAATTGTAGTTGAGTCTTGAAAGGGTGCATAAAAAGTCCCCAACCTAAATCCTCACAAAATTTTAACAAGTCCAAGGTTATATTTTGTGTTGGAGTTAATACCTAAGGGATTGAGATCCTTTATCTTTATCTTTCTTTTTTTATTTTTTTTCTTTTTGTGTTGAACTTAAGAGTGGATGATTTCGGATTCTAGACCTTATGATAGAATCATGTGTGATACTATTATTAGATTATAATATAATCATGATCATCTATTCAGTTTTAGTGTCTTAATTGATGTCTAACCTAAAACAAGTATTTATATGTAGATCTCCACTTTTTCTTTCCTTTTTTTCATCTGTATTCAGCTTGGGTGTTTAAGGAACAGCCTATCTTTAGGACGGAATGAAAAAATGGCCATATTTTTCGAGCCGAAAAGAATAATGGTTTTTCATAAATCTCATGTATATATTAATAAATATACTAAAGGAAACCCAAATTTCCCTATTCCTTCTACAGTGATGCACAGTGATGCACAGTGATTTTTGTTTTTTTCTCTTTCTGATTTTGCTTCATTAGCTACAGTGATGCACAGTACTCCACAGTGTTTTGCTACAGTGAATGAACAGTGAACAGTGTATGAACAGTAATGAACAGTATTTTTACATTTTTCTACAGTATAATGACTTTTTTACCCTTCATTACTAATTATTTTTTTCCTCTGCTACAGTAATATGCCGGTTTTACCCTTTATTTTTTTTATCAATTGACAATTTTATCCTTGACTTTTAGTTACTTTTACCATTTGATACAGTATTGGAACAACTTTGTCCTTCTAAAATTATTAATTGACGATTTTACCCTTCGTTTGTAGTTGCTTTTTTTTTTTTTTGCTACAGTGTTACCCCTGTTTTACCACTCTTTTTTTAGTTGCTTTTCTTTTTCCTACAGTGTGTTATCAGTTTTATCCCTATTTAGAGTTTGTTTTTTTCCTTGATATTGTTTTTGTCATTTTTTTTTCGCTAAATTTTAGACATTAGATTCCGATCTATTGTTATATTGTGTTTTTCTCGCTATGTCTTTTTTTTTTAATTTTTAAACGATTTTTTACTTTAAATTTTTTATCTATATTTCAGATTTTTTTTGGGGGTTTTTTTTGTCTTTTTTGTTCCTTTTTTTCTATTTTTTAAACACTTTTTTTTAAGATTCGACATGCATTTTTTTTTGTCTTTTTTGTTTATTTTGTTTTATATTTAAAAAATCCTTTTTTTAATGTTTTTATATGTATATAACCTGACAAAAAATTATTTTTGTGTTTTTTTGTTTTTTTTAATCAGTAAAAAAGAGAACAAAATAATATATATATTTTATTTTATTATAATTTTTTTTTGTTAGAGTTAGTTTTTTCCGGTTCTTTTGAATATAAAGATTTTTGTGTTTTTTTTTTGTTTTATTTTTGTTTTAATTTTTTTTCTTTAAATGAGTATGACTGCTATTTTTTTTTTTTTTTTTGCTTTTGTTTTCATTTTTATTATTATTAGTACTATTCACTATTAAGGGAGATTTTGATAAGAATATACTTATTATAATTATAAGATTTATTTTCACGAACTGTTTTTATTATATAATACTCAATTTTTTTTTTACTTATTTTTTCTTCTTTCTCCGTGTAAGGCACGGGTATTAAACTCGTATTGACTAAAAGAATCTCATTTTTACTGCAGCTATTTGTTTGTATCGTTAAATCCAATCATTTATTAACATAAAAAAAAAAAAAAAGAACAGAAGATGATTTACCATAATTTCACTTTTTACTTTTTTTTTTTTTTTTTTTGGGGAAAAACAGTAGTTGATAGTTATTAGAATTATCAATTTCTCTTTTAGCTTTATAACTGGGGCTGCCATAAAAAAAAATAATAATAAAAAGAAAAGAAAAGATTGTTTTCATCTAAACTCATTCAACTTTAGGATCATTTTTACTTTTCACTTTTCGCTTTTTCGCTTTGAATTTTGTATTTTACTCCATTTTATCCCTTCTTTAGGAATTTCAGTTAAAAACTGATGGAAAAAATAGGAGAATTAGTATTCCTAAGTTCATTCTGCTAAGATTTTTGCTAAAAATAAATAGAAAAAGACCACATAACTACCTTTCTCTCACTTTTTTTTTTGGTCAATTTAACTAAAATTCTAATAGAATGAACAAACTAGTGAGATTTAGATAATAAAGTGAGAATTTCTAAAATTCAGTAGGTACGGATGAGAATTATCCTAACAAATATATATATTATTGAGAGAGAAAAAATATAACAGTAGCAATAAAAGATGGACAACTTCAAGGTAGGAATCAAGATCACATCAAGGTATACAATAAATAGACGTTGGGGGACCAAGCACATTCTCATCTTCAAGATATTACTCCTCAACCAAAGGATCGTTGGTTCGGTAGATTGTGCTAAAAGTAACTTAACCATGGTGATTAAACTATTTAGAACCATATGTTTACCGAAAAAAACTAATTAAAACTATATATATATATATATGAAATTATTTTAGCTCATGATTAGTTTTAATTAATTTCAAAAAAATTTTAACTAGCACATAATTTTAACATTTTACTATAAAAATCTAACCGTTTAAAAAATTGTGACTTGTTGAGCAGTAATATCTAATTCTTATTAAAAATTTAAATAAAAAGTTCGTTTAAAGTAATTGTTCAAGGTAAATTTACATGAATTATGGTTCAACACATCAGTAATTAAAAAAAAAAACTTTAAACGAAGTTTTTATTTAAATTTTTAATAAGAATTAGAGAATTGTAAAAATTTCAAATGATTTACCAAGTATTTTGTACTGGATGATCCCCCCATCTCCCCGGCGTGAAATTTCATTTTCAATTGATAAAGTTACTTTTTTAACCAAAAGAAAAAAGGACAAATTGTTAAAAATTCTATCTTAATATTTGAAATTGACAACTCATTTGTCCCATCGTTTAGGATAAATACTTAGTAATTTTTTTTAAGGGAAATTTTATTAAACTCACTAAGAATATATAAAAATATCAAACATAAAATCCACGTATTACATGAGACAAAACTCTTAAACAAAAATGGATACATCAATAAAATCTGATGATGCTCAAATTGAAAAACGTATGCTTGAGACCCAATAATAAGAATATACCTTGGCATACTGAAGTCGAGTACATGTAAGGCTTTTTTTGATAAAATCCTAATAATCAATAGATTTTCCAGATCAATCGAGGGTTAAGACTTAGTAGCATTATGGTTACTATTAACTCCGCATAGAAGTAACACTAGCAGAACCAAAAATACCATCAAAACTCAAACCTGACGGATAAACATCAACTCGGAAGGTGGAGAAACCACCTCAATTATTATAAATAACAAAAAGAAATAAAGCACTTAAAGAAAATACGATAAAGACATCGTCATTATTACATTTAAACCTAGGCACAAAAAAAAAAAAAAAAAAAAAAAAAACCAATAACATGGAAAAGAGTCCTTACCGATTAAACGAATAATATCGTCAAGAGAAATTGGGTTGTCGAAGCCGAGATGCTGCAAGACCTCCCCGGCACATGACAACCACGCATCCTCACCAATTATCTTATTCTTGCCTTATTCCTTCTCACAACGTCCATCCCCCTTTCACGGGATCGCCTCTACCAAATACTTGGTAAATTGATTAAACACTTTTGGGTTATTTTCTAAATTATTGACTTTAAAATTTATCCAGGGGTAATTAAATTGTCATACTGGATAAGAAGATTTTTTCCCCCCCTAAATTTGTTGATGGTGATTCCAACTTTTCTTGTAGAGTAACCTAAATGGAATTGTAAGCGTAATGGTTACTCCTGAAAACCACTAACAAATACCATCGCTAGCTTCTCACCGACAAAGGTCCTCTCACTTTTTCTTTCATTTTCATGAACAAACAAATTATTATTTACAAATAAAATAAATAAAATTAATGCAAGGAAAGTGAGAAGTAAAGGGAAATGAAAAAGCAATTAATGCCTTTCACTCTTTATTGGCCACCAAGGAAGAAACTAATTTTCAATATAAATTAATAAATAAACAAATTAAAAGAAAAGATCCAAAGAAAATAGATTTTGAAAAACTTACTGTATGAATTGCACTTTTTTCATGATTGTCTTAAGGTGTATTTGGTGCGTCGATCTTAAATAGAATTTTATATTGGAGTTTATTATTTTTTAAAAAAATATATTTTTTATTTTAAAAAAAAATATATAAATTAAGATAAAAAATTTATATCCAAATCAGTTGATTAAACACATGATTAGTTATTATATTAATTTTTTAACGATATTTATTTATTATTGAAAATAATTTTGTATATGAAAAATTTTTAACGTGCACAGTAACTATCAAATAACCTTTGAAATATATAGCTGTTACTGTATTTTTTATTTTTATTTTTTTATAATTTCGTTGTTGACATCTTTTTCGAACCAACATAGACGAGACCAATGAAAAAAAGAATCCAAAAGAGAAAAAAGAGAGAGAGAGAGAGAGAGAGAATAGATATTTTTTAAAGATTATAACCAGTCATTAGCCACTAAAAAAAAATTATATGATTTTGTATAAAAATCAGTGTGGCCTACACGTTTTCTTGTTTCTATGATTATGATATAATTTGTTTTTTATTTATTTGTATCTACGCTGATGAGATGCTTCTATTTTGTTGATACACGAGGCATGACCATTTCAAGTCCACCCACTTGGTCATTGCTTCAAAAACAATTTTGAACACTTTTTTTTTTTTTTTTTTAAGAAGATTTTTGAAGGCAATAATAAAAATTTAAAAAAAAAATGGGAAAAATAAAATAAAAATATATTCAAATTAGCACCAAGTGTCGACCACCTTTCAATGTATGTGTGCTGAGGCCCCAACATTGATTCCAGATCTCTGAAAATTATACCCTTCACATGCAAGCCTTCGACATAAAGAATCTGCCCAAAATTTTTTATTTAATTACAACTACAACAACAAAAGAATGATTAATAATAAAATTAAATGTGGGGTGTTGATTTGGTGTGTGGTTGTATTATGATAGTTTTGTTGGTTTTGATGTTGGTTTTGATTGTCTCCATGGATCTTGGAGTTAATCTACTCTCTTTTTTTTTTTTTTTTTTTTTTTTTTTTTTTTTTTAATTTATAATTTGACTGTAAAAAGAATAGCTTCAGGTTTATCTGAAAGAAACACTTATGATAATGAACTGTGTTTTTATTTTGTTATTAAGAATTATTATTTCAGTTATTTAATCAATTTTTAAACAGCGTATATTTTTAATGTGTATACTAATAGACTAAATCATTTAAAAAAAAAAAAAAAAAGAAGAGAAGAGTTGCTTTCACAATTTTGAGAGTGATTTAAGAAAATGGACCATTTTAACTAAAATATATATGCATGTTAGTACAAAAGATATTCATTAACTAAAATATAGTTAGTAATAATGTGCATAAATATCCTACTTATGTAGGAAATTAAGTAGACTAATATGTATTATATATAATGATCAGTAAATCCCTTTACTTTTAATTATCAGTAAATCCAACCATTGATGAAGACAAAAAAGAGAATATATACTATTTATTATAATATCTCCGAATTTTGTGGAAGAAAAATGTACCACGGCCAATAAATTTTGGAGTGAATTTATGGGTCTTGACTAGGGAAAAAAAATGCATTTAATTAATATGGTAAAGATATTTTGAATCTAACTTGTTACTTTTGAGAATTATAGGGTTATATTTTGTTTGTTTGTTTGTTTGTTTGTTTTTTTTGATAGCATGTTATATTTTGTATAAATTGGTCTTCTACCTTTTCTCCCTTCCTTTCCTTCTTTGTTTTATTTATTTATTTTTTAATACTAAGGGGACAATTGAAAGATTAAACAACAATTGCCGTCTGGTTTTAACTCCGAAAGCAAATATTATGATTTAACACACTTTTAAAAATTGTAAAAATTGAGACCCTGTCTTTTGGGATAATATTTGATATTTATTTATATTTATTTAACACACTTTTAATTTTATATTTATTTATTCTATAATTTCAGTCGAACTTTTTAAATTAATTACTAATTTCAATTATCAACTTTTTAATCGTATACGGCACATAGTAAGATTTACATTGAAAAGATGACACAGATAGGCTAATAGGGTTATGTTTAAAACCATCAGATTTGTTAATTTTCTTTAATTATTGCTTTGGTGTGATTTTAATTAATCAACGATAAAAAAGTACACTATCGATAAAAAATATTATCTATTATAGATAGACTCGTGAAAATAATCAACATCTCATCTCACAAATTAATAATCACATATATCAATATGATTATATCTTAATATTGCAACCTAATGATTAAAAACAATAATGAAAATGCTTTTCCAAAGACTAATGTGGTAGAATATCGTGGTGCACTCCTTTAACATCAGAATCATTTGAAATAATCAAAGTAGTCGGTCAAAAAAATAATCAAAATTCTATTCGTTACCAGTTACTCTCAGTGCCTGACATACAAGGAGCTCTTACATAATTTGTATTTATAGTTTTTATTACATGATGGAATTCTCTAACACAGCTATATTTCTTTATTATTAATTATTTGACAATTTATTGTATTTACCAATTGAAAAGTGACAACTCACCATCACATAAATTAAAATTAAAAATTAAAATTAAAACCGGTATCCTTAATATCACTATTCGTTTTTATAGAAAAATTAATGGACGGTTTTTATTATTATTATTTTTTAGAGAGCTTTCAATATTAGAAATATTCTTATAGGTAACTTGGGTTCCTCAACGCTAGATTTAACTAAAAATCACATCATAATTTAAAATACACTAAATTGTCAAAATCTTGTGTCAATATAATAATTAACCACCTTCTTTTCATATCCTATTAAACAATTATCATTTTTTTCATGAAATTCTTAAACAAGGTAGCTAATACTTATGATCCATTCGGATCATAGGTTAACATTCGAAATAAGATGACAAACAGAATTCTCCCAGATTTAATTACGTATATAACTTTACCAAAATTTAACACCTAACTTCACCTTAAACTGTTGAGTTTGAGGTTGTTTGAAACACGGATTTGAGATGAAATTCTTAAATTGAAATCGATTGATTTTTTAAAAGTTAATTATAATTTTTATTAATTATTTAGAAAAAGATTAAAATCAATACGAAAAATTTAGATATGATAGTGCAATCCAAATACATGTTAAGAGGATGTTTGGTAACACAACTCAACTTCAACTAAACTATTTTTTAAAAAGTTAACTCAACTCAAATTTAAAAATTTCAGTTTAACTCATTCATCAAGCACCCTCTAAGTATCCAACTCCTGGCTTAAAAAAAAAAAAAAAAAAAAAAGAAAGAAAAAAGAAATAGATTGAAATTTTCCGAACGCTACCTAAAAATTAAAATACTTTCTTTCAAAGAGAAAAACTTAACAAAAGAAACTGCGGGCCAAGGCCCACAGGGATTTCAGTGAAAACAGAATAGTGGGGATACGTGGAATCAAAAGAGAGGGGGGGCGGGGTGTCAAGTGCGTTATTACAGTAGACAACCTACGTGGCACTTTTTAGTTTTCCAAGAAACCTCTCTGTCAGATTTTCTTTCTTTTTTTTTAATTAAAATAAAATAATGGTCCGAAAGTAATATTAATATAATTAAATGAATTTATCGTACGGATATACTAGGCAGTAACTGAGCACATAGCTTTCTCAAATACCGTTGGATTCCCTGAAAATCCAAACCGAACGTCTCAGCCCTCTGTTTAACTAACCCCAACCTCTGGTTAGGTTTTGCCTTCCCTAAGGACTAGTCTTTTTCTTTTTATTATTATTATTTTTTTTTGTTTTTGCAATTATGCCCTTCTTCAATTCCACAATGCAATTTTGGAAATGCTATTATTGTGTTTGTCCCTTTTAGATAATGCACGTCTTGCCAACTAGGGTTTAGGGACATCCATTGTATTTGTGCCAGGGACTTTTCTGTAATACAAATTCGCTTCATGTAGGTATAACTATACATTTTGACTAATCACATTAATTTTGTGCCATGTGCTGTATGGTTATCATTAATTTCCAATTGCAATTTTTTAATTAAATTTCTTAAATACTTATAAGTATTTTTCCATATTCAAAAGGAGCAATTAATGTTATTATTATTATTATTATTATTATTATTTGTATTTGGTTATCATTAGCAAATGGTCTAATTCTATATTACAGGAGGAGTAAGGGCAACAAGGCCAAGACACAAAATAAATGAAAAGACAAGGGTATGGCTACAAAAAATAGAAATAAATATCTCATATCCAAATAACTCCTCACAAAAATATGGCGAGAAAATCAGAAAGAATAAAAATACCACTTTCTCCCTCTTCATCTCCTCTTGAAAATGCTATAAATACAGGGCTCGAGTGAAGCGAGGTTTGCCGAATTAGGCAGCCAAACACGGCTTTTTAGAAAAAAAAAAAAAAAAAAAAAAATTTCCTCTCTCTCTCTCTCTCTCTCTCTATCTTTTCCTCTTTCTTTCTCCTCGCCTAAACTTTCTCTCTCCTCTCCATTTCAAAGAAGAAGAAGAAAAAATGGCGGTTTCTTCTAGAAAATCGAGCGGACTCCGGTCTCTCTCTCCGTCGGAAAGATTCTACAGCTCTCACTACACCTCGTCGCCGTCCGTTTCTTCGTCGGCTTTCGCGTCGTCGAGCTCGAGCTTCTCCTCCCGTACGGCGACAACCTTCTTCCACCGCTCCGCCTCCCCCACTCGCCTCACTGTCCGCGGCGGCGCGTCGCCGTCGGCGTCCACCTTGCGGTTCTCCCTTGACCGTCCGATCTCGCCGAGCCGGTCGATCTCCGTTGGCATGAAGAGCAACCAGGCCGTGAAGCGGCAGAGCAACCAGAAGCGGACGTGTCTCTGCTCTCCGACGAACCATCCCGGCTCGTTCCGGTGCAGCCTCCACAAGAGCTTCGGAAACTCTCGCTCTCCGGCGGCGGCGACGGCGCCGTACTCGCCGAACCGCCTCAACGCGCGTAGATCGGCGATGACGAACTCGGTCGTGAGAATCGGCGGCGTCGAAGGCGGCGATCTGGTGAAGCGAGCCTTGGCGGCGCTGATCCGTCCCTCCTCGCACCAGCAACGGCGGCGCGGCGCCTTCCAGCCGAGGCCGAGCCGGCTCTCCGTCATGTCCAGAGCCGGAGAAGAAGTTTCCTGAAGGCGACTTGGTATGTAGATTCGAAACAGACCACTTCTTTTTACTCTCTCCGAGTTTTCCCTGGCGACGGAGGTGCCAAAACTTCGTACCACAGGCGGTGCGGTGAGATTTCTCCGGCGGAATTACCTCTGCAATTCGGAAACGGACATGGTTTTTTTGTGTACTCTCCGGTGACCGAAGTTTCTATACCTGTACATAAAAATACATAAATCTATAATACTCATTTTGAGTTGCCGAATTAATGGTGATTCAACTTGCTATCGGGACCTTAACCAAATCAGATAATCCAAACTTAATCTAACTAATTAACTTGATTTAAAGCAGTTTAACATAATAATTTGGGATTAGCATTCAAATTCCATTCCATTTCCTTTTTTTTTTTTTGGTTTTAAAATTTTCCAAGTATCCGTGTATGTGTTTGTTTGGTGCAAATTCGTTATTTGTGCCGTTTCGTTTGCCGTTTCTTTTCATTTCCTTTTTCGTTATGTTCCGTGTGTAGGTGTTCTGCGTTTCGTTATTCGCTTGCTGTGCAATGAGCTCCGTATTTCTTTGCCCTCTCGACCAGATCCGTGAACCAGGTTTGTATTTTCCTTTATATACATATATATATGTACGTATATGTGGCTGTTATATTTGATTTGTGTATATTACTCTGTTTTTGTTTTTTTTTTACAGGTTTATTTTCCTTTGCTTGGATTTGGTTCATGAGAAGGAAATTTGATGGACTGGACTTGAAAAATGAAAGATACAAATAATTGGGACAAAAAATTATTGAAATTATATAATCTGAAGTCTTGAAATTTTAAAAACAGGTTCGAGAAGAGATTAAAAGCTGGGAATTAAACATAATTATTTGAAAAATAAATAAATTAAAAATAAGTTGGTAGGGCGCAGAATTTAAATCCTTTTGTCACGATCAATCTTATCCCACCGAAAATTAAGAACAGCGAAGGATGGACCCTCTGCGTATGACCTCCACTATTGACTCTGAATCCCTCAGACTGGGACGGCCACAGCCTAATTAATTAACAATTATAATGGCTGAAATTGATTAATCACGGTTTAGTTAATTATTGAAATCTCCCTCAACAAAATAAGTTTGATTAAATGGTAATTTTTTTTTGGATGGTTGTAGAAGTTGAAGATATGCACCAAGACAATTCGGGTAGTTGATTTGAACTCTTATCCGAACAAGTGGAAACTAACTTCTTGATTTAAAAGTGGAGTTCAGATGGTGCATGCTTTTTATTGTAAGAAGTACAATTTTTTGGTTGCAACAAGGGAGGTGGTTTCCCCACCTGTCCATTGTTTGCTTTGGTGTGCTTTTCTGGGATTTGGTAATTGTTGGAAGGCTGTGGGATGGTTAAGTTAGGTTTGGTGGGCGGAGCTTGCTTGAGCTTCACCCTTGGTAGGAGCTGTGCTCCGTATTTGTGATAGGGGTGTGTTACGGCATATCCCGAGTAGGCTGAGGACCTGTGTTATACTCGGTTAGTTTTTTGTGATCGTTCTACTCTTTGAAGAATTTCTAGCCATTTAATGGCTCTTAGGAAAAATTTTTTTTTTTGAAAAGATTTGATATCGGTTTAGGAATTAAAAAAAAAAAAAAAAGAATTAAAATGTTTTCGTACCCCACCATAATTAAAAACAGGATTCAATGTAAAACAATACCGAGCTATCAAATTATGATGTAATAGAGCTTGTGTATAGTACTCCCAAGAGAATAGAGATGCTAATTTTATCCGCGAACCTATTTATCTCTAACTAAACTGGGTGAAAATCTGGTCGCAATGGATTTGAGATTGTAATTAGGATATGTATAATATGTTATCACATACCGTATGAGGTTATAATTTTTTATATATCTTATCACGTAAAAATTTAAATACTGTAATTCTCTTTTCTTTTAACTTGCTTATATAAGTGTGTTTATTTGTAACAGGAAAATAAAAAATTAGCATCGCATAAACAGGGTACCCAAACTCGTGACAAAAAAACCCTCCCATCTATGTCAACTTATTAAACCGGTTTACAGGATGAGAATGTCTACGATTTTTCCTTGTACTGTAGGTTGTGTGGGAGAATGAATATTCAATTATATAAAACGATGTCGTATTTAATAATCAAAATGACACGTCTTCAAGAGAAAGTATAAAATGATGTTACTTTATTAAATAAATCGGGTCTGAGAAAGGATGAAATTTCTTAAGATTCAAACGAAAGAGATACAAGAAGATAATCAGACTGATACGAAGATGATAGTTCAGAATGAGAAAGTGAGTTGACACTATGACCATCCGAAATCTCTAATAGAGATCAAATCCTTAGATGAGAGGGACTTTTCTTTCTCGGAGTTCTTAGAGATAATTTTAGAGAGAGAAACTCTGAGAATTCTTAGAGAGAAAAACTTTGTAATTGCACTTGAGATTTACTTAGTAATAAAGAATTTCATTTGAGAATTCTATTCCTTTCTCGTAGCGAATTTTATAATTTATTGTTTGGGATTGTTAGCGAAGAAAATCATCCCAACAGGTTGGTAAGAAGACAATCTCAATCGAAACCTGTTACATTGTCATCCATATAAAAGGATAATCCTTTTAGTTTAATATATTGAAGTAAAACCTAACATTATACTTATTTAACACAATACTGATTTTTAAAAGATAAAGGAGATAATTGAATTTTTCTATGTTAAATCATTCCTACGTTATTACTAAATTAGAAGGGTTTAAATTATCTTAATAGATATAAAAGAGCGCTCTCTCATACTTTTGATACATGTCATTCCCTCCTTTTTTTTCTTTTTCTTTTTAATTCTCTTTTATTCTTCTTTCCTTTTCTTTCATTCTTTTTTTTTTTAATTATTAAAATTTTTTCTCCTTGACTTCAATCAAAAAATTCTTTTAGCATACTTATTATTATTTTTCATGACTATCTCAAATTCCTAACAAATGCTTGATATATATATATATATATATATATATATATAAAATTCTTTATACTCTTTGAAATTATTTTTCACTTTCATCCACTTGCGGATCTCTTTTTTATAAGCTTTCTTTCATCATTTTAAATTTTTATTTTTCATTTTTTTGGCCCTATTGAAATAAATTTGTTAAATATATCCTTACTCAAATATTTTTTTTTTAACCATTTCAACTATTATTTTCCCATAGCACCACAAAATTAATTTTCTATGTGATTTGTTAACTTCTCTATAATTTCTTATTATCTAAATATTTTCTCCTCAATGTTCTTTGAATAATATTTTCTCGTAATAACTCATAATTAATTTTTTATTCAATAAATTGATTAAGCACGTATCCACAACTAATATATTAACTAAGTTAGAAGCGTTTAACAGTAATTTAGGGTATCAAATTTCTTGATATTAGCTCTTTTCTTTTTTTCTTTTTTTTTTTTTCAATATCATGTTAAATAAGTATGATATTATTATTATTGTTATTGTTATTACTATTATTATTATTATTTTATGTTACGTTATACACGGTCATGGGAAAACCATGTTTTCTCGGAGGGAAAAAAAGAAAGAAGGATTTTGAGATGATTATAAGCAAAAAAAAAAAAAAAAAACTTGATGGTATTATAAAAGTTAATGAAAACTTAACGGTTCCCTTGCATGATATTACGTGCATATTCCTGTATTATTGAGATTGAGACCCAACATTTAGGTGCGTCAAAGGACAGGTACAAAGCTCGTGAACCTGAGTCACAAGGGCAAAGCAATCACGAGAATTTGTTCTGATCTTGTTTTCTCTTTTGTACCCATCATAGTGGCAATTTTAATGATTCCATTGCTTTTAAAAATATTTTCCACAAGATGAAAGACATTTAAGGAGTCCAAAATTATTAAGACCGAGGGATCATTAAAGAGGCATTTTTTAGCCTCAACAACAGATACGGAGAATCAATCTTTTGAGGTTGTTAGGAAATGGAGTCTTGACATATCATCTATTTACACCTACATATATGCCATCATCACCAATGGTGTTAAAGATTTGTTTGCATAGTGCCAAAATGGGTATCGACCATGGCAATCTTCTGGAGAGAGAGAGAGAGAGAGAGAGAGAGAGAGAGAGAGAGAGCTTTCTGGACTTTTAACCAAAGCCCGGAAAAACCCACTACAATACGCGGGAAGATAAGGTCATGAAAGGGATAGGTGTGGGTGCGCAGATGCCAGATGGTAAATGGCTGGCTGGCTGGCTTTCTGTTTTTATTTTTATTTATTTATTGTTTATTCATTTTTATTTTTTGGGTGTCTTTTTGTTTTTTAAACTATGAATGGTGGTCCCGGGGAAAAAGGAATCACTTATCCATCCGGGAATTGAGGTGTCACAACCGAAACAATAGTCAAATTTTACTTATTTGGAAAAAGGTGTGCTAACAAACTAAAAACAAGACTTGTCACTCATGTTGTCGCTCATGAAGAGCAGGGATTGCAACTTGCAAGGAGCGTGTTTGAGAGAGAAATCAAAATATGTTGTTCCATATTTTTTATTTTATTGATTATATCTCAAATAATATTATATTATATTATTTAAAAATTAAGAATTTAATCATATAAAAATGTTAAATATTAAATATTATTAAAGAAATTGATGACTTACAAAAATTTATGAAATGGATATTATTTGAGATTAAAAAAAAAATAGAATAACAGATCTGGATTCATTCGAGACGGGGTGGTTTTCTCAATAATTATTATGTCTAGAGAAGAAAAAATGATCCCTATTTCTATGGTGACGAAATTATAATATTTTTTTTAGAAGGGCTAATAGTTAAAATAAAATTTTAGGATGTATTTTTAATATACAAAAGAAAAAAATATACAATCCATCAATTAATCTCCGATTCAATAGTGTAATCGATTCTTTTTTATATACTAGCCAAGGAACGTGCATTGCACATGTTGAGTTATTATTGAAATTTTAATAATATAAA
This sequence comes from Ficus hispida, assembly GCA_025413025.1. Lineage (NCBI taxonomy): Eukaryota > Viridiplantae > Streptophyta > Magnoliopsida > Rosales > Moraceae > Ficus > Ficus hispida. Next base: position 21,148,780 of record CM046362.1, on the reverse strand, counting down.
ATTTAAAATACAAACAATTATATGCAAAAAAAAGAAGAAAAATAAAAAAAATTCTTAGAGATTAAAAAAATGCACATTGATAATAATCTAGTTGAAAAATACATATCATACAAATTCAATCATGAAAATAATGAAACAAAACACATTGCAATTAAAACTCATTCTTGATCACAAGTAAGGAAATTAAAATCTTTAGTGAGGAAATTGAGATTAAAAACATGAGGAAAAAAAATCTCTAAAAGAGAGAATGATAAAAGTTGAAGTTCAGGATTATCTCTAATATAAATGTCAATATTATATTTGTTATTAAAAACATGAATATAGTATATTTGGTATATTATCCTACATGTTTCAATTTATAATACCACTTCTATCGTCATATATATGTACATTTTGTTATAATTATTAATGGTACCTTTTGAAACATCATTTGATATATATTATATTTCAATATAATATAATGTGTGTTTGAGTAACTTATGTATTATATTAGAATACAAATACATCTAAACAGTTTATCCGTTCACCTTTTCTATTTACTTTTAAGAATTACATAATAGACTCTCTCTCTCTCTCCAATACATATTAGAGTGACTCTTCAAATATGTAAACAATCCAAACATACATTACATCTGAATGCAATGTATAAAACAAACATCCAAACACATATTACATTCCATTTATTACATTCGAATATAATATAAAATGATCATTGTGTCTTCCAAACAAATTATAAGTTTTAAAAATTATTAAATTAATCTTTAATATTTAAATAAGTTAAAAAAATAATAATATTAAAAAAATCAAGATATTAACAAATAGCAATCAAAAATCATAATATACTATTAGAAATAACATTAAATTGGGGAATGGTTTTCAAATCAAAATGTGAAATTTTAACTTTGGTACATGAAATTGACATTATATTGTAGATTCTCAAATGGATATAAAATTAAGGCAAATTTAATCTATCTGCTACATATATAGAAAATTATCTCAAAATTTTAGAACATTTATACTTTTATCAGGAATTGTAACTAAACCAACAATTTGGGAATTGATTTGTTAAAATTGCAAACATATCAAATTGTCATTGTCTAAAGTTAGGGACTGATGATCATATAACCTAAAAGAAAAAGAAAACTAAAAAACTAAAAAAAAAAATAAAAAAAAGTTCATAATGGTTAGCTTTATAAAAAAACAAAAAACAAAAACAAAAAACAAAATCTACAATTTTACCATATATTTAAGATTATGATGTTTTAAAACAAAAACGTAAAAGAAGAAGAAGAAATATCAGATAATTAACGTGAGAGATTGAAATATTTTTCAGTTAAATTATATTAGTTTGAAATATTTTTCAGTTAAATTATATTAGTTGGGATTTTTTTACATTTAAGATAGATGTAATTTTAATATAAAAAAGATTTTTTTAACATGAATATAAAGTGAAAATAAATATGCATTCACTAAAAAATAAAATGTGAATGTCAATATGCAGATTGAAGTTAAAAAAAAAAAATTTTGCAGGTAGCTTTCCTATCAATATGTCTGCCAAAAAAAAAAAAAAAATCTTCCTTTTCCTATCATTTCTGAAAAAAAAAAAAAAAAACGCATACTTTTTTCTTTTTCTTCTTTGGACTTCTTGTACTTAAAAATATTAAAAAAGAAAAAAAGCTGCAAGTTAGGAGATGGTAAAACTGTAATTTGAATTAAAATTTTTTTATTCTTTAAGTACGAATCTCAGAAGTTAACCATTGCAATCGCAAATTTGCAACACGTGGAGCTAAAAAGCAATTCTCAACTGCCCGAATAAGTGGTTGTGTAGGGAGGACGACAGAGAAAAGAAGAAGAAGAAGAAGAAAATAGAAAGAAAGAAAGAAAGAAAGAAGGCACCTAAACAGTAAGTCTTTGACTGTTAAAAAGAAATAATGGATTTATATCTATTCTTTTATTATAATTAAAATTAAGATAAGACATAAGATTATCTTAATAAAAAAAGAAAATAAAGATATTGGACATCTACGAGAGGTTTGTTGTAAAGGAATGGTAGTTATCATTAAGTTTATGATTTAAATGTATGTCTAGTTAACTTTAGATTTTTTGAGTAGCAGGCATTGAATGTTTGTTGACACTATTAACACAAATATTAGCGGGATGTATTTTGGTTGAAGTCTTTGGGACACGATTAATAAATGAATTGTGTCTGAATTGGTGTTTTCTGATAAGATTAATAAATAGACTCGAACGAAAACAATCCATTAACTCGAATTACTATCTTTTTTTTTTTTTCAATGGTGCTTACTACCAATGATATCTTATAATAATTCTGCCTTATGCATTCTTTACCCAATTTGACTTTAGGTTCCTCATTGTGGGAGCATAATTTATAGAAATTACGCTATAAGTCGAGATATGTTATCCCGTATTTCTTATTTTATTGACTGTTTATTCAATAGTATACTGTCATATTCTATGAATTTAAGAATTTAATCACATAAAAAATGTTAAATATAAGAAATTCTTAAACAAATAAATGAGTTATCAAGATATTATTGAAGAGATAGTTATTAAAACTGAAAAATAAAACAACATATTTTAACTCCTAAAGTACTTGGTGCCAACAATATATCATAATAGCAATCTTCAATGGTTCATTACAAAACTGGATTTTGGGTCATGGCGTGAGAAAGAGCCTTCCAGAAGTAGTACTTTACAATTAATATGCCATCAATTTAAGAGGCAACATACAACCAGCGCAATTATGGCATGATGGGAAGTGGTATCAACTATCAAATAGATACCATTAATAGAGGGACCGTTTGTACGTGAAAATAGGTTAAAAATTTATCTCTTTTTTATTATTTTTTAGGAAAATGGATTATATCTGTAAGGCTGAAAATAGAACGATGATGAAATTATCACCATAGTTTTTTTTTTTTTAATTTTAAAAAAATTAATAGAGAGATAGTTGTACCTGTGTATTGTAATGAATAGCGACACCATTCGTTGGGAGTCTTTTATTTTTAAGATTAGTTATATTTGTTATTCCTCTGTGGATTTTAAAACTTATAAGAGCAAATACGACCATCTTTAATGGGTATATGTCGATACTAACGTTAAAATTAGTATTAAAAAAAAAAATGAAGATGGCAGATGTAAGACTTTGTACTCTATGTTACATGTAATATTATAATCACATTTTGTAATCGTTACATCTAATAATTAAAAATGACAAAACTGATATCATTAAAAACTAATGTTAACCAAAAATGACACAACTTTATCATTAAAAATCTGTACTCTTAGAGCATCTTTAATTCAGTGGTATATTGTTATGTCAATGATAAATTTTAACATTTGGATTAAAAAAGTGCTCTTTAATAAAATGTTATCTTTGATACCAAACTTATTATTTGCTAAATTTGTGACAAATTTATCATAAGATATAATCAATATCAAATTAAATATTTAATTCTTATATGTTAGTGTTTTTTCTTTTTCATGTAATAAGCATAATTCTTTTTTTAATTATTTCAATACTAAAAATTACTTTTACGAGTTTTAAAACATAATAGTAATAGCAAAAAGTAGATATGGCATCATAAATTGCATTATACTAAATAGAATAATATTATTTTTCACATTCTTTAATAAGATCATTTTTAATGCATTTATTTATGTCAATACTAAATTTATTACAGAGAATGTAAAAAATAGTATTATTTTACTTTATTTATTTATTTTCTTTCTTCAGATTAGTGATATATTTTTTTAATTCCTTTGTGTCTTTTAAAACTTCCTCGGCAAATATTATTGTTATATTCATTAGTTAAAAAATAGTATAAAAACAATGTGAGACTTTATACTCTAATCTATCATATTATTTTTAATGTTATATCTACATTTTGCCATCATCATTAAGATTTGAAATTCCTAAAAGTTTGTAGGATTTAAATCGTTTAAAAATGACATTTTTTTAATAGATAAATAAATTGAGATGCCAACTAATAACAATCAAATGTAGAATTTATCAAATTTAACAAATGACAAATTTAACATCAAATATAATATTTTATTAGATAACATTTTTTTTAAATCCAAATGTCAAAATTTATCACCAGTATATTAATTTAGCACTTCTATGAAGTTATAAATAATCAAAATTATTTCTTATCTTCTTGGGACTTTTTAATTGTTGACAAGAAAAGACACAACTTTCATCTTAAAAATGGATCCTAAGATATAAACTTATAAATTTTAACTCACACATAATCACGCATGGTCCTTACATGATCGGTGACGTTTTACAAATATATTAAAGAAAGTATTTGACCTATAATTTGAGAATAAAATTAAAATTAATCCTTTTTCTTGTTCTTTTTCTCTTCTTTAAAATGAGAGTGACCAAATCAATCATTTTATCAACTCTTTGCTCTTGATTGATTTGTAAGTTTAAACTCATAATTTAAACTTTTTTTTTTAATATATAATACCTTTTCTAATAAAAATTTAAATTTACCGTTTAAAATTATTTTTAATATCTACGATACAAACGGGTCTTTTTTTCTCAAGAACTAGTGATCATTTTAGTTTTTTGTTTTAAAAGGTGAGAGGGTCCCACATTACGTGTTATACCCCAACCCAACAATATATTTAACGAAAGTGGCAAAGTGGAAATCGAGTGTCCTACGCGTAAGCTCCGAGCCATAATGTGCTCATTCCTAATCAAAAGTGACAACTTTAGGATAAATAAATAAATAAATAAATAAATAAATAAATAAATAAAAGTAGCAATAACACCAAAACAAGGCCTTGTGTAGCTGACTCAGAAGCCGGTGTTCGGCTGCCACGAAAATCTGCCCACAGCAAGGAATTCGACATCCTATTTGGGTGGATATGGGCCGGCTGGAGGTGGGTCCCATTTGCGAGCGACGAAGTGGGCCCTATCAACCGCCCATGCATGTAACTGCCACGTGGGCGGTTGGATGATGAGTGATGAGTGATGACGACGTTGAAACGTTTTTGTTTTGTTGTTCAAACTTATTGGGGGATAAGGATAAGGATAAGAAAGGTTTTTGGGTTCATCATCTTTTCTTTTTCCTTTTCTTTATTGGCAGTTTGTGCGTACAATGTTTCATGTTTGTTGGTGTTTTAGATTTTAGAAGGACAAAGCCGGATTTCTCTTGTTTCTCAGCATTAATGGTCAGTTTTGTTAATTATAGATTCGAACATAAAACTCAAAACTTTAGGATAGAAAATATTACCAAGAAAAGGTTAAATATAAGTTGTTTTATTTTCGCTATAATGTTTATATTTAAATATAGAATTTGAATTATATATTATATATGTTTAGATAATTTTTTTTTTGTTAAATATGAATAGTATAAAGGTAAAAAAATGAGTATTATATGGATTTTGAAATTAAAAAAAAAAGTGAAAATTTAATATTGGTGTTTGAGTTTGAATAATTGTGAATAAGTGAAACATTCAATTTGCCTGCACTTCAATAATTATATAGCCACAAATTAAATATATAATCTAAGTTAAATTATGAGTTCGAACTTATAATTCGAATAGGATATAACAAGACAAGGTTTAAAGTATTAAATAGTTTAGTTAATCTTGGATCAAGGAATATTTTTACAAAGATAGCAAATAAAAATGCTTTGTCCAATTAAAGATGTTCTCAGAAATGAAAGTATTGTGACTTTATTATTGAGGCTACATCATGAGTAAAAGAGTAGGGATTTATAATATCAAGTTTGGAATCTGAGACCACGTTCCAAAAAAAGTTAATGAATAAATGCTCTAAAAAATGAATTAATTGCACGAAAGAAAAGCTGTTGGGAGTGGGGTTCTTTTTCCATTGTTACGTTCTTTTCCCATCTAGCTTTGCAAGAAGCAGATCTTTTTGTGTTCTATCTTTTCTTTCACACAAAAAGATCTGTGTATGGTTTGTGTCTTTGTAGTCAAATAAAAGTCTTGCCCTTTGAGTTGTACTCTGGGTTTTGTCGATAACGATAAGCTTGATAAGGTTGCTCGCTAGTCTTGCTTTTGCACACAAGGCGGCTTTCTGCTTCAAATCATTATCCAATTTTCATATTATATTCACAACTCCAATTTAGGTGTGCGTTTGTTGTTTTATTTATTTATTTATTTTTTTAATTTTCTGTTTTAATTTAGTTCATCTTTTATTATGAATGGAAGAAGACAGATGGTTGTTAATCAAAGTTACTAGGTTTGCATTATAAAAAAAAAAAAGATAAAATAAAATAAAAATTGAAAGGTTGCTGGGAGAAAGCTCTTTTCAACTGCACATTTAGGTCTGTTTGACGAAACTTTCTAGAAGCTTTCTTCGATTTTTTGAGTCCACGAGTTATTTCTGAAAGTGTTTAGATGATTTATTAGAAGAGTTTCTGATATCCATAAGAGTTCTTAATTAAAGTTAGAAAATATGACTTTCCCGTAAAATTTTTCTGAATAGAGTTTAAACCTTGAATCAAAGTTTAAATTATATATTATAAACTTTATTTTAACATTTTTATTTTGCATGCTAAAATATTTTAAATCATATTGATTTTAAAAACTCTTTTAAAAAATGTGTTTTCCAAACACTTTTTAAAAAGTCGTAGTTTTTATTTCTTTTTTCGCTTATTGAAGACAAAAATAACAAACCTGTCAAACGAACGCATAGTGTTATAAAGTTGCTATTTCTGTATAATTTCTATGTTCTGACTTAATTTGGTTTTGGATTTGTATTTGTAAGATCATTTTTGTGTCACTCAAAGATAAGTTTGGATAGGCTCGACCTAAACTTGTTGCTTTAAAGTCAAAGCCAATTTCATTTGAAGAACTGATTGAAATTCAACTGCTGTTAACATCATGAAGACTCTCTTGTACTTATGAATAATAATATTCCCATATTTAAAATCATTAAATGGAGTAGATACTTATTATTAATTTTTTCCCGGGGACATATATATATATAATCGTTGAAATTTGAAACTGAAGAGAGAGATCAATTTGAGAATATTTATTTCGGAGTGTTCGTACCTAATTTTGCATATAACTATACCAATGCTAAATTGACCAAATTTTTAATGAAATAAACTATTGCCTTTTTTTAGTAGAAATTTTTTGCATGACATACCATCTTATCTATCACATATTGCTTTCCAAGTGACACCAGGAGTAATGCTCATCTGGGTTAATTAATAGATTTTGTTTACTTACCGAAAAAAAAAAAAAGAAAGAAAAAGAAGATTTTGTTCATGATTCTATCAACTTAATTAATGCTTTTCTAAATAAATTACGACGCTGTATCTCTTTCTTTTCTTTTCCTTCTTTTAATTTTTGCTGGAACTAGAGTAGTAGAGTCCTAACCTTTAATCGATTGCAGGGATTTTGTGCAAATAAATTTTATATGTGCTCGATCTTAATGTGGTGAGATATATTCTCATGTCTCTGCATATATCTTTATCTTTGAATTTCATCAGTATTTAATTTGTTATATATAAAACTGGTCTCAATGGAGGATTTTGTCTCATGTATTATGATGTCATTTGTATTGCACTACTACAAAAGAGAGATTACACGACGGTTTCATAAAACCGTCGTGTAACATCTATTTGCACGACGGTTTTACTAAACCGTCGTTTAAACCAAGGGATTACACGACGGTCCCCTGGGACCATCGTGTAAACGAGGGCTTACACGTCGGTCCCCAGGGACCGTCGTGTAAGCCCTCGAGAACTGAGGGATTACATGACGGTCCCCCGGGGGACCGTCATGTAATCCCCCCAACAGGGGGCTTACACGACCGTCCCCCAGGTACCGTCGTCTAATCCCCCATATTTGGGTGGATTAGATGACGGTTTTTTCTGAACCGTCGTGTAATACTCAAAAATTTTGAAAATTTTCAATTTTCATGTTTCGAATTCCGTGTGGAAACTCATTACTTAAATATAATTTCCTCTTCATTTCTCTTCATATATTCGCTCGCATCTCCTTATTTCTCTTCACACTCTCTACTTTTCTCAATTACCTACACATACTTCACCAACCGACCGACACCTCTCTTTTAAATTCCGGTCAATCCGCTGTTGTGGTCGTTGCCGCCGCCGCCTCCCTCTTGCTATGGCCGTGACTATTCTTTTTCAAAGAAAAGTAAGGTGACTTCATATATAAACTACACCACATTTGCTTGTTTGTATTGTTGTTTGTCACTAAAGATCAATTGTTGAAAATTAGTGTTTTTGTTTTTAATATTTCTCTTTGTAGAGAAGAAAGAGGTTTGTGGATCGTTAATTTTGGCACTTTACACACATATATGAACATGCTTTTTTTACGCACACAACATGCTCAACGGAATGCCATAATGAGTTTTTCTTTTCGAAAAACATAATAGAGTTTGATAAATATTCAAAGCATAACTATAGCAAGATTACATGAAGTCTTCTAGCATGAAAATACAAAAATAATGGCTCAAAACGGCCTATGACCGTCAAGATCACGACGGGCCCTGGTGCTCGTGGGGAGCGCCTGGCGCCCGAGGAGTGGGGGGCGCCTGGTGCCCTCTCCATGGGGGGCGCCTGGCGCTCTCTCCGTGGGGGGCACTTAGCGCCCTCTCAGTGCGCCTGGGTGCCCATGGGGGGCGCCTAGCGCCCGTGGGTATTTTAAAAAAATCAGTTTGTGCCCGTGCTTTTTTATGAACGAAATTCCAACTAAATAAGTTTGTGCACCTTTGCGGTTGGGTAAAAAGTTAATATACTGTGTGGTTAGTAGTTAATGTTAAATTGATTTGATTATATTGGTATGACATAATTGTTTTTTTTTTTTTTTTAGAAATAACTATAGGTAAACGAATACAATGGAACATTCCAAAAAGGGATGAGCACGAAGGAAAAACCCGTCGGATCCCAATGTTAATGGCAAGCGAAGGGCAACTATAATGAAACGCGTCCATATGGCAAGGAAAAGGGGTGAATGAATTCCCATCACGTTTGACGAGAAAGGACAACCGGAAGGAAAGCACGGTGACGAATTGATGAGTTGGATTGGTGTGCTCGCTTGAGAGCATATTCCAATATGGATGCAAGATTAGAGATCTCGTGATTTAGACGGACTGAAAGATATTATTTGAAAAGAAACCGTTACTTCTTTCACCGTTGATGAAAGCTTTTGAAATGCGTGCATAAAATCGTGTGATGAAGCTGCATAGAATTTCCTGTATGATCTATACAAGACGTTTGTCGATGGATTTTTAACAGAAGAAAGTGTTTGGACACGGCCACAAAAAGTTATTGACAATTGCCCTAATATAGAAGAAGAGGATTGGGTGAAATTCGTTCAGTATAGAACGTCCTCACAATTCCAACAACTATCTGATCGTGGAAGCGAAATAAGGACAAACAACGAATACTCATCAAGAGGACACCGAGATGGATATAGGAAGCTCGACTAGGAAAAAGTATGTCAATAAATTTTGATCATACTAAATCATATGACATTTATAGAACATTATGTCTTCATTTATACTAACAATATTCAATTACAGTTTAAGAAGACTGGGAAATGGGACAAAAGAGATTGTTTGTGGCTTGAGCAACAGATAGGGCTTGATGGAGAGTTGAAAGATCCAGCATGTAAAAAAGTTAGCGAGTTGATAGTAAGTTTACTAACTAACAATGAATTTTTCATCACTAGTATATGTACTTACAACCCTTAATCTTAAATGAGTTATGTTAATTATCTTGTAGATGGAATACAACACACAGGAGAGCCAAGGCACTTTTGAATCAGTTGGCACTAGTGATGTATTGTCGCATGCATTATCTAGACCCGAACACAAAGGGCGTGTCCGTGGGTAATCGAAGTTCGTAAAGCCATCTCAGTACTTTAACCTAAATCAAAGTTCGAGTAAAGACAATGAAGTACAATCAATGAGACATGAAATAGAAGAATTAAAGGTGTTGGTGCGTGGTCTATGTGCGAACAAAGATGTGGCACGGTCGGTTGATCCCAAAAATGTGTCAACCGTGGACCAACACAACAGCTTTAAGGCTAGTTGCTCTGCCTAAGAAAAACAACATGGAGTTTCTGATCCGCCAACCATGGCAGTCGACTGTCAGGAGTGTAAGCTCTATATTTTCGATGAAGTTCAGGGTGGACAGTTGCTTGTTGCGTTTGGAAGAGCATGGCTGGAGAGCCTTCCCACTGATACGATGCATGGGATTCCACTGGGGGAAGGGAACGTGTGAGTGTCAATCAATGTGCCAAAATTAAAAAAAAACACAATTACCTATATCGATGTACGAGGCAACAACTGTAGAGGATGCTATTAATGGGTTTGTTGCTTGGCCTAAAACATTAGTCGAGCTCGACACGAGTATGAACAAGGCAAGTCGAGGGCCTAGTCATGTTCTTGACCCAGCATCTGGAAAAAAAAAACGCCAAAAAAAGCTTGGAAATAAAACCATCGACTTTCGGACAGAGGTGCAACAAGGTGTGCAACAACAACTACCTTTATTCGACTTTAATAACATGAACATGGCGATGAGGTCTTTGGCTTATTATGCATATAGTTCCATGCGTCAAGGTAATCAGATTGAGGTCCCAATACCATGCACGATCATGACTTTTGAAATACATGTCTTTCTGAGCTTTGAAGATATTTATGAGTTCATTATTTTACAAGAAATCAGTGCAAATTATATATTAGTCTACATGAGGTACGACATTCTATCTCTAAAATTTGTTTAATCTGGAAATTCTTCTATATGTCAGGTACATTAACAATTTTGATATGTTTGCAGATATTTGGAGGAATTATGTAGGTCTAATGGGCAAGCTGAGAAGTTTGCGTTTGTGTCTCCAACCTGATCTCACCGGTGAGAACAGATACTGAAGATGCTGGCATGAGAGACCGAGCCGACAATCTTATCAGCTTTTTGTGTGACGGACCAAAAGGCCGGCTTTATCTTGTGTCACATAACAGAGGGAGACATTGGGTTTTGGGAGTCATTGACCCATGGGAGGACTTCATCCTTTATTTTGATCCTCTTCGAGAGAAGAAACAAGATGATTTTACGAAGCTAATAAACATGTAAGTCAATATTAATATGTTAATTTTTTTAAATCTTAATTATTATATGTATCTTAATTAATTAGTTTCAATTTTATCAATTTGCTAGGGCCCTATCAGATTGGAAGATTATGGCCGGACAAGGGATTAGAAGGAGATAAGACTATAAAACATAATCTCGAACCGTCTTTGTCCTCTCCAAGATGGAAGTGATGAATGTGGTTATTTTATTTTAGGTTTTATAAGGGATATAATGTTGAATGGAATTGACGTACTAGAAAGTAAATAATTTTATATTGATGAGGATTTGGATTTGATTAGGAGAGAATGAGCTAGTCATGTAATGCAATTCATTAATTATGATATGTGAACTTGTAATGTAAAAATCGGTATGTATTTTTAATTTGATAATTGAAGTTACTATCTTGGATCATGTATTGGATAACATACAAGTTAGGCTAGCACGGGAAATCACCAAAAAAACCCAAATATATTTTTTTAAATAAAATATTACACGACGGTTCCAATTGGACTGTCGTGTAATGTACACATTACACGACGGTTCTTCACCGAACCATCGTATAATGTCCTTATTACATGACGGTTCGGCCAAGAATCGTCGTATAATGTCCTTATTACATGACAGTTCGGTCAAGAACCGTCGTGTAATGTCATACATTATACGATGGTTCCAATTGGACAGTCGTGTAATGTATACATTACACGACGGTTCTTCGTCGAACTGTCGTGTAATAAGATTACACGACGGTTCTATCAAAAACCATCATGTAATGTTGACATTACACGATGGTTACGACAAGAACCGTCATGTAATGTCAACATTACACGACAGTTCGGCCAAGAACCGTCATGTAATGTATACATTACATGACGGTTCTTCGCTGAACTGTCGTGTAATGTCCTCATTACACGACGGTTCTGCCAAGAACAATCGTGTAATGTGATTTTGATGATGGTATACCGTGGTGTAATATTGAGATATCACGACGGTAACGGAACCATCGTGTTATCTACCACGACACTGGATTACACGACGGTTGGTAAACTGTCGTATAAACTTTACATGACGGTAAAAACCCGTCGTATAATCCATAATTTTTACTACTGTTGTTAGTTGTGTTCGTATTTCTATTTTGAGTTGAATGAAAATTTCCTTTCTAAATTGAAAAAAAAATTGTATTTGAGTAATAATCTTGATAAGGCTAATTCACTGGGATCTTAAGTCTTTAAGTTTGAAACTTGAAAGGTTTTTTTTTTTTTTTTTTTCTAAATGAATAAAATAGATGCGTATATAATTCCATACCGTTAAAAAAAATACATATATAATAACATCGATAGTATTAATATCATGAGTAATAAATACTCGAACCACAACTGACAATATAACCTTGAAGGTCTCATCATGCAGTGTACACTATATACCTTGAGGCAATTGAAGGATGAAAAAGACAGCACAAGAATGCAAATCAATATGCATCTATTCATATGTCCGGAAGGCAGCTCTTGAATATGGCTATGGTTTCAGGGTTGCTCTAACATTTACCCGTTTATGGTTATTGCTATTTTAGTCATGTGATACAGATCAAACGGTTGCAATGAATTAAGTAGTAAGTCAAATAAATTTATGATAATTAATGAGTATTAAAATTAGAGATATCATTAGTGTTATTTTGGATAGGCCATTTATTCTTAATCTACTAACATGACTTTTTAAACACTTTTTTTTTTAAATTCAAATGGAATTTAAATAAATATTTTGTTTCCTATTTTTTAAGCTCACTGCTGATATTTGTTTATTATTCTTTGTTCAATTTATTTAAAAAAGGTTAAGCGGCCAATACTCTTATAATTATATGTTTTGATCAACCTCAAATAATTCTCTTGTTTTTTTTTTTTTTCGCATCTTTTATCTTTCTCTGTTATATTTTTCTCTTTCGAAGTCCGAATCTCAGTTCTTTGTTTATTTTTTTTGTTTTGTTTTGTTTTGTTTTGTTTTTGTTTTTAAATTCCTGCAAATGCCCTTTTCCTCCTTATATCTCTATACCTCTATCTATTTTATGTCTGTTCTCAACTTTTTTTTTTTTTGAACTTGTTTGCTCTCAATTTATTGACTATTATGCCGCCAAACCCCTCTCTCTTGTGCCTTTCACGAATCCAAGTAAGAAAATATTTTTCTGTGTACCCAAAAAAAAAAAAAGAAAAAAGAATTACTTTTCTACAAGAAGCACATGAGGATAATCTAATTAACTTTAACATTCACCACCGCCCGGTAAAATTAGTAGAAAAGAAAATAATAAAAGGAGTTTGCATAATTTGATGTAAACAAAAATAAGAAGGGAAATTGAAAACAATAATAAATATAAAAGGAGAAAATAACACTAATATTAATCAATCACGGCAATTTTTACCTACTATTGATTTGTCGAATTCATAGAATATGTGAATGTAAAAACATGCAGTAAAAAATAAAAAGGTTCTTATTTATTAAACATTCATGGATAAGGGATTTTCAACCCTTAAATGGGGCGCATATGGGCTTTTCATTATCAATTTAACAGGAAATTAAAACAAAATTGGACTCATTACAATAAATTATAAAGGGTTTAATTGCTCGATTAGTCCCTAAATTATCATCTTTGAATTCTTAAGAAGGTCTCTTTTTTTTTTTTTGGGTTATTTTCAATGGAATCTGCTAACAGAAAAGATTGGCTACGATTCATCATAATCAAGAAATCAACTTATCCAATTAAAAAAAAAAAAATTCCTTGTTGTTTGGATGAGAATAATCCTTAAACTATTACGTTTGTGATGTTTTGATCATTTTTTTTTTTGAGCTGAAATATCACTTTTATTGAAATTACTACACGTAACCTTAAAATGAAAAAATGATTTCCATTCTTTTGGAGCTGAAATATCTCTTTTACTGAATTTACAAAACGTAACCTTAAAATGAAAAGATGATTCACATTTAGTCAATGCAATCGGAAAAATTAAGAAGTGAGTTTTAAAATGGACATTTTTTCTTTTTATTCCTTTGAAATGATGTTTTTCAAATCTTGTAATAGAAGTGGATGTTCAAATACGACTTAAGTGGAATTACGGTGGGATGTTAAGTTTAGATAGTCTTATTTTGCGGGCTTTCAGTTATAAGTTTAAGCCCAGCTGGGTAGAGAAGTAAACCAGGTGGGTTCTCATTACAAGCTCCATGCTGTGGCCCAAGAGTCTAGCCCTAATGAATTGGGTCGCCATGTGCATGGTTTGGGGACTTGGGCTTAGCCTTCTATCCATGTATTGGGCTCAAGGTTGTTTCATTAAGAAGAAAAGCATTAACAACAAATTTGAAGCTTTTTTTCTTTTTTGAAATATATAAGAGAGATTTGAATATTTGAATCCCTTCAATTCTTAAAATATTTTATAATAAGCGCGTGATTTGGTCACTCTACTATAGAAATAAAAAGGAGAAGGGGGGGGGGGGGGGGGGGGGGGGTGGGGAAGAGGGAGAAAGAAAGAGCTATCTTATGATCATTAGGTTTTTGGTAGAGGCGAAATAGTTTTTGTCCATAAATTTGCTTTGATGAGTATTTTATAGTTAACTTATATCAATTCCTATTTTATCATCCTTATTTATACTCTACTTTTCCAAGTATATTCACCAAATAATGCTTGCTCTACTTATTTTGATTTGAGATAAAAATCATTCTTGTTCTAAAATGAGAAGCTATTTTTATTGGAAGAAAGAGTAAACCAGCATTTTTGAAGAGAGTAATAATAAATTATAACATGAAATTTTAAACATAATATAAATAGTATAATCAAAATATTTATGATCATATGATACAAAAAAAAAAAAAAAAAATCCCTCCTTGCTCCTTTTCTGTCTCTCTAACATGAAACTAATCACATGAATTTATTATTAAAAATTACCACAAAAAAAATCTAAAGATTTATCAGAAATATATACTAAAATTTATCATATTTTTAAAAGCATGCTCAACAACCCACATGGCATACCATATGGATGTCCTTGTTCACCCTAGAAAATGGCCTAAAGTAAGCACTTTGGCAAGTGGTTGAGGCCCGTAATCATGACCAATTGAGAAGAAAATGAATATATATATATATATATATATATATATATTTAAGTATGCATGCTCAAAATGCACATCTAAAGCATGATGGAGACCTTTCCCATTTGGATTTCAAAGATCTTGGACCTCACTATGACTCAAAATGTTGTTGGGATTTGGTTGGTATAATATGGTTGAAGGGACCTTTGTGTCTCCTTACCCCACGAAAACCAACTCTAGCATCTTAAAAGGGCTAGTTGCTTTTTTTTTGTTTTTTGTTGTTATTATTATTATTTTCATTAATCATAAAAAATAAAGCGACTGAAAGAATGCACACAAAGATGAAACTTCTAAAATTCACGTTTGGAGGACCAAGATCTTTAGTATCTTAAAAGAAAAAAAAAAAAAAACCAACAACTTATCAATAAGTACTATTCTTTTAATTGTTACATCAACTTTTCAACGATGTGATATATGATTGGAAGTAAATCTATGTGTAATTCCATAAACTTTTTACACACATTCGCGAATCAAATCATTGAAAACATAATCTAATAACTAAAATAATAATACATATCAATAAGATAAAAATGTACTTTCCACTATAAGCATTGCCCCTTCCCCCCTCCCCCCGAGAGAGAGGGAGAGGAGAGAGGAGAAAGAGAGATAGTGGTCATGACATTTGTCCTTCTATGTGAGAGTTTTTTTTTTTTTTGGTTAGTTATTTATATTTTTATACACTTTATTTTAATTTTATTGAGAAAGTATAAATGCATTTTGACTTGCATTTTAATACCATCAAAATATATCTAATATATAAAACTATATTTTCTCAGTTTTGATATCAAATCGCTTAAATGAATAACTAAAATTTGGATTATTCACATTTTATATTATGTAATTTGCTTTAATTAAAAAAGTTTACATTATATTCTAAAGTCATGTCTTTTTATGCCATTCTATTACATTTAATACAAAAATCTCTATATTTTCTTGATCAACACTTCAAGTGACTGAAAAAATGTACACAAAGATAAAACTTCTAAAATCCACGTTCGGAGGGCCAAGATCTTTGGTATCTTAAAAAAAAAAAAAACTCATCAATAAGTATTGTTCTTTTAGTTGTTGGATTAAAATGATTGGGAGTAATTTTATGTGTAGTGCCATAAACTTTCTACAGACATTCGTAAATCAAATCATTAACAACTTAATTTAATATTTAAAACGATAGTACATACTAATAAGATTAAAAAAAAAAAAAAAACAGTTATTCACTGTAAGAATTCCCCCCTCCCCCCAACAAACAAAAAAAAAAAAAAAAAGAAGAGAGAGAGAAAGGGGTCATGACATTTGTCCTTCCATGTGAGATTTTTTTTTTTTTTTTTTTTGTGGTTAGTTATTTATATTTTTATACAGTTTATTTTATTTTTATTGAGAAAGTATAAATGCATTTTGATTTGCATTATAATACCATTAAATATATCTAATATATAAAACCATATTTTCTTGGTTTGGACATTAAATCGCTTAAAAGAATAACTAAATTTTGGATTATTCACCATTTATATTATGTTTTTTGCTTTAATTAAAAAAGTATACATTATATTCTAAAGTCATGTCTTTTTATACCATTCTATTACATTTAATACAAAAATCTATAAATTTTCTCGATCACCACTTCAAGCAACTGAAAGAATGCACACAAAGATGAAACTTCTAAAATCCATGTTTGGAGGGCCAAGATCTTTGGTGTCTTTTTAAAAGAAAAATATGGTAGGAATTACATTTTTGCTTATCAATAAGTATTGTTGTTTTAGTAGTTAGATTTAGTACATTTTAATGGTTTGATATTTGATTGGGAATAATTTTATGTATAGTGCTGTAATTTTTTACAGATACTTACAAATCAAATCATTGAAAATTTAATATAATAACTAAAACTATAATATCTACTCCTAAGGTAAAAATACACTTCCCACTATAAGCATTTTCCAAACAAGAAGGGGGGGTGGGGATTAATGACATTTGTCTTTAAATATGAGTTTTTTTTTTTTTTAGTTATTAACATTTTTATACACCTTATTTTACTTTTATTGAGAGTGTATAAATACATAAATACATTTTTAAATTTTGAATTGTTATACCATCAAAATCTATCCCATATACATAAAACTATACTTTTTCTCGGTTTTGACTAAAAATTCGCTTAAAAGAATAAATAAATTTTGGATTATTTACCTTTTATATCATATATTTTACTTTAATTGAAAAAAAATACTATATTTTAAACTCATGTATTTGTATACCTTTATATTATATTTAATACAGAAATATATACATTTTCTCGGTTAATACTTTATTTTGATCTTAAAAAGCCCAAACTACCTTCAAATTTGAATAGTTTTTAATTTTAATTTTAAGGCTATTTTAGGTGTTTCTGAGGGAAAAATTAAGTGCTAAATGAGAAAAATTATAAATTTACATATTAAAAATATAAAACTTAAAAATGCATGATATATTTTCTGATTAAAAATAAAATGTAGGATATAAAAAGATAAATAAAACTTAATTTTAGTTTTTTAAAGGGTATTTGTAGGTCAAAATTTAGTGTTAATTGAGAAATTATATAAATTTATATATCAAAATATAATTTGATGGTATAAAAATTTAAAACTTCAAAACACCGGTATTTTTTATGAATAAGAGAAAAAAAAAACAAAATTTAAAAAGATAAATAACTCATTTTTTATAGCATTATTAATATATAAACAAATAAATGGTAGTATATTTTTGTTATTTTCTTAGATTGTTATTGCACATTACAGTATTTGTAATAATTACCATGTCTATTGTGAAAAATTAAATAAATAGGAAAAGCCTTTTCGTTGGCCTCCACCTAATTGGCAGCTTGGTTACGCCCAAATGTGTACAAAAACAAGCGGTCGATTGTAGCACAATTAGGACGGTCGATCCCACGAGGAGGTGATAAAAACAAACAAGAAAAGATTAGCGGAACAAAAGCGTTAGAGGAAAAAGTAATCAAAGAAAGAAGGAAATGAAATATTTTTGTGATTTTTAAAATAATTTTTTAAAATACCGTAATTTAGAAATGAAGAAAATTCAATAATTAAAAGGTGGTAAAGTATCGAGAATCCCCTATATGTTTCATGTACCTAATTGGATTTTGATTCATAAAATAACTCAATTGAAAGTTTCACATCCCAAACAATCAATCGGAAAATAAAGATTTGAAAAACTTATGGATTAAAATTTATTTGAGTGAATAAAATTCTTATGTGAAGAACTAATAAAAATTATCTTATAAGAAATCCAAAAGCGACAATATACCATAAGCAATATTGCAATAAAAGACTACTTATAAAATAATGCTATCAATATATTTTATCATGCAACAATTCACATAAAAAGAGCTTGACTAGATTTATATAAAAACTGACAATAAAATATATTGATATGAGAAAGAAATATGATAAAAGAGAAATTATTCACTCTAATGTATCAACCTTATAAACCATTGGAGAATCAAAACCCAAATAAATTCACTACACATATAGGATCATCTCTAGCCTCACCAAAGAACTCTAGCCTAGTTTGCAATTCATCTCACAAAGTTCTAACAAGAAAATATGAGATGAAAAATAAAACAATACTAAAAACTCAGCTAAAAATCAATGGAAAAACTCTCTCCCCATCCTCTTGAGGAGCCCTCATTATATAGGCTCGAATCCAACAAGCTGGGCCGGATTTTTGGCCAACAAATCCGCTACCCAGGTTGGTAGATCAGCTGGTTACTCGTGGGACACCAGCTTGGCGCAAGGATCTGGCCTGGAATGGTGCCACGGGCTTGGCTGAGAATCTGGCCCGAATTTACGTGCAAGTGGAGGAGCAGATGCGGTTGGCTGGGAATTCGGCCCTGCTTTTCGCGGGCTGGATTCGCGGGCTGGAGGAAGCAGCTGGGCTGGAAATCTGGCTGAGAATTCGGGCTTGATGCTTGAGTTAGCTGCTTGGCTGAGAATTCGGCCCTGGTTTGTGTGCACGTGGAGGAAGCAGCTGAAGGGGCTGAGCTGGAGTTTCGGCCCGTATCTCGCACTGGGCCTGGTGCTGGAGTTACGGGCCTGAGCTGGCAGCTTGTGAGGTAGTGGCCTGTGCCTGCGGAAGAAAGGAGGGAAAAAGGAAAAGAAAGGAAAAAGAAAGAGGAAGAGGAAAGAAATAAAATAAAATATATCAAAATAAATATTTTAAAAGTATAATATTATGAATTAATATTGGGGAAATCTTTATTTAAAACTTAAATTATCTAATAAATTAAATAAACAAAAGTGTATTTATCACAGCTTCGTAGGATTTTTTTTTTTTTTGGGGCTAGAAAAGAGATTTTGTTAACAAACCCCGGATAAAAATTTATATAAGGGACTAAGCCCATATAGAACGAGGGACGCAGTCCACAGAAACAAAACTGGAACAAAAAACACTGAAAAGCCATTGAACGGTTATGAATTCTTTAGATGGTACAACCCCCCCCCCCCCCCCCCCCCCCCCCCAAAGAACCAACTGGGCATACCACAGGTCATCAGTCTACTCGAGGTATGCCGGAACAAACCCCTATCCCAAAAACGGAGTACAGCTCCTACCAAAGGTGAAGCGGAAACTGTAAGGAAAAGAAAAACACGAACTCGTAGTTGCAGTCAAATTATATCACTAAACTTTCATACATAACTCCATCATAAGGTATAAAGATCAAGTTCACAAGAACACTCAAACTAAAATGTGTGTATGTGTGTGTACATTTAAAAAAAAAAATCAGCAAAACTTGATTTTTGGATAGTTTGGGCTTGGGTCTGGTACGGTTATGAGAAAGAACGTCGTCGATATAAATATTCTTTGGATGAGGAGCAAGCCGAAGGAAGGTATCAACCAATTCTACAAAACTGGAAAATTTGTAAAACTCTGTTCTTATCTCAAGATGGTTGGTTATCTGCATATAATATAGGAGTTGAAGGGATTGTTCTCCTCTGTTGCTTAGGGCTCATTTGAAGCTAGGATCTTTAGGGCCCGTTTGGGGGGACTTTTGGAGATAAAGTTTTGGAGATGATTGTTTGGAGTTGAGATGCCTTTTTGAAATAATTACACAAAAAGTTTACTTTTAAGACCCTATTTTAAAATGTCAAATTTTTAATAATATTACATAAATGTCCATTTGATGGGGGTCTTTTTTGGTGGCCGTGCTGATATGGAGGGTAGGTGTTTTTGGCCTCCTTCAGTTGGTCTAGTTGGAGTCTAGTTGGCGTCGAGAGAATGTGCCGCCGGGGGTACTGCAAGCTACATCGGGAGGTCGAACACCCAAACAATTACTAGGTGTTTGTAGTGCTCTCTTTTGCAAACCACAATGTTGGTCCCAACTATGACGAGCTAAACCCAGATGACCCCGAAGAAGACAGTTCCAAGGGCGATACCTATTGCGATTCTGGCCCAGTGTGGATGAAGACTTCTCAATAAAAAGGATCTTGAGATGACCGTATGGTGTGGGAGAAGAACATGAGTGGTTTCCAGACATATGTTTTTGGTGAATGGAAGGTTTGTTTCATGCTTATTATAAGGGTTTAGATCTAAGGTTATGTTATGATTTGTATATAAGGTTTGAATTGTAGGGCCTAAGAGTGCCTTTGTACTTCAAGTGTACCTTTGTAGGTGGAATGATCCGAGTTAGAGGGGGGTTTCCTCTTTTGGCTGAGCAAGGTGAATGAAGGGTAAGGCAAATGGTTGCTAATTGTGATTAAGGGGTTGATGGTTGTATGTTTTAGAGTAAGAATGAACAGTATTGAAGCAGTTGTATACTTTGGAATGCCTATTTTGGAGGTTTTCTGCCATCAGAGATGTCATAGGAAGTCAAGGTGTATTGGAAAGGGTATCCTCTACTAGCCATTTGCTATGGGTGAGGAATGGTGAGAGAAATGGTACTCTTGTGATGGTGGTTGTGATTGTTCCATGCTTCAGGTATGCCTTCATCAATGGAGTCACCTGAGGAAGAGAGGGTCATTTCTCTTGGCCAGAAATGGTGAGTGAAAGGTAAAGGGGATGGTTGTTAGAAGTGTGGAGGGAATGCGGGATCTGATGATGTGGTCAGTGATGGTTGGTGAGGTAGAAAATACAATGTGCTTGAGAATATATTCCTACTTCAAGTGCGTTTTTGTCGGGGAAGCCACCTGATATAGAGAGGATATCGTCCCTTGGCCGTGAATGGAGATGAAGGAAGGGTTGTTTGCAGTGTTCTGGACTGAAGTTCTGTGTTTGGGATGACAATAGTGTGGTATTAATAGGTAGAGGAGGATTTAATATTAACCAAAATTTTTCTAGTTTAGTTTGAAGGCTTTCCACTTGGAGGTTCTAGTTGGGGGTTTCTTCGGCCATGGTTTCCTTCTCTTTTCCGAAATGGCTGCTTCAAAAGGTGGGATAACTCTTCCATTAACCGTTTGAATTTGGTCAAAAAGGGTTGCCTTGATAATGGGTGCCTAGGGAGATAGCTAGACATTGTAGTACCTTAGGAGGGCTATTTTAGGTGCATTGCCAGGCACACTAGAGGCTTTTGACAGGGAAAGGTCTTACCTAAATGATGTATTATTGATTTCTATGTTAACAAGTTTTAAAGTCTTAATTTGTAGAGAAAAAAAAGGAGATATTATATAGGCATATATTGGACTTCTATTAGATACAATGGGCTTATTTGGGCTTATTGGATTAGGTTAAAGCTTTTGAGTGGTTTTTAAAGTTCTCCACAACTCATATTATTCTAATTTCTCATAAATTCAAAACCTCCCAAGTCGGACAAGAGTCTAATTGGATGGAATAAATAGACCCATTCATATTCTTTGGTCTTCCAAACCATAACCCACTAAAAAATCCCCAAAGTGTAGCTTGGGTCCACGTACGCTTTTGGCCCACATTGCAAGATGTAGGTTAGGCCTAAGCTTTGTCAAATTTTGGGCAACAACATTAGTTTTATAAAAACAACCATTCATAATACCTTTTTTTTTTTTTTTTTTTTTTTTGTCTTTTTACTATATTTAACTTCATTTCTGTCAACATGATTCCTATTTTTTTCCTTATTTATTCATCATTGTTGTATCTTTCTATTCACGATTAATTCTTTATGATAGTGATTACGTGTTAGTAAGATTTATATTTTTTATAAATCTATTTCTTAAGTATGATTTAGGTTTCTTAGAACCTAATTTTTTAGTATGATTTAAGTTCTTTACGATAATTGTAATATTATTATGATAAATTGTTTTATTTATTATTATTGAAATTGCTCTAATAATTAGTTTTTAAAGTTTAAATGTCATATGCAATTGCTTATTTTTTCATGATAATTACCATATCATTATGATAGTTTTTTAAATGTATTATTTTGACAAAAAAACGTAGAATGAAATTCTCCTCTATTTTTCATTATGCACAGTAATGAGTATATATACATTGTACATTGACAATGTATAGAAATCAGAAAAATAGTAAAGTAATAAAACTAAATTATTCTATTCCTAAATTGGATCCCTATATCAAGGGATTTCCACAACTAATTTTCCTTTTCCTAGTAATAAAAAACTTTCCCTAAAAGTAGATGTCTACATCCATTTCTAGCTTGGATATAAATGTTGAGAAGTCGTGACCATTAAGTCCTTTTGTAAACACATCAGCAATTTGCTCTTTTGTAGGCACATAGGGAGTACAAATCAACTTGTTGTCTAACTTCTCCTTTATAAAGTGTCTATTGACCTCGATGTGCTTTGTCCTGTCATGTTATACCAGATTATGAGCAATATTTATGACTAGCTTGTTGTCGCAGTATAGTCTTATAGGCTTCTCCCACTTTATCTTTGAGATCTTCAAGGATGATTTTCAACCACAGTAGCTCACACACACCTTGAGCCATAGCCCCTAAACTCTGCTTCTGCACTTGACTGAGCTACCACATTTTGTTTCTTACTCTTCTACGGGACCAGATTACCACTTAAGAACGTGCAGTAACCTATTGTAGAACGTCTATCAATCGGAGATCCTACATAGTCTGCATCAGTCTAAGCTTCAAGAATCAGCCCCTCACCTTTCTTAAATAAAATTCCTTTTTTTGGATTAGCTTTTAGGTAGTGGAGTATCCTATTTATAGCTTGTAGGTCAACTTCTTTAGGGTTATGCATGAACTGACTTACTACACTCACAGCATAGGCAATGTCCCACTGAGTGTGTGCCAAATATATTAGCTTTCCAACCAATTTCTAGAACCCTACTTTGTCTACTGCCTTATCATCATTCGTCTTTCCAAGTTTGTGATTGGGATCAATCAGAGTTCAAGCAAGTTTACACACTAATTTACTAGTTTTCTTCAAGATGTCAACCACAGATCTCTGTTGCGAAATGAAGATACCTTGCCAAGATCGAGCTACTTCTATCCTAAGAAAGTATTTCAACTTCCCCAAGTCTTTGATTTCAAATTCCTTTGCCAAGTAGCTTTTCAAGGCCTTCTTTTCTTTCTCATCATTCCTGATAACAATTATGTCATCAACATACACCAGAAGAGTAGTAACTCCCTCTGAAACTGTGTGTTTGATGAATAATGTATGATCAGCTTGACTCTGCTTATACCCAATATTGAGCATCACCTTTGTAAACCTGTCGATCTAAGCTCTAGGAGATTGTTTAAGTCCATATAATGTCTTTTTGAGTCTGCAAACCTTGTTCCCTTTAATCTCTCCTCTAAAGCTTGGTGGAATCTCCATGTATATCTCTTCCTCTAAATCACCATGAGGAAGGCATTCTTCACATCAAACTGCTGTCAGTCCCAATTGAAATTTGCGGCCAAGGACAATATAACCTTCACTGTGTTCATCTTAGCCACCGGTGCAAATGTCTCTTGATATTCCACTCCATAGGTTTGTGTGTAGCCCTTAGCAACCAACCTTGCCTTGTATCTCTCTAGAGACCCGTTTGATCTGTACTTCACGGCAAACACCCATTGCATCCCACTGTATTTTTATTTTGTGGCAGCTCAACGATTTCCCACATTCTGTTCTTCTCAAGTGCTTCCATATCTACTCTCATAGTTTCTCTCTACTTCTCATCAGATAAAGCCTCAGATAAGGTGTTAGGAATTGGGATGGAGTTTAAGTTGGCTAAGAAACTTCTGTGAGACGAGAAAATATGTGAAAAGGCACTGACTTGGCCAATGGATACCTGAGATGTTTAGTGCACTCTCTTGTCCCTTTTCTTAAGGCAATAGGTAAATCATAATTAGATAGAATAAGAGAGGAAATTGGGTTTGTGGATACCTCATTTTCAAGAGTAGGAGTTGAGTTTTGGACTTGCACAGGATCAGGTTCCAGATCTCTCCTTCTCGAGTACACCTGTGCATACCTTATAGTGTCAAGCTTGTCATTGATAGGGACTGTTTCAGGGTTTGGTTCTTGTGGAGACACTTCAGGCTGCAGGGATGTCTCATGTGAAGGTGATATGGACTCCTGTGAAGGGTAAGGTTGTGAGATGGGTAGGTCAAGGAGTAGTAGATCTTCTGCCTTATATTCTCCAATAGAGCTAGACTCCCCCTGAAGATAAGGCTGAGAGAAAAAAGATTGGCCTTCCTCAAAAGTAACATCAACAGAGATATAAAATTTTCGTGTAGGTGGATGATAGCATTTGTAGCCTTTATGTGTTGGAGAATACCTGACAAACACACACTTGATTGCTCGTGGATCTAATTTACCTCGTTATGGCTAGACAAATGAACAAAAACTGGAAAACCAAAGACTCGAGGAGTGAGATTATTTATGGGTTGAATATTAGGATAAAACTGAGAGAAGAATTGCATAGGGGTTTGATTGCTCAAGACTTTAGACGGTAGTCGATTTATAATGTGGGTTGTAGTAAGAACTTCTCCCCCGTATTTTTTTAGAACTTGGTTTTGGAAGAGCAAAGCACGGGTTGTGGCAAGTAAGTGACCTTTTTTTTTTTTTTTTCTCAACAACCCTATTCTATTGAGGAGTATCTATGCAAGATGACTCTGAACTATCCCTTCCTGTAGAAAATATGGTGAAAGAAATTGGTTAAATAAATCCTTGGCATTATCAGACCTGAACCTTTTTACTTTGACACCAAATTGATTATGTATCATGGCAATGAAATTTGGAAGAATAGTGGTGACATTGGATTTATGTTTAAGAAGGAAAATCTACGAGACTCTAGTGCAATCATCAAAGAAAGAAACAAACCACTGAGCTCTTGTAACATTGGGAATTCTATAGGGGCCCCAAATATCAGTATGAATCAAATAAAAAGGAAAGGACTTCTGTTATTACTTATTAGAAAAGAAATCCTTTTATGTTTGGCAAACTCACATACATCACAATGAAAATCCTCAACATGAACACCTTTAAACAAAAAAGGGAACATTGTCTTTAAAATAGTAAAGGAAGGATGACCAAAGCAAAAATATTGACGACAAATGATATCATTAGTTGAAACAGAAAAACAAGACCCTAAGAAAACATACTTGACAGTGGGTAAGTGTGTGGCTGATACATCGAGAAAGTAAAGGCCGCCCTTTTCCTTAGCAAGTCCAATCCTCTTCCATGAAACCCGATCCTGAAATACATAGTGAGAGGGATAGAACAAGACATTACAGTTTATATCATAGGTTAGTTTATGAATAGACAGGAGACTAGTGGATAATTTCGGAACATGGAGTACATCTTTGAATAACAAGGACGGACTGAACTGAATGTAACCAACACCAGCCACTGTGGTAACAGAACCATCAGCAACAATGATTTTCCTTTAGCTACGACAAAGTGAATATGTTGTAAAATGGATTGATGAAGTTGTCATGTGATCTGTGACTCTTGAGTCAATAACCCAAGAGTCTTGTATAAATCGGTCGGAGGCATGTAATCTATGAGAGAGGGACTTACTAGAGAATGCTAAAGAATAGGAGCCAGACTCAAGAAAACTTCGAAGCTTCTCAATCTCGGCCTGATTAAAGTGGCCAGAAGTATTTTCTTTAGGAGGCTGTGTGACCGAGTGTTGTGGAATGGATTTTTTGGTGGAGACTTGATGAACTTACTGCTGGATTTTTTGATCACCTCGCTAGCCCCATTCTCTGCTGGAAGTAGAGGGTTTACCATGGACGTCTCCTTGATTTTATTTTGGTTGGTGTTCTCTTGGGCAACCATGGCATATCCTATATTTGTCACTGGTACAAGCATAATGCCTTTTTGACTCTCTTCAGCCCGAATCAAGGCGATAACCTCATTCAGTAATAGGACATCTTCCTTGCCAAGAATCTGAATCCGGACTTGATCAAACTCTACATTTAGGCCAACTAAAAAAACATACACTCGATCTTTCTCAATAAACTTCTTTAAGTTCACGGCATCCTCGGGATACTTTGTCTCAAGGACCTGATAATGGTCGAGTGCTTGCCATGGATTTTGCAGTATATTTGCATATTCTGTGACTAGTTTGTTACGCTGTTTTGCAGCAACGGTCTTCATTTTGACTTCATACACACGAGCAGCATCTTTGGCCTTCAAGTACGTTTGGTGAAGGGTGTCCTAAATATCTTTTGTAGAGGTGAGAAACATAAATGTATCTCTAATTTCTGGTGTCATTGAACTCCATAACCAGGACATAATCATGGAGTCCTCTTCATCCCAGGCATCAAAATTTGGATCACCCTGTTTTGGTCTTGTGCCAAGAAGATGCCGAATTTTCCCTTTGCCGGATTCGGTTCTAGTTCCTGTTGGTCTAATTACAAGAACGCGGGCAAAGAGGTTCAAGGAGGCTTTAAATACTTTAGTGCAACACATTGTGATAGAGTATGGGAAGTCTACAAGGGTAGAATCAACAAATAGAGCTCAAATAGTCAATTTAATTCAAGTTCAGCCATATAAATAAAGAAGCCACGTCAGCCATGCAATCCATGCAAATGGTCGTGCTTTTTGGAGGATTTGTTTAGTTTGAACCAAGTTGTTTGATTCCCTTTTTAGTTATCCATGTTTTTGGGTTAATTAGTCAAGATATTTAGTTGACCACATTTTTGGGTTAATTGGTCAAGAATTAGTTAGTTTCCTTTTCTTTATAATGGGTGTAAATGACTGAAAAATAAAGCCAAAAAATTAAGTAAGTTTTCTTTTTTTATTTTTAGGCTAAAATTATTAGGATAGTTTCCTTTTCTTTAGCTTAGCATATTCTAGGAATATTATTGTAATTCTCAGCCTACAAATAGGCCTTATTTTCAGATCAATAAAAAACTTTTTGGCATTCTATTCAATCTTGTGATTTATCTCTCAGTTCTTGTTGAACTAATCGAACTTATCAAGTCTTTGTCATGTAGCGTTTAAATCCGACTTATCAAATGGTTCTCCACCACTGTTTGTGGCGTCTACGACAATACCAAGGTTCTTTTTTGCTGGTTGGTATTGGGTTGTGGTCTTCTATATCAAGGTTCATGTCACGATTCAAGCAACGGTTTACGGTTTCCATCCCAATCAAACCTGTGCTAGAGACGATCTTAGAGACTTCTTAGATTACGGGTTTTATTACAAGTTGGCGTGGTTCGAATCATTTGGTATCAGAGCTTAGGATCTAGTCTCAGGTTTGCCTATCCTTTAAATTTTCTTTTTATTTGAATTCTAGTTTATTTCAATTACTGATTGTTCAAAAAAATAAAAAAAAAACGTTAAAAAAAAGAAGAAAAGAAGAGAAAAGGAGGAAAATAGAAAGGAGTCTGAAAAAAAACGTAAAAAGAAAAAAAAGAAAACAAAACAAAAAGGAGTTCGAAAAAAAAAACTTGTTTCCAAATTTGTTTCTAATTAGTAATTTCTGATTCTAGTTGAAATTCCTATTCACGGCATGTTAAAAAAAAATTGTTGTTGAAATTTTTGAAAACTATTGATAAGCTTGGATTGACTGTCATTCGTGAATCTTGATTGATGTTTGTATTAGTTTGATAAGAACTCAAGAGGATTTCTAAGAGTGAATTGTGAGGACTTGAGTGACATCTTATTGTGTGCAAATACGAGTGTGTGTGAAACCATTATTCGAGTGAAACATGTGAGGGAGTGAATTGGTGAGGTCCTTTATTACTAACTTTGTTTTGCAGTAATCATGTCTCACAATAGCATTACCGATGGTGCCATGGATCCGAAGTTATTTATGGAGGCCATGATGGGTAAGATGAAGCGTGTGATGAGGTTAGAATTAGAGCAGATTCACGAGCGGATAGATCGGATGGAGAATACACGTGTGGAACAGCCACAACCCACTCCTAATGTGCAACGAAGGGAAATAGTTCAACCGAGACATGAAGCGGAGGACTATGAGAAGTTCAATGAAGGCCGTTTTGAGGAGGAGGATGAAAGACACTCGATGGGCAGCATTAGGAGGTTTGGACGGGTTCGAAGAGATAGGAATAGGGAGGATAATGATTTGGGTAGTATTAAGATGAGAATTCCATCATTTCAAAGAAGGAATGAACGGGAGGTATATTTGGAGTGGGAGAAGAAGGTGGAGTTGGTGTTTGAGTGCCATAACTACTCTGAAATGAAAAAATTAAAACTTGCCGCCATTGAGTTTTCTAACTATGCTATTGTTTTTGTAATAACCGATTTTGTTACAAATTGTGATTTCTTGTTTCTCAAGAAATCAAAGTTTGTATTATGTATAAGTATATGAAGTGCCTAATCTGAGTTATCAGAATTAGAATTTATGAATGATTGTATTTCGGTCAAAGTTTGACCAGAATGATTTAAGGTATGATTGAGACGGTACTGTAGTATAATAAACAGTATGGAAATTATACTGTGAAAAACCGTCAGTTCGGATAGATAAGTAAGATTAAGGTACGGGATCACGTTAAAAAAATCAAGCACAATGTTTAGGACAATAAGAACTAATTAGCTTTAAGTCCTAAGAAAAACCTATACGCAATCTAGTTTTATGCAGATGAATTCTGAACTGCAGTTTAATATGACAATACTATTTTAGTTGACAACAGTATTTGTTATATCTGTATTAAGTATGAAAATAGACTGCTTTTAAGATAGAAAGCCAAACGGATCCCTAGGTGGAGGACACATCATCCAATGATAATTAAGCAAATTTTTGAATTTTTGAAAAAATTAGGAAAGTATTACAAGAACCATCTAGTGGCCGACCACCATTGGGGACTTTTGGGCAAATATTTTGTTGGTAAGGCTTGGAGTGCAATTTATAGAATAAAAATAAATTAAAAAAAATTAATTTACACCTATAAATAGGTGGAGGGGGGTGACTTTTTTGGCTCATTTTATTGAAAAATTCCCCTAATCTTTGGCCATTTTTCCTCTCCTTTTTCTCTCTCTCAGCCGAACCATATAGTAGCCAAACCTAAGAGTATGTGGTTGGATTTTTAGTGAGGGAAAGCTATAAAAGAATTTTCGGAATCCAAGCTAGTGATTATCTCCACGGTTTAGAGGTAATCCTCTCAATCTCCTAAGTCTTGTTGCTAAAGTTTTGAGCCATTTTAAGTGTATTTTCAGTTTGGTTGTAAGAGCTTAAGCTCACCCATTTATGTCCTTATTTTAGTTGGTTTGCTTAGAATGTGCTTGATTTAGGTTTTAGCATGTTTATGTTTCGGTTTGGTGCATGATTTGGATTGTATGCCCTAAAAATTATGTGATTGATGTGTGTGACCATTAAATGTTTGTTATATGTCCTCATAGGCTTATGAATAATGTTGAATGACTGATTATGGGATTAAATGAATGTATGATAAATTAGGGTTCAAGAAAACCCTAGAAAACCCAAGTTCGGTGAAAATCACTAAACGGGTTTAAGCAAATGATTGAATGTTTATGAATAAATGAATGATCATGGGAACGTTAGATTATACGCTGTATACTTGATGCAGGCTCACGGTTACGACCGTTTGAGGTAGGGTGTGCGTAATTTTACGTAAGAACGAACCGAAACCAAAACTGCCGATTCGGGTGAAAACTGAGCAGTGATTTGGAAACGGTATTTAAGGCCTTTAGAGGCCGAATTTGAGAAAATTCAACGTTGTAGGAAATTGAAACTGCTAGGGGTCTGCGTAAACAGTTTTTGAAAATATGGCTCCAAATGCTTTCATTTTTACAAAAAACCCGAGCCTTGACCACCTAGACCTATGTGCTCGGCCAGGCAGATTTAACAAGGAAAAAGTATAAGTTAAATGCAGAACCGGATTTTTAGCAACATACAAAAGTTGTAGGGTTTTGTAATATCTAAAACTTTCATGAAGAAAACTTTTTCTAAATCCAAATAGATTTCAAAGTGAAACTGAATCATAATAGCAAGCTCCGATTTAAGAATTTCAAAACAGTGCATGCACAGGAAATTCCTGCACATGCACTGACGATTTGACAGTTTTCAACAAATTACCTCAAAACTTAGACAATTTTATTTAAAGATAGTTTTAAATGGTTAATTAAACCCAGTTTAATAAGAAAAGAATTAAATAAACAAATTAAGCAAAGTAAGTAAATTGGTAACCTAAAGTAGTCATATATGTTACTTAATTTTATTAGGCCAAGTTATTTTAGAACCAATATTGTATGTTGGGCCTTGGGTCCAAGATTACTTAAAGTAACCAAAAGGGATACCACTTTAATTGTTGGGTCTTAGTAGCCCAACAAGCTTTTTAAATTTAAAACTTAACTTGGGCCTACATCTAAGGTTACTAATAGTAACCTAATAGGATGCCAAGTACTATTGGGCCTTGAGCCCATAGGTCATTAAGTAATCAAATAGATACTGTTTGATTTCTATTGGGACTGGTACCCTAGGATTACACTTAGTAACCGAAAGGGATATCATTGAAGCTTATGTGGGGGATATATAACTAGGGTCACCAATAAATGTTGGTTAGGGTACCAACATTTAATGAAGTAATTTAAGGTAATATAGGATGATTATTATCTTACTTCCTTTTTAAAAACAGGAAGGTAACCTATTGAGATAACTTGTCGGAACGACAAAACGCCAGGACCTAGCGTTACCTGTAAGTACAACTCCGCCTACAACATAGGCAAATTGTTTTATGACTTTGCATGTTGTTTTTAAAATTCATGCATTTACATGGTATGTATGATGTATGCTTATTATTGTGACATCATGAAGTATGATCACTAATAATAATTCATATGGTAAGAAGAAGATTACGTTTTAAGTAAGAACTGTTTTAAGAAAATATTTTCAAGTATGATATTAAGTAAGTTTTCTTGTGTCATACCGACCTGCTCTAGGTCAGGGTTGGTTCATGGTTTGAGTTAGACTGGGCTGGCCACTCCAACCACTCAATGACTACGCGTTACGGTACGTACACTTATAGGGGCCCAAAACTATGTTAACTATGAAGGCATAATGAAGCATAATTAACTCATGCATTGCTTTATCAAGTTGTTTTTGCGGGTTAATAGTTGTACTTGCTGAGCAAAAGCTCACAACTTACGTTTATGCTATAGGTAAGCTTCCTATTGGCAATTATTGATGCAAGGCGGTGAGGCTTGGTAGGGCTATCAGTGAAACGTAGGATGGAGACCGTTACGTGTTTTGAATTAAATATGTGTATTGTTTACTTAGTACAAAGTTATTTTACGATACGACAATTTTGAAAAGTAAATACTAAATAAGTATGTATGTATATTATTAAATATGTAAGTAGTAAAGTATTGATTTAAGTTGTTTTAAAAGAAAAAAAAAATATGTACGTTATTTCCGCATAAGTAAGTAAGTATGTTAAGTTGTATGTAAGATAAATATGGTAACGGCCTACGTAAGGCAGGTCGTTACATGTTTGGTGGGATCAATTGATGCTTAATAGGAGGCGCAATGGTGAGAGACCGGTGGGCACTTGGGAAGAGATGAAGGCCATCATGCGGAAATGATTTGTGCCAAGCCACTACTATCGGGACTTGTACCGAAAGTTGTAAAGATTGGTGCAACGTAATAAAAGCGTGGAAGACTACTACCAAGAAATGGAGGTAGCCATGATTAGAGCCAATGTGGAGGAGGACCGAGATGCTACCATGTCAAGCTTTTTGATTAGTTTAAATTGCAATCCAAGTGAAGTTGCATGAGTATGTAGAGTTGGATGAGATGGTACATATGGCCATCAAAATTGAGCACCAACTAAAGAGGAGGGGTAGCAGCTCATGTGGAGTACAAGGTGGGGGATCCTCTTGGAGGCCAAATTTTGCTAGAAGTGAGGAAAAGCAACCATCCCTGATCAAACCAAAAGTAGATCCAAAACAAGAAGTAATCGGCCGCCAAACTCAAGGTAAAACTGAACAAACTACTACTCACAATCGTGAAATTAGATGTTTTAGGTGCCAAGGAAGAGGACATATCACAAATCAATGTCCAAACAAGCGCGTAATGATCATGCGGGAGAATGGCAAAATTGAAACTGAAAGTGAAAATGATATCGAGTCCATACCCCCATTGAAGAATGCTGACAATGAGGAGTACGCAGCCCAAGGTGAATTGTTATTGGCTAGAAAAGCATTAAGTGTGCAGGTCAAGGAGGACGAAGATGTACAACGGGAAAATATCTTTCACACTAGCTGCCACACGAATAACAAGGTATGCAGGGCTATTATTGATGGTGGGAGTTGTACTAATGTTGCTAGCACTACTATGGTAGAGAAATTGGAACTGCCTACACGAAAACATCTTAGGCCTTATAAGTTGCAATGGTTGAACAATAGTGGTGAAATTAAAGTGAGCAAATAGGTATTGATTGCGTTCTGCATTGGAAAATATGAAGATGAGATGTTGTGTGATGTGGTTCCGATGCAAGCAAGCCATTTGTTACTTGGTAGGCCATGTCAATTTGATAGGCGTGTGAAACATGATGGATTCACAAACAAATACACATTTGAATTCAAGCAAAGAAATGTAACTCTTGTACCTATGACTCCGAGACAAGTTTATGAAGATCAGGTGAGGTTACATCAAGAAAGTGAAAAAGAGATTGAGAATGAGAGGCAAAAAAGAGAGAATGAAAAAGAAAAGAGAGAAAAAATGAGTGAAAAGGAAAAGAAAAATGAAAAAGAAAAAGAGAACTCGAGTGAAGCGAGAAAAAAAGAGAGGAAAAAGAGCTTGATTGCGAGGGCAAGTGAGGTGAAGAGGGATTTGTTTTCAAAACAGCCAATAATTGTACTATTATACAAAGAGGCTTTAAACATTAACAGACTTGATACTTCTTTGCCTAGTGTTGTTGTCTCTCTTTTGCAGGATTATGAGGATATCTTTCCCGAGGATGTACCACAAGGATTACCACCTATTTGAGGGATTGAGCATCAAATTGATTTTGTGCCCAGAGTATCCATACCTAACCGACCAGCCTATCGAACCAACCCGGAGGAGACAAAAGGATTAAAAAGACAGGTTAGTAAGTTGATGGAAAAAGGGTATGTGAGAGAAAACATGAGTCCATGCGCCGTTCCGGTAATTTTAGTTCCTAAGAAGGATGGGACATGGAGGATGTGCATTGATTGTCGAGCTATCAACAACATAACGGTAAATTATCGACATCCTATTCCTCGCTTAGATGATATGCTTGATGATTTGCATGGTTCATGTGTGTTTTCTAAGATTGATTTGAAAAGTGGTTATCATCAAATTAGAATGAAAGGAGGTGATGAGTGGAAAACTGCTTTTAAAACTAAACATGGTTTATATGAGTGATTAGTCATGCCTTTTGATTTAACTAATGCACCTAGTATATTTATACACTTAATGAATCATGTTTTGAGACCTTTTATTGACATAATTGTTGTAGTCTATTTCGATGATATCCTTATTTATAGCAAAAGCTTGGAAGGACATGTTATGCATTTACAATCAGTTTTGGATGTGCTTCGAAAAGAAAATTATATACTAACATGAAGAAGTGCACCTTTTGTATCGATAAGCTTGTGTTTCTTGGTTTTGTTGTGAGTGCACAAGGGATTCAGGTTGATGAAGAGAAGATAAAGACAATTCAAGATTGGATAACACCCACAAGTGTAGGGCATATATGAAGTTTTCATAGGCTTGCTAGCTTTTATAAGAAGTTTGTGAAAGACTTTAGCAGCATTGCCACACCATTGACTGAAGTCATCAAGAAGAGCATCGGATTCAAATGGGGTGAGGAACAAGAAAAGGCCTTTCAATTACTTAAAGATAAATTGACTAATGCACCTTTACTTATTTTACCCGATTTCACTAAGACATTTGAAATTGAGTGTGATGCATCAGGTTTTGGGATAGGACCAGCCTTGATGCAAGGTGGAAGACCAATTGCGTACTTCAACGAAAAGTTAAATGGGGCAACACTAAATTACCCAACTTATGACAAGAAGATGTATGCATTGATTCGAGCCTTAAAGACATGGTAGCACTACCTTTGACTTAAGAGTTTGTAATTCACACTGATCATGAGTTCTTGAAGCACTTGAAAGGACAACACAAGTTGAGCAAGCATCATGCATGATGGGTGGAGTTCCTTGAGATATTTCCATATGTCATCTGATACAAACAAAGTAAGGAAAACATCATTGCCAATGCGCTCTCTCGAAGGTATGTGTTAATTTCTACTATTGATGCAAAATTACTTAGTTTTGAGCAGATTAAGGAGTTATATTATTTAGACCATGACTTTGAAGAAGAGTATAGAATGTGTGAGAAAAATGCTATTGGAAAATTTTTTAGACATGAAGGGTTTCTTTTCAGGGTAAATAAGTTGTGTGCGCCTAATTGTTCATTGAGAGATTTGTTAGTTAGGGAATCCCATGGTGGAGGGTTAATGGGACATTTTGGAGTCGCCAAGACATTGGCTATTTTGTAGGAACATTTTTATTGACCACGCATGAAAAGGGATGTAGAGAGAATTTGTGGCAAATGCGTCACTTGTAAGCAGGCAAAATCTCGAGTGCAACCCATGGATTATACACCCCACTCCCTATACCTAGTGAGCCTTGGATTGATATTTCTATGGATTTTGTTTTGGGTTTACCTAGGTCTAAGCGTGGATATGATTCTATCTTTGTGGTTATAGATAGATTCTCTAAAATGGCACATTTTATCCCATGTCATAGAACTAATGATGCCTCATATGTTGTAGATTTATTCTTTAAGGAAATTGTAAGGTTACATGGTATGCCTAGGACCATTGTTTCAGATAGGGATGCGAAGTTCTTAGGTTACTTTTGGAAGACCTTGTGGTGTAAGTTAGATACGAAGCTGTTGTTTTCTACTACTTGTCATCCACAAACTGATGGTCAAACCGAAGTAGTAAATAGGACTTTGTCAACTTTGTTGAGGAGTATCATTAAGAAGAACATCAAGACTTGGGAGGAGTGTTTACCACATGTTAAGTTTGCTTATAATCATACTGTTCATTCTACTACTAAGTTTTCACCTTTTAAAATTGTTTATGGTTTTAACCCTTTGACTCCATTGGATTTATCTCCATTACTTTTATCTGAGCGTGTTAACTTAGATGGACAAAAGAAAGCTGAATTTATTAAGTAGATACATAAAAAAGCAAGGCTCAACGTCGAGCGGCGAATGGAGCAATATGCTAATCAAGCCAATAAAGGGTGTCATAAGCTTATTTTTGAGCCCAGTGATTAGGTTTGGTTGCATATGCGCAAGGAAAGGTTTCCGAATCAAAGGCGCTCAAAGTTGCTTCCACGAGGAGATGGACCGTTTCAAGTTCTTGAGCGCATTAATGACAACGCTTATAAATTAGACTTACCAGGTTAGTATAATGTTAGTGCAACTTTTAAAGTTTCTGATTTAAGTCCTTTTGATATAGGTGATGATTTGAGGGCAAATCCTCTTCAAAAGAAGGGGAATGATAAGGCCAAGGATCCGGTTCTAGTTCCTATTGATCCAGTTATAAGAGCGTGGGCAAAGAGATTCAAGGAGGCTTTAAATACTTTAGCGCAACACATTGTGATAGAGTATGGCAAGTCTACATACGTGGAATCAACAAATAGAGCTCAAATAGTCAATTTAATTCAAGTTCAGCCTTGTAATTAAAGAAGCCACGTCAGCCATGTAATCCATGCAAATGGCCGTGCTTTTTAGAGGATTTGTTTAGTTTGAACCAAGTTGGTTGATTTTCTTTTTAGTTGTCTATGTTTTTGGGTTAATTGGTCAAGATCTTTAGTTGACCACGTTTTTGGGTTAATTGGTCAAGAATTAGTTAGTTTCCTTTTCTTTATAATGGGTGTAAATGACTGAAAAATAAAGCCAAACAATTAAGTAAGTTTCCTTTTTATTTTTAGGCTAAAATTATTAGGATAGTTTCATTTTCTTTAGCTTAGCATATTCTAGGAATATTATTGTAATTCTCAGCCTATAAATGGGCCTTATTTTTAGATCAATAAAAAACTTTTTGGCATTCTATTCACTCTTGTGATTTATCTCTCAGTTCTTGTTGAACTAATTGAACTTATCAAGACTTTGTCTTGTAACGTTCAAATCTGACTTATCAAACGGTTCTCCATCACCATTTGTGGCATATACGACAATACCAAGGTTCTTGTTTGTGGGTTGGCATTGGGTCGTGATCTTTTATATTAAGGTTCATGTCACGATTCAAGCAACGGGTTATAGTTTCCATCCCAATCGAACCTATGCTAGAGATGATCTTGGAGACTTCTTAGATTACGGGTTTCGTAACAAGTTGGCGTGGTTCGTATCATCTTTTGCCGAGGTGAGAAATATATACATATCACTAATTTCCGGTGTCATTGAACTCCATAACCAGGACATAATCATGGAGTCCTCTTCATTCCAGGCATCAAAATTGGGATCACCCTGTTTTGGTCTTGTGCCAAGAAGATGCCGAATTTTCCCTTTGCCTTTTAGGTAGGCAAATCATGGGTTTTTGTTGCTCCATCATTAGATTGAGGAGGGCTGTTTGTTTCAGCAATCTCAGACATCGCAGATTAAGGAAGAATACCAGTTGCGAAGGTCGACACAACAGGAAAAAGAAGAAAAAAGAATGTCGGCAATGAAGGCCGACAATAAATCGACAAGGAAGGCCGAGAAAGAAATCTTATAGGTGTGAAACCCTAAAGCTCCAATACCATGACAAAAAACGTGGAATGAAATTCTCCTATGTTTTTCATTATGCACATTAATGAGTATGTTTACATTGTACATTGACTATGTATAGAAACCAGAAAAATAGGAAAGTAATAAAACTAAATTATTCTATTCCTAAATTGGATCCCTATATCAAGGGATTTTCATAACTAATTTTCTTTTTCCTAGTAATCAGAAACTTTCCCTAATAATTACAAAATCAGAAATTTTCCCTAAAAGTAGCTGTCGCTTTCCAACATATTTTATTTTTCTCTAATGATTACTATATCAATATAATATTTTTTTCTTGATGATAATTACTAAATCATTATGATGTCTTTTTTAGATTTTAAAGTGTATAATATTTTAGTACAACATCTATTTAATTTTTTTTATATTTTCATTATGAATTTTATTTTACTGATCAATTATTTAACAATAATTGTTTTTCATTTACAATATAACTAATATATGTTTTGATCCATTTTTTTTCTTTATAATAAATCAAGAAAAACGTTTTTTTTTTAAATAAAAGATTTGCTAAGTTTGAATTTTTGACTGCGGTATCGAATATAAGATCTTTACATGTATATATATATATATATATATATATTTGCGACTGTATGTCATCGACATACGATTCAGAGTAGTTGGCAAGTAACTTATTCTTTATCTTTCTTTGTTTTTTTCCTCTTTAATTTACCTTTTTAAAGTTGAAAATCTATAAAATTATGAGCTTATAAAGTAGTGCAGTTGATTTTTGTTTCATTTAATATTTTAAATTTTTTACTTTTATAAATTATTTATTTGAGGATTGAAAAATATTGTTTGGGTATTTGTTCAAGTTTTACGGAGGTTGATGATCTGTTTGGTTCATTAATATAGATAGTGAGTTTGAATAGAAAATTAAAAATATTGTGAGAAAAAACTGATGAAAAGAAATATTAAATTATATGTTCAAATTTATGATCCAAATGGAAACTTAATTTAATTTTAATAGGATACTGTTGATACATTAAATGAAAGACACGTGGGTGATGCATAATCTTCGTCCATTGAATTTAATCTTAATTGGGACATATTATAAGTGGAGAAAAAAGTGAATAGAAGATGATGGTGGAAAAAGGAAAGTAAAGATAATGAAAATAAGGATTAAGATTAAAAAAAAAAAGTGTTACACTATTAGTCCCTTGTTTTATTTTAACATCTTATATTGGAAAGGGATCAATAATAAAATGTTTAAATTAGCTCAGCTATCAATGATATGACATTTTAAAATTTATAAAATATGATAACACATTTTTTTTTGGGGAAGTTAAAGTAGGAGAAAACTTTTAGTTGCGGGGCATTGTAGTTGCATCAATATTTAGGCCCTGTATGGGGTGAAGTTTGGCATCTAGTTTCCAAATGCTTTTTTTGACTTTTTCCTAGAGTCAAATATGCTTTTTATTATCTATATTTTTAAATATCTACAGTAAATTTAAGTTTTGAAAATCCATAACTGTATTATTTCAAGTCTAGATGAGAGCATAATTTATTAAATTATATAAAATTTTGAGAATAATGAAATAATATTCATGTTGATTTTTTTTTTCTGAACGTATTTTAAATAGTTTTTTTAACCCTTTTTTTTATTCTAAATAAATTTTTTTTAACCAAACGTATAATTTCAAAACTCTAATTCAAATATTTTTAAAATTACATCTTCAAAATCTCATCTAAATAAGCCCTTAGTATTAAGGGTGTTTACTAATTCCATTACTAACGTAACCAAAATTTAAGCTTTCGGCCGGCTCGGAAGGGCACGATTGTATTTTTTGTTTTTGTTTTTTTTTTTTTAATATTATTAAAGTACAGTTTACCCAAAAAGAAGGCTCCTCTTTTTGTCTCCGTCTGTGGGGCCCAAAGGGCCTTTGGATCTCTCACGTTACCCGTCACCACCGCACGCTCTGATCATCACAACACAAAATGATGTTCACGTGATACCACCCTCCCCACGTGCAGGTGGGAGGAACCCACTCCTCTGCTCTATGATCCACGGAGCACAATCAAGAAGCCGCAGAAGTCAACCTGGACAGAGCTTCCATCAACAAAATAAATAAATAAAAACTCCGATATGTCCTTAAAAAAAGAAAAAGAAAAAGAAAAGAAACGCACGTGTCGGATTTACTTGTACTTGTTATTCGACAACCTCTTTAAGATTTCACACTTTTTTTTTTTTTTCAATACAACTTTAACCTTTCAAACATTGTGTGTCTGTAATTTGCTTTCACGACAGACAATGTATTTAGAGATTTTATTTTTATTTTATTTCTTGACATGGTATTACAAAAGAATAAATAAAAAAGATAGATAATTCCATATTAAAAAACTTTGGAGAATTTTTAACTACCGCTTTTTTGTGTTTTAATGTATAATTATGTGTTTGTTTCCAATATATATATATATATATATATATATATATATATAAATAACCGTAAAGCCAGCGAAGAAATTCAACATCTTTGTCTGCAGTTCCAACACGCAACAAACAAGGCATAAAATTCCGGTTTTTGTTACATGTACCAATGTAAGCTATAAAACTTTTATAATTAATGTCATTTTCACTTTGGTCATGACATAATAACAAATTGCCTTGAAAACTCACCGCCACGTCCAAACACGTATCCCACAATATATACAAAATAATAATAATAATAATAATAATAAATATTGTTAAATGATCGGAGATGCAAGATTAATATCATATAATATTAACTCAAAATTAATATAATTTATTAAAATCCGACTTATATTATTTATTGTCAGACATGAGACTCTGTCATATGACATATGAGTAGAAGAATGTATAGAATGATAGTTTTAATTTTTTTATGTATTAAAAGAATAATTAGTTTTTTGTTCATTTATTGTTACAATTACTTGATTCTAGTATAATATATTTCAGTAATATTTTTTCTCCTTACATTAATAATTTTAGGCAATTCATATGTAAGTTTGTTGATAAAAAGTTATAAATTAATTAGTAATTATTGATGTAAAAATGGAATATTGCTGCCCTGTCCGGAGAAGATTATTCCTCTACATGTGGTGTGTGTGTGTTTTTTTTGTTTTTTGAACAAGTGTGTCCATATATACACAAACACACACACACACACACATACACCTATATATATAATTATCGTCTCCGAGTTTCTGAAAAAGTCTATTAGGAGTGTGGGAGCAGAGGAAGGTGAAGTGGCCATAAATGGTGAGCGTGAAAGGAGGGACGAGGCCGCCATGGGTGGGTTTGGGAGCCGGAGTTTGGGTTCAGATTGCAGCGGGGAATGGCTACACTTTTTCCCTCTACTCTCACTCGCTGAAATCGGTGCTGGGATTCAACCAGAGGCAGCTGACGATGCTCGGCGTGGCCAACGACATCGGCGAGAACGTCGGCCTCATTCCGGGCATCGCCTGCAACAAGTTCCCTCCTTGGGTCGTCCTCTTGACTGGTGCCTTCGCTTGCTTTCTTGGCTATGGTGTTCTCTGGCTTGCCGTCAGTCGGACTGTTGAGTCTATCCCTTACTCGTTGGTGAGTTTTTTCCTGTCTTGTTTTTGGGTTTCTTAGTTTTTTTTTTTCTTTAATGGATTTTGAGCAAACCCATTTGTTGATTTTGGTGGTTTTTTTTTATTTATTTATTTTTTTTTTATGAAGTGTGGGATGAATCTATGCATTTGAGGTTTCTTTTATTTCTGGGCAGTCAATGAAATTGGTTTTTTTTTTTTTGGTAACCTTGATTTGGAAATAATTAGCTCATTTTTGGTGCTATCATCCTCCTCGTGAAGGCGTTGTGGTCGATCTGCCCTGTGAGAAAACTGTATTACTCCTTTGTTCGTATACCAAAAGAAATTAGCTCATTTTTTGTTACATCGGTTACTGGTGTTTTGCCGATTGAGTGTGTTAGTGTTCAAGTACTCCTTCAGTGGGCCTTTGTTGTGTTAGTAAATTTGTTCTCGTTGGTTATGACAAATCAATGTCCATTTGCTGATACATGT
The DNA here is from genome assembly GCA_025413025.1 of Ficus hispida. Classification (NCBI taxonomy): domain Eukaryota; kingdom Viridiplantae; phylum Streptophyta; class Magnoliopsida; order Rosales; family Moraceae; genus Ficus; species Ficus hispida. The sequence continues at coordinate 21,107,398 of CM046362.1, read as the reverse complement.
TGCTCAATAATTAGCTGGCCCCAATAATCTTAGGGAGTAAATCAGGAATTGGACAATAAGAAAATTAACTCCACCAAAAAAAAGTTATATGGAATCAATTTCTGAATTGCATATTAAGTTTGCGTTTGGTTCGATGGTTGAAGATGAAATTTTTAAGTTGGAGTTGATTCAATTTTAAAAATTAGTTATAAATTTTGCTGACTTTTCGAAAAAGATCAAAATTGAGATGAAAAAATATAGCTTAGTTGGAGTTAAACTTATATGCCAAACGAAGCATTAGTGCTTACTAATTTATTGAGAAATTAAGTAATACTAAGAAATTTTTACAAAATGAAAATAAGTATAGTTACTTAATAAGTATAGTTACATGAGGAAATTTACTTTGCTATGAATAATAGAAGGATATTGAATAATATAATTACAATTAAAAAAAATCCTAATATAAAAGAAATAGATAAATTAAAATATGGATATATTGCCCTCAAAATATATATATATATATATATATATATATATGGATAGATTTGTTAGAGAGATTAGTTGGTCCCTGCCGTTTAGGAAAATGAATTTAATTTCCTAGATAGGAGACCGGAGACAAATTCCCCCTTATCTTGTAGCCAAATTCATAATTTTTAGGTGGGCCTAACATCATTTAGGCAAAATAAGCACTAGAATCTAAATTCAAGAACTTAACTCACTTTTCTCTAATTTGAATTCCTCATTAGTAAGCGCGCTCTTAATGCTTAATTCGTAGACTCTTCTACATAATTATTTGTTGATCTTTTAACACATTTGGACGTTCTTGGGAGATTTAGATGCTTTTTCTTGTTCAAATAGCATCCATTCTCAATCCACCTTCACTTGGAGAGAGCAAATAGTAATTTCCTTTTACTATCTCAAACAAACTATATTTCTTTTGCTTATAAAGAGCTTTGATTTGAAAATTAATTTTCTGAATTGATTTCTAAGACAAGAAAAGGTCTTGCTCATTTTCTAACAAGTTCAAGTTCAAATGCATAAATTTATAAAACATAGCCTAATAATCAATTCTTGACATTGCAGTTATGGATAGCCCTTTGTATCGGCCCTAATAGTGCTGCCTGGTTGACGACGGCTGTGCTCGTAACCAACATGAGAAATTTTCCTCTTAGTCGTGGCTCTGTTGCCGGTATTCTCAAGGGTTATGGAGGGATCAGTGGGGCTGTGTTCACCGAGATTTACAGTGTGTTGCTCCACAATTCTTCATCTACGCTTCTGTTGTTCCTTGCGATTGGGGTTCCTGTCCTATGTCTGATGATGATGTTTTTCGTTAGGCCTTGCACTCCAGCTTCTAGTGAAGACTCTGCCGAGCGTGGTCATTTTCTTTTCATTCAGGCTGCAAGTTTTCTACTCGGCTTATATCTTCTGACAACTACAATATTAGATGATGTCCTCAACTTAAGTTCTCTAGTTTCCAATGTTTTTGTTCTCGTAATGATTCTGCTTCTTATGGCCCCACTTGCAATACCTGTAAAGATGACATTGTACCCCTCTCGAGTCAGCAAACCAGGGGTGCTTGATCAGAAGGTTGCTTCTTCGGAAAGTCTGAACCAGGGAGAAGGCAGTGTAGAGAAAACCGAACCCCTGCTCATGGGATCTCCATCAACATCAAACCAAGGAAGCTTTTACGATGGTGATGATGTTTCGGACGTGGATATGCTTCTTGCTGAGGGTGAAGGAGCTGTGAAGAGTAAGAGAAGGCCTAAAAGAGGGGAGGACTTCAAATTCACTGAAGCCATAGTCAAGGCTGATTTCTGGCTTTTATTCTTGGTGTACTTTGTAGGGGTTGGTTCGGGGGTTACGGTTCTCAATAATCTTGCTCAGATTGGGATTGCACAAGGTTTTCATGATACAACAATTCTGTTGTCTCTCTTCAGCTTCTGCAACTTCCTCGGTCGTCTCGGTGGTGGTGTTGTCTCTGAACACTTTTTAAGGTTAGTGTAACATTTTAGCCTTATTATTGAATCCATGAGATGACTAGAATGAACTTAGTTCACTTTTCCGATTCCTGGAGGTGATCCTGTTATCTAATGTGGAAATTTATTCTTCGCAGGTGGAAGACAGTACCTCGGACGGTTTGGATGACATTCACCCAAATAATCATGGTCATAACATACCTGCTGTTTGCTTCTGCTCTCAATGGCACCCTATACGCAGCCGTAGCCTTACTGGGAACCTGCTATGGTGTTCAGGTTTCTATCATGATCCCAACCGTCTCAGAGCTCTTTGGCTTGAAGCATTTTGGTCTACTTTACAATTTCATGGCCATAGGAAATCCTCTAGGCGCATTGCTTTTCTCCGGCTTGCTTGCAGGGTACATATACGATAACGAGGCTGCAAAGCAGCAAGGACTTTATCCATCGGATTCTAGTGCCACTTGCTTGGGTCCAAATTGCTTCCGACTTACCTTTTTGGTTTTGGCTGCTCTCTGTGGCGTGGGCACTCTCTTGAGCATTGTTTTGACCATCAGGATAAAGCCTGTCTACCAAATGCTTTATGCAGGCGGTTCCTTCAGGCTTCCACAAAGCACTAGTCATTGAGATTATCGTTGTGGAACCGTGCTAGTCTAGCTACTTCGACTATTTCGTAAGTCTTTTTCGTTTCTCAGACTCTTGGAACGCATCCTGTCTCGAGTTTATTTATGTCAGTGCTGTTATAGTTTTAGTATTTGTGAGACAAATCTAGTCCATCAGACGTTGCTCTCAAGACCGTCTGGTAATCAAGCCGCAGATGAAGTCTGATATGAATGGAAATCTCAAAGGTAACGAAACTCGCCGTTATGTACGTAACATTAGGGGGTGGTCGGGTGATCAGTTTTCCGGTGAGGTGGGTTGGGAAAAGTGGTATTAAAAAAGGGTGTTTTGACAGAAAAGCTATGTGCTCTAATCACCTTGCTCAAACAACATTCTCTGACTATGAATTAGGAATCTTTACTTGAACATTGGTTATTCAACTTTTGATAAGAATAACCATTAATTCCCATAGTAAGAGAGCTGTGGGAGAATAAGTTGGATTGAATCACGGTGGTTGCTCCTAGTCTAATATTTTTAGTTTTGCATTCTCTCTCTCTCTCTCTCTCTATATATATATATATATATATATATCGGTAGTGTATGTTTGTGTTAGACATGGTCAGAATCATACCTATCAGTAGTGTATATTTCTGAATGTTAGATATGATTGAAATAACATCAAAAATTAAGAAGTATGCAGAAGTCGCAGAACTAATAGGTAAAAACAAAAACAAAGTCGTACTGATTTCTCATTTATAGAATGAAAAGCTACTATCTATATTGAAGTTGTGGAATTTAGTTAGCATCTTGAAGTGGTTATGAACTATGGCCTCTAATTCAGAGGGCTTATGAACTAATTTTGCTTCTTGTAACTTTGACTGAATCAAGTGCTCCTTTATTTCTAATGAAAGAAAAGCTATCATCTCTACAAAGGAGTTTGTAATATGCCCTCATGAAGCACATATATGTTAAATTAGATTAGTCATTATTTTTATTATTATTATTATTATTGGTATCTTTATCATTAAGGAGATAATAGTATTTTACTTATTTCTTGCTAATTTATCTATAACTGTAATTGTTAGAGAGTTGTTAAGGGTATAAATAGTGCAAGTAGACTCATTAATTGTCTGTAGTTACAACTAACATCTGTTAAAAGCAATAACTTGATGAACTCTCACCCAACCTTTTAATCAAGCTTAATCATACTTTATAGCCTTTTTTTTTTTTTTTTCCTACATTAAACACATACAACTGCCACAATGAATTAAGAAATAAATGGACATGCTAAAGGAATCTAGATCCTCTATGGAATTTGAGATAATTTTAGTGTCTTAAATAGCATTTAGTTAACCAAATTATGTCACATCAATTAATGCACTCAAATAATAAAATAATTAAAAGGCATTTCAAGTTTTTGATAGATATGATATAATAGGATTGGTTAGACATTATTAAGATACCAAAAATTAAACATGACATTTGAGTTAAGCTCTAGAGTCAAGAGACAAACATATGAAAGTGCAATCCTTTCCCATCAAAAGACGCAAAAAATTGCAAAATACACATCATCGTTTAATGGACTCGGATAATCAGCAGTTAAAAAGCATTAATTCTTTAACAAATATGTGCATAATAAGATTAGTTAGATATTATTTAAGAAATCAGAAGTTAAACACGACTTTTAAGTCTAAGCTCTAGGGTTAAGAGACAAACACATCCAAGTGAAATCCTTTCCCATCAAAGGACGATAAAAGTTGCAAAATACATCGGACAGATATATCCACAACATGGTTTAGTGGACTCAGAAAATGAAGAAATAAAAAGCATTTCGATTTTTTCTTTTTTCTTTCTTTTTTTTAATGTGTGCATAATACGATTAATTATATACTATTGAAGATAGCAAAAAGAAAAACATTTCAAACTATTTAATAGATGTGTACATGAAATGGTTAGTTTTTTTTTTTTTTTTTTCTTCCTTTTGATAAATAAGAAAAGTATAACATATAAAATCTACTGATTGTTCGATCATAAAAAAACTATAAGAGAAAAAACTAAGTAAACCCATAAATGAATCATATTAAATTATATAAAATGATTAATTAAACACTATAAATACAAACATAACAAAGTGCAATCCTTTCAACTATTATTAAAATAAAAAAAAAAAGAAAAAAGAAAAAAAAAAAAAGAAGAATTTGCCAAATACAGGGGATAGAAATATCCACAAACTTCTACTAGACCCACCTCAAAAAAGGTCATTTCAGAAATTACAACTAAAACAACTTTTAGAGATAAACTGGCCACGACAGTGTCACTGCCCAAAGCAAATAGACCCATATATATATATATATATATATATATATGCAGTGTAGAGGTCAACACTAATGGCACTGTAACTCTATACATATATATATAAAAATATATCTATCACACAAAGTAAAACAAATATGTAAAAGTTATACATGCTCTTTTCGCTCACCACCTCTGATTGGAAGCCAATAAAATCTCAAGTGGGTTTCATGTCCTGGAACAAGGCGGTCCAAAGTGAATGATCATCAAACTCATCAATCTCCACTTTCTCCTCCTCATAAGGTGCGCAGAACTTTGGGCTCAGAGGTCTCCCATCAAAAGGCCCAGACAACTTTGGGCTTTTAGTAGTTGAAACAAAGATCCTATCATGGACCCTCCCATCCAAAGGCCCAGAAAATCTTGGGCTTTTCGTGGTAGTAATCATCAACCTCTCAGGCGCCGGAGCCCACCCATTAATCGGCCCAGGCCCACTCAATTTTGGGCTTCTATTTGGGCACATCAACCTCTCATGGAGCCTTCCATCCAAAGGCCCAGACAGCTTCAAGCTCTTGGTGGTGTTGGTGTTGGTGTTGGACATCAACCTCTCATGGACCCTGTAATCCAGAGGCCCGGAGAGGGCCAAGGCCCGATTCTTCAGACCCGGCCCATGATCCCTAATCTCCTCACCACTCCTCTGCTTCCTCAACAAAGCTCCTTTCCAGTGCTCCTGATACCTAACTCTATTCTGATAATGGTGATCAGGCAAATCCTTAGACGACATGTCGTCGTGAAAGACAAATCGGGTTATGTACTTACCAAAGGACTTCTTGGTCTTGGTTATGGCCAAGAAAAGCCTTGAGAGTGATCTGGGGTTGCCTCCATTTTCCTTCTTGGCCACCTTGAGGATCTCTAGCCTGTGTTTGGCCACCGTGATTCCCATGCTCTGAAGAAACTCATGGTTGAAGTAAGCCATGTCCTCGTATTGAAGCTCGTTTCGCGCGAATGCGAGACCGTATTCATAGATGAGTGGAGGGTCTAGGCTTGTTTTTGATAGCCATGAGAACCAGTCCATGGCTTTCAGATTGGTTGGACAACTTTTGTTCTCTTTTGTTTGGTTTGGTTTTGAGTGAAAGGCCAACATATGTAGGGTTGTGCTTGGAGAGATACTATATATATATATATATATGTCGATGATATATATATATATATATATTTATAAGTTGATGATATGAAGTGGAGAAGAGTGAAAGATTTTTAATGGGGTAGGTAAGTTCCAATGACGGATCTATAAATTTTTCTTAATAGGGACATATATAAAGAGAACATTTTTAAAATTAATAACTTTATGATAAAAAGTTGAATATAAGAATAAGTTACCTGTTATAGGGCACGTTTAAGAAAAAACACTTGAGTGGGGTCACATTTGAGGGAAAATTTTTTTTTTTAAGTGAGGGTAAATTACAAAATTTTAAGAAAAAATAGGGGTATAATTTAAATTTTAAAAAATTGATTTTTTTTTTTTAACTTTGGATTATTCTCATATATATACTCTTAGATTCAATGATGTTCTCACTATGTCCCTGAATTTTAAAAACTTCTACTTCACTTGCTAAATTTTAAATTAGTCCACTTAGCCGGTTATGTTAAAAATTTTGTAAAAACATACAGAAAAATAGGAGTTAAGAGCGATCGTATGGGTTTTATTTTTTAATTATTTTTTAAAAAAGAAATCCTAACAAAATTGATTTTGTGATATTAATTCTTGTTTTTTTTAATCTTTTTTTTAAACCAAAATTATAATGAAGTGGTTACCTGAGACTATTTCAATATTCAAGCGATGCAAGTAATAGTTTTAAGTTTCAGAAAATAAAATGTGAAGGATCCTAAAATTGGGAGAGTATAGGTGAAATTGATCTCTCTCTCTTTTATGGAAGTTTTGGAGGGTAGTTGGGAGTGAGGGTGAGGGTGACAGAAGAGAGTAAGAGGAAGTAGGGCTAGCATGAGCAACCCTTAACGACCTTTGTGGTGGTCCTTTTTGAATGAATAATGTGGTGGTGGAGGGGGGTTTTAAATGCTAAATTGTTTGGTAGTGGTACTACTAGTACTAGTGCATGTGAGTAACATTTAGGAAGCGAAACTAAAATAATAGACCAATCCCACATCAGCTAGTTTAGTTTGTAATGTTTCTCAAATTCTCATAGTTACGAAGAACCTTGAGATCATTTTTCATTTTACAAGTTGGAGTTTTCTATTATAGGATATTGTAGTAAATGTTTTTGAACGTTACATCTAATCAAAATAATAAAGTATACAAAGTTTATAAAATCATATACAACGATTTGAAATAAATCTTATTTATAAAATGTAGAAACTAATTATAAATAACTCAGAAATGAGAGATCTAAACTATACATCTAATAATAGAATTGTGCTTGTAATTATTGTTAGATTATACTCACAAACGAAAAAAATTATGTTTTAGTATTGTCGATAAAATGCTTCGAAAGAGATGTCAACCACATAACCTTACGTGGTACCAGAAATAATTGTGACACGCACAAGAAATTGCTGGTAGTATGGTCAGTCAAATATGTATTTTACCTACAAAAAAAAAAAAAAAAAATCAAATATGTACAATTTCTACAAAAAAAAAAAAAAAAGATAAACAAACAAAAATAAAATGAGTACAATGATATTGCATTGGATGCCACAATTCCATTTTGGCATAAAGTTTGGCACAGCTTTGACAAGATGGTGAGTTCTCTTTGCCATACCATTTTGGTTTGTCTTTAAGCCGAGCATTTATTAGCCAACCGTAGAACTGGCCAATGGATAGATAAAAGCAATTTGGAAGAAAAAGTTGAAACCCATTAAATCAAGTAAGATTTCCAGCACAAAATTGGATCAAGACAAATCATTATTATTCTTATTGTTATTTTTACTTTCGTTGAAATGGGACAAACTACTTTTGAAAAGCAAAATATTAGAGTATTGTATTTGGATTGTTAAGTTGGGTTTTAAACTTCTATGTTTATATAATGTTGGTCTCTGTTTTAATTAAAAAAAAAAAAAAAAAAAGCTTGAGTAACTCTAAACTTTAAAAAAAAAATTATAATAGTATTTTCTATTAACTTTTTACGAGATCAGTTAGTGAGTGTCACTTTTTTTATAACAATTACTAATGAATTCCATCAAAAAAAAAAAACGAAAAGGACTTCGTAACAAAATTTTAGTAGTTTAGGATCATTTCAAATTACAAAATAAAGAACAGAAATCAAAATTGCATAAACTTAAAGTTCAATAACTACATAAGTAAATTACCCTTTCATTTATGTGTTCTCAATTCTCATTATGGGTCCAAAATTACAAAGAACAGAGGGCAGGTAAAAACTAAATGGTAAGGCATAAGAATTGAAAAATTTTAAACCCAAAATTAGCTAAGGTAGACAGAGTAGTTAAGCATATTGAATTCACTAACCTACTACCATAATATTTCATCTCCTAAGTACGCCAACCTTTTTGTGGGGTCCTATATATATGACTTTTAGAGTCCATATACCTGCTCATATTTATTGACAATCTTTATACATGTGAGTGTGTGTGTGCATGTGTGTGTGTGTGAGACAAGGAAACTGGCCTAAAAAAATAGCATTGTTCTATTTAAGCACATTAAATTTATCAAACTACTATTGCTGTGGTCCATTAATCATATCCAATTTTAAAAGATAGCCTAAGTGTCAAAATATGATGAAAATAGATTTACCAAATTATGAAATTAGAAGGGCTTTTTTTTTTTTTTTTTTTTTTTTTTTCCCCTCCTAAGGATATCATGTGTACATAATAGATTTCCTTTGATAACAAACTTCAGGCACTCAATCATCCTTGAAATGGGGAAAGAAATATTTTCTCTGCCATCTATCCCTATATACAAAATTTTATTTGCTAATATATTCTCATACAAAATTATCCAGTACATCTTGAAGTTGAAAAATATACCTCCCTCATATTGGAATGAATTTTAAATACAATTTCAAAAAGTTTAATAAAATAAAATATAGATACGATACCTATTAGTACTACGACTATATACTGAACATTTTTGTGTATCAAGTGTTTTCCGTTTTACATATTTCTTTATTTTTAATTTTTTTGATGTGAATCTTGTCAAATGTTCAAAACCACATACTTCCAGTATAGATACCATATCATAGGAAAAATCACAACAAAAAAAAAAAAAAGAACTAAGTTGTTCGAAATATTGCAATGCCATTATGTCTGCAAATGCATATATTGCAAAATAAAAATGTAATGATAAAGAAAAGCTAAATTAATAAATTTAGCATTTGGTTATTTGGAATTCGGAAATCCATGAAGTTCACTAACGCATATTTCAGGGAATCCTATGGTTTTTAGCTATCATATTTGTATTAAGTTTTGTAATTGTAATTTATAGTACTTTTTTTAAGAAAAATGGGTAGAAAGAAAAGGAACTGGGAATTGTCCAATCATCAGGATTTTTAACCCTATAAATTGGAACACTTCCCTAAGCATGGCAGAAACATGTTCTTTATATCAGTTTCTAATAGTCGTCTACTTGGGGTCTATCCTGTCATACCAAATCAAGCTTTAATAGCCGAAGCTAGAGTGTGACCTAAGAGGAGGTAATGAGAATCAAAACTTGTTAGTCGAAGGGTAGATGCCATCAAAGATTTCTCACCCTTTTGTTATCCCATCCACCCACGTGGGTGTGATAGTTATACAATTATATCTTTACCATTTTTTTTTTAACTCATTCATATATGAAACTACTTGAAAAAAATATGGCATGATTGAATATCAAATCAAATATATTATTATTATTATTATTTGTCAAGAGAATTAATTCTCTTGTTGTTTCTAAGGAAATACTTCATAAAAGATGGTAATATATTGATTGCAGTACAGAAATTTACACGACAAGAGGAAGGTTGAAACTCAATTGGTTAGTTGTTTATGTAAAACCCTAATGCAGCTTTAATGCTCCAAGAAAACTATATGCATGGCTGGTTCAGCTTGGATTTGCATGGATTGATCTAAATGTTCGAACATAAAAAGGTTAAGAATTAGACGTCTTTATTCGTTGCTATCGAGAGTAGTAAAAATACATCATAAGAAAATAAATAAAAAAGAACACGCAAGATTTATATATAAATTAATATCAATATGAAACTACGCCTTCTTTTAGCAGTTATAATAATTAGTAAATCAAGAAGTTTATAAGAAAAAATCGTACACACTTTAACTCTATTTATATATAGAAATTTTGGATAATCAAAATTATAAATATGAAATCTTATGACCACCCTTAATGAAATATCATCTTAAGGAATATAGGTTTTGGAGATACTATCATGATATCTGAAATTAAGTTCAATCTATATAATAATTTTATATCAAGATATTAATTAGACTTCATAATTTAACATGACAAGGTCCACGGCTATAGGAAATATAAAGGACCAACTCATCAGCCAATTATAGTCAGACTTCCCATTTAATAGTTTTAACTTGTGAATACAAGTTGTGTAATAAGTAGGTTGAACTTGGACATAGACAAGATACCGGAAATCTAATTAAAGTCAAATTAAATCACAATTTTTAATTCATAAAATCTGGCCTAAGAAGTTGAAAAATTTACCCAATGCCCATCACATCTAAAGATCACTTGGAATCTGACCTGCTTGTATAAAATATATGTTACCAATATGCATATATGTGTGTGTGTGTGTGTGTGTATATAGCTGAAATCTAGGAGCTGAAAAAAGATTGGAATATTATAATTTGCATGGGCTTGAAAATCTTATTTATTGCACTGCCACATTGTCAACTTTTTTGGTTAATAATATCTTGGAGATATTCTTTCCAAGAACTAACAGATTTTCTCTTTCTTTCCCTTTCTGTTTTAGATTGGCAATAAGTGGACGCCGAAATTGGTCGCAAAACACATGGGTTGTCCGTAAATATACAAGACATAGGCTAGCTCTAGTTTGAGAAATTTGAATATATAAGCAGAGAAGTATTCTGAGGAATAATAATTCTTGTGTATATTGAATTGATTTATATGGTTCTAACTTATAGGAAATACAAACAAGACAAAAAATAGGAAATTGACAGCTAATCTACAGCCTATCTTTTCTAACACGTAAGTTGACTAAATCTGTATTTACATCAAAATAAAACAGTTAACCACAATGAGATCTGCCATATCTCAGCCAACTTTCCTATTTTCCAACGCCCCCCTCAAGCTGGTTTGAAGATGTAACGCGCCGGCCATCCACATAGGGCCAACTACGTAAACGTGGGCAGTTATCATACTTGCTTAACTTAAATCTTAGTCTTAAATACTTATCCTTACAGAAAATTTCAGAATAATTTTTGTTTTCTTTAAACTTTATTTTAAAATCACAACTTAAAAACATCACAAATATAACATGGTACATATTCCTTAAAACATATATATACAACTTGATAATTTAAACAGTTTGCGGAAAAACTTGCGCAGTGATATCCCATACCGCCCTTCACTTGCTGCATCATCTCTATGGCCCATCAAGTAAAGCTGCAGGCATTTACCTACAGTATGGAATATACTGATGAGCTTTCGCCCAGCAAGTACAAACATAATCTCATAAAACGTAGCAAATATCGTGCAACTTATGCATAAATCAATTTTGAATCTTTTATGATCAATTATTGACTTGAACTTATTATCTTGCTTAACATATGGGCCCCTAGTGTACGTACCAAAAGCGCGCAATCCTCAGAACGTCAGGGTTTGCAAGGCCCTTAACAATTCTGGAAAACATAACCCTTCATGCATCAACGGAATGTTGATTATCATTCTACCCTCACGCATCAACGAGAGGTTGATAATCATAAACTTGAACTTGAAACATACATGATCCTCCCGCATCAACAGGAGGTTGGTACGACACCTTACTTGTCTTGGTTTAGTCTTAGTCTTGTTACATTTCCAAGACTAAGAATCTTTACATGTGATCTTAATAGTCATAATGCACATGAGACTAGACATGGCATAACCATAATTTCATGGCTTAACATAACTTAACATGACTTATCGTATCATAATATGGCATGACATAGTATAACATGGCATGACATATCATAATTTGACATAACATAACATGTAATCATGTCATATACTTGAAAATAGCTTACTATTTCCCATACTGTAGGTGAGGTTTGTACTTACCTGGTATTGTATGTCTTAGGTTTCGTTGCTCCAAATTAAGTCACAACAACAAGTTTTGTCCTGCTATTTAAAAAAACAAAGGATAAGGATCCTATAAATCATAATCATAGAATGTTGGTAACCTAACCAACATCCCTGAGAATCTTAGTTATATGTCCCCCCACATCTATTTATGAGATCTAGTTCGGTTACTTGCCGTAACCCTAGGGCCCAAGGCCCAATCCATACTTAAACAGTATCTTTTTAGATTACTAATCTTACTAAGGCCTAATTACTTTAGAGTAACACCCTATTAGATTACTAGCGGTAATCATAGGGTAAGGCCTAATCCGATAACTCGGTATCCTAACTGGTTACTAAAGGTTATCTCTAATAAAAATTGTATCTCAATATAACTTTTACATAAAGACAGTTAAAAACTATCAAACTTTAAAAGCAAAACCATAAAAATAGTTTCTTAATTTAAGTGTCAGTGCATGTGCAGGAATTTCCTGCTTTTGCACTGTTATTTTGAAAATCCTATGCAGGAGTTTCCTATTACCTGCACAGTTTTCGAAAATCAGGTTTTATTATAAAATCTGTTTAGAATCTGAAAAAGCTTTCTTCATCAAAGTTTTTGATCTTGAAACATATTACAACTTTGGTTCTTTACAAAAAACCCAGTTCTTCCTTTATCTTATCCGTTTTCCTTGTTGAAATCCCCAAGCCGTGAGCACAAGTCTGACCTGCCCGGGAGTTTCTAGTCTCGGATTTTAATTAAAAAAAAAAAAAAAGAGGCCTTTAGAGCCTATTTTTCAAAATCTGTTCTCGTTGTCCACTAGGAAAACCCTTTGTCTACAATTTTGTAGTTTTAACTTTTTCTAAATTCGGCCTCTAAGGGCCTCAAAATCGACTTTCCAGAAGGCTGTCTAGTTTTACCCGAAAACTGACAGTTTTGCTCTTAGTCAAGTTTTACGTAAAATTACGCGCACACTACCTCGAACGGTTAAAACCGTGAGCCTAAGTCAAACATGCAACGCTTTCTAATGTAAAATCTCATCATGCATAGATTCATACATTCTCATGCAAAGGCAAACCCTTGGGTGTTCTTGCACCAAGCTAGGGTTAGCAAAACTTTAGATTTGCATCACCATTCATCATTCAAGCTTCTAATCTAGCTCAAACATAAACATGCATAACCTACAACTTCATAGGCATATTGGGGACATATCACAAACACTTAAAAGGCATGCATGCAAACCCTAATATCATGCAATCATAATCACCTAATCATGCACCAAAACATGAATTAAGACCTTGAGACCCTAATCAAGCACATAATAAACACTAAACCCATTGCATGAAAATAATAGAATGAGCTTATGCTCTTACATAACCAACTTGAAAATACACTTAAATCTCCAAATTAAACCTTAATTAAAAAGCTTAGGGCCAAAGAGGATTACCTTATCCAATCTCAAATATTGGTGCTAGGTTTTTGAACCAACTTTCTTCTCTTTGCTCCCTACCACAACCGGCCTCTCTTGGCAAGGTTGGTTCCAAATTTTTCGGCCACCCTTGATTGGTGTTTCTCCAAGTTTTCCGACCACCCAACCTCCATTTTTTTTTTCTTTTTCTCTATGGTCGGTTTTTTGGGAAAAATGGTGAGGGAAAATTTTGTCATAATTTTAGGGCATTTCCACATTTTTGTGAACAAAAACAGCCATCCCCCCCCCCCCCCCCCCACCTATCTATAGGTGATTTGAACTTTTCAAAATTGCCAAAAAGTCCTTGAATTGAGATTTATTTTTATTCCTAAATTGCATTTTAGTCCTTAATAGCAAAATATTTGCTCAAATACCCCTACATGTGGCCGGCCATTATGGGTCCTTGGAGGCCAAGTTTCTTGCTTACATCATCATGCTTACATCATCAAGCTTACATCATGCTTACATCATGCTTATTTTTCTAAAAATTACACTTTGGTCCCTAAGGATAAAATATTTACAATTTAGTCCCTACGGGTGATTGGCTAAAATAAAGTCACTTGACTTCCAATTCATGTATAATCATCCACTTGATTCCAACAATCCCTTCATATGATTTTGCAATCCATTTCCTTACTAACTTAGAAAATATCAATACTGTTTCTCACCAAAAACAGTATTCTCATACTGGACTACAGTCCAGAATTCATCTGCATAAAATTGGACTTCGTGTAAATTTTTCTTATGACTTAGAGCTACTTAGCCCTTAGTGTTCCAAATATTCTGCTTGATTTTTCTATGGTGGTCTCATAGCTTATTCTTGCTTATTTGTCCGTAAAGACGGTTTTCCACAGTATAGTATCCGTACTATTGAATATACTGCAGTATCCTCTTAGTCAAACTTTGGTCAACCTTGAATTTTTAGGTCAAACTTTGATCAACATGAAATCATGAAATTTCATTATGCCTTTTTCCTCAAAAGGCTTCGCGTTTGACTAATGCAACTATTATTGAATCTCGTAGCTAATTCAACGAGAACTCAAACATATACGGATATTCAACTTAAATCATGAGCTTTATATTGACATACAAAATTCAAACTTGGATTTTCCTTGTCTAAAAGGAAATCATAGATTCATCAAAATTCCGGGTATTACATTCTACCCTCCTTAAAAGATTTTCGTCCTCGAAAATTCGTATATTTCTGGGTGGCTTTTCTTAAAATCCACCACAAATCCATAATGGTTTGTTCATGTTCCCATTTTAATACTTTTAATAGGATCATGTCTCTTATATAGAACCATAATCTTATTTCTATATCATCATAATTCTTATCCTCATACTTTCATGCTTTCATGTATACTTTCATATCTTTATCATCATACTTTCATTCTTTTACACTATATTACAAGAACTATCTATATAAATTTCTTAGCAAGTATATCATATAACTTGCCATATTTGAAAAGCATATTATATCATATAGTTTTTTCATGCTTGAAATGTATATTGTATCTTATATTTAAGATACTTTTCTGTAACTGTAATTGAGGGCTCAGCGAATATATCATATTGAAAATATTTTTCTTTCAATTTAGCTGAAGCTGAGGACCCTCTGGTGCAATGTTAATCTTGTGCTATTAGAACCCTTTTTCTTTTCATGATGGCCCCTTTCTTGGAACTTTGTTCCTCAAGGTTTTCGGCCCTTTACTTTTCATGATGGCCCCTTTCTTGGAACTTTATTCCGCAAGGTTTTTGGCCCATAACATAATATAACATAACATAACATGAGTTGGTTCTAATAAGCATAAGATCAAGCATCATACATAAAATACCTTCTTTGAATCTTCTTTTCCAAGTTAATCATGGAAAACAATAATAAATAGTATTATTGAAAACATATTATTGTTCGAATGATGCAGTGAAAGGTATCCTTAAATCAACTAGCTACTTGTTAGCCAGTAGAAATTTCTCTTGTGCCTTTAGCATTTCTTTTATAGCACAAAGGCATAATCATAACTCTAAGGAATATCTAAAACTTCCCATCATTACATAATTTTCATTACTTAAAGGATTGTATATAGTCGACCGTAGTCAAATCATTATATGTCGACTTCAAAGTTGTTGCTATCGATATCAACCTCATTAACTTCATTGTCAGACTCATAGTCATCATCATTATCATAGCCTAATAAATTGTTGTTGGTAGCATCGAACTCATATTGGCATATTGCCTATTTGCTACCCCCAAACTAAGGCATCATCAAAAATTTTCCCGTATCTAATAATACTCTTATGGGGCAAAAGTTTTACAATCAGGAAACTTAACTTCCATGGTATTGATCCATTCCTTAGAAGGAAAAGTTCCTTACTATCACTATACCTGAGATGAGGCGATAGGCTATATGATCTTAAAGCCTATTCATTTCTTATTGCTATTCTAGCAGTCATAACTTAACTACAACAGTTGCAAGATTAGGCTCTTGTAAAAAAAAAATTTGGTCCGTTCATAGCATGGTGAACCATCTTTTAATTCCAGTTCCTTATTCCTCTCATTTCGTATATCCATTCTTTCCTTCATATCTTATCATGTCCTATATTGGAAACATCATAACTTATCATGATCTCTTCATATCACATCGTAAGCTTATCCATCACATACACATCATGGTAAATTTTAGGATCGCGGAAATGCATCCCATAAATTAAAAGTATCATAGGTATCATCCTTCGTGTGACCATTGAGCATATCTTAACTAATTCTAATAAAAGGAAAATAACTTAACTTACTTGGGCACTTGCAGAAACGATATGAAGCAGAGTGAAGTAGGCTGGCATGATACCGTTCTGATACCAACTGTAACGCCCCGGCCATCCACGTAGGGCCGACTACGTAAACGTGGGCCGTTACCATGCTTGCTTAACTTAAACCTTAGTCTTAAATACTTAACCTTACAGAAAATTTCAGAATAAATTTTTTTTTTCCTTTAAACTTTATTTAAAATCACAACTTAAAAATATCACATATGTAACATGGTACATATTCCTTAAAACATATATATACAACTTGATAATTTAAACAGTTTGCGGAAAAACTTGCGTAGTGATATCCCATACCGCCCTTCACTTGCTGCATCATCTCTATGGCCCATCAAGTAAAGCTGCAGGTATTTACCTACAGTATGGAATATACTGATGAGCTTTCGCCCAGCAAGTACAAACATAATCTCACAAAACGTAGCAAATATCGTGCAACTTATGCATGAATCAATTTTGAATCTTTTATGATCAATTATTGACTTGAACTTATTATCTTGCTTAACATATGGGCCCCTAGTGTACGTACCAAAAGCGCGCAATCCTCATAACGTCAGGGTTTGCAAGGCCCTTAACAATTCTGGAAAACATAACCCTTCACGCATCAACGGAAGGTTAATTATCATTATACTCATGTATCAACGAGAGATTGATAATAATAAACTTGAACTTGAAATATACATGATCCTCCCGCATCAACAGGAGGTTGGTACGACACCTTACTTGTCTTGGTTTAGTCTTAGTCTTGTTACATTTCCAAGACTAAGAATCTTTACATGTGATCTTAATAGTCATAATGCACATGAGACTAGACATGGCATAACCATAATTTCATGGCTTAACATAACTTAACATGGCTTATTGTATCATAACATGGCATGACATAGTATAACATGGCATGACATAGTATAACTTGGCATCACATAACATGTAATCATGTCATATACTTGAAAATAGCTTACTATTTCCGATATTGTAGGTGAGGTAATGGTAAATTTCAAATAATGATATATTACAAGAAATTGAGTCGAATAAGTTTTTTTTTTTTTTAATAAGAAATTGGTTGAAAATTTTTGAAGTTTCTATGAATTATATGTGGAAAGCTGAAATCTAGGAGGTGAAAGAAGATTGGAAGGTTCTAATTTGCATGAGATCGAAAATCTTATTTATTGCACTGCCCACATTGTCAGCTTTTTTCTCCCTTTTCTGTTTTAGTTTGGCAATAAGTAGACGCCGAAATTGGTCGAAAATACATGGGTTGTCTGTAAATATTCAAGAGTCAAGACATGGGCTAGCTTTAGTTTGAGAAATTTGAACATATCCTATTTGGATAAAAATATTTGAGTCGAAAAAATTGAATAGAACTGTTTGAATTGTTATTCCATTTGACATTTGGATATTTACAATTAACATTAAATTATTTGAATAAAAACATTTAAATATGGGTTAGGATATATGATTAAAATAGTCATATTAATTTATAAAAAATATGAATGACTGATAAATAATATTGTACAAATATATCCAAATTACCAAAATTTTAGGGTTTGATCAATTCGTAATTTTATCTAAATTTAAAAGGATATTTTCAACATTTCCATCATTCAAATACTAAAGCCTCTTTTAAAATTGCTAGATGATAATTTGAATACCCATTCGAACAAAGCCATTTGATGTTTTCAAAGGGGCGACACACTCCTATACCTTTAGGTTCACATTATGGGCATCATATCCTTTAATTCACTAGTTTTTTTTTTTCCACAGAAAACCACATATTTGTTTTCACTATTCATAGATAGGTTGAGGAAGATTTTTCCATCACTCCCAACTTCCACCGCAATATTTCTTATCGACATAACTATAAATAAAGTAGTAATTAAATATGAATATATGTAAATCAAGGTAGGACAGAATGGAGTGGGGTATGATGGAAAGTGCTGTTGTTGGGAAAACTTTAATTGATGAAAACTATCACCAAAACCAGGATCTTATGTTAAATTATCAAGAGAAATTAATTGGAGATGCACCTCAATCTATTGAGTAAATTAGAGAAGGATGAAGTATTCCACAGTCAAATCTTCTTAGATTTTTAAGATGCTCTATGAATTCTCTCTCTTTAATGGGGAAGGTGGAGGAGAGTAAATATTACGTATTATGATTTGATTTGGGGACCATAACCATTATAATGACTCTTATATACTAATTTAAATTAGAATCTCATCAACCCTAATTTAATTAGTATTGGGTTTTTACATATTAAAACCCATACACAATAGATATCTCTAGAGCCCAATTAACAGATCACTTATCTAGCCCTATTAAATTAGATAGCCTATAATATAATTGTCGTTTAATATATAAGTCCATAATAAAAAATTAATAAAATTCCAACAATCTCCCACTTGGGATATATATATTTCTTGAAACAATTATATTATATAGTCTTGAGTGTGTACTAAAAAACTATCTATTCTGAAATATCTCTTCAGTTGCAATATGGTCCATCTACTATATTAGCATGGGATTAAAGTAACATTCGTTACATACATTCATAACTAGACCCATTAACAATCATTATACCAATATATTCAATGACATAGATCGAGTATAGATGCATAGCATGGAAATTACATGCAATGTGATGTTAAACATGCCTATTTCCAACTGGTCCAGTTTTATTCTTTAGTAAGATCAAACGTGAAACATTCAGAGTTTATAAATGAACTATATACTTATTCTATAGAAAATAAATAAAAAAAACGTGTCTGTAACAAAGAGCATCAAAATACAAATTCCCACTAAACATGCACATCGTCAAATAAAAAAACACCCATATGAGCAGTGTGCTCATGAAACACCTTGGATGGTAAACACTTTGTAAGCGGATCCGTAATCATGGAGTTTGTCCCAATATGTTCTATAGCCACTTGATGACTATGAACTCTTTCTTTAACAATGAGTAATATGAGATCTATGTGCTTCGACTTGCAGAGCTTCTGTTGTTATTGGAATAAAGCACAGTCGAATTATTGTCATAATAAATCTTTAATGATCTTTCAACACCATCCACAATTTGGAGCCCAATGATAAAATTTCGCAGCCATATCCCATGATTAGATGCCTGATCTGAAGTGCAAACACAACAATTTCAAGAGGATATGCCGTAAAGAAGATTCACTAGAGAAAGAAAAAGTGCAATTCTAGATGACTATGTTGTTTTTCTCCAAGAACATGAAGTTGATATAGGAGTGGTGGAAGATGATCCAATTAACTTCCATCAAGCCCAACAAAGTTCTAATTCTCAAAAGTAGATTGATGCCATGAATGATGAAATAAAATCCATGAAGGATAATGATGTATGAAATCTTGTCAAAGTGCCTAAAGGTGTGGAACCCATTGGTTGTAAATAGATATTTAAAATCAAAAGGGACTCTGTAATAACTAGAATTCTACGACATTACGATTTCTTATAAAGAAATTTGAATTATACCATGATGGTATTTATGAAAGAGCCCGATTAAGGGTTTTTATTGAGTTTTGTGAGTTCTTATGATTTTATAAGACTCAAAAATGATTGCTTAGCCAAGCATGTGACCTTTTGAGTAAAAAGGGTAGAAAAACTCTATGATTTTATGTTGGTCAAAGTTTGATCAAGAAAGTCAAAATTGACCAAAATAGTCAAAGGTTGACTAGAAAGGTCAAATGTATGACAATACTGAAAAATGTTAAGCAGTATGAGATAGATACTGCGGAAAACCATTTTTACGGACAAGATAGTATGAATAATATTTAAAACCACCATAGAAAAATCAAGCACATTAAATAGGATATCAAGGGCCAAAGGGCTTTAAACAAAAAGAAAATTTTTGTACAGTCCATTTTTACACAGATAAATTGTGGACTGTAGTTCAGTATACAGTACTGTGTATTAGTGAACACAGTATTGAAAATATCTGTTTTGGCATAAAAGTGGACTGCCTATTAAGGAAAAAGGCAAACAAGCCTTAATGATGCTTACATCATTTAATCCCAAAATTATGACATCATTAAGGAATTAAGCAAAAATTGGAAAGTGATATTGGATAGTTCTAGACAAGGATGGCCGGCCACCTAAGGGATTTTTGGTGCAAAATATTGTTTCTTCAAGGACTAAAAAGCAATTTTGAAAAGTTTCAAGTCACCCATGAATAGGTGGAGGGGGGGTGGCTCATTTTGTTCACAAAATTTGTGAAATCTAGCCAAATTTTGCCCAATTTCTCTCTCAAAAACCGAACTCAAGAAACAAGAAAAACCAAAGTGGAAAAGTGTGTAGGGTGGTTGGATTTTTGGTTGGAACAACAACAAAAGATTGAAAAAAAATTTTGGTACCCCTTCAGGCTAGGAAGGCCGGTTGTGGTGAAGGGAAAAAGGAGAAGAAAAAAGTGAAGAAAGGAAGGTGCAAGGGTGGCCGGAATTGGTGGAAGACCAAGCAAGAGTGGCTGAAAAATTTTGGAGCCCCCATTGCTAGGAGAGGCCGGTTGCAAGGAATCGGGGGGGGGGGGGGGGGGGAACAAGTTTAAGCCAAAGTTGGTATTCAATCAAGGTAATCTCCTTTAGTCCTAAATTCTTTAAATTGAGCTTCAATTTGAAATTTAGGTGTATTTCAAGTTGAATTTGTAAGAGCATAAGCTCAATTTTATTTATTGCCCAAGTTTAGAAAAATTAGGTTTTTGTGCTTGATTAGGTTTAAGGGTGGTTTAGTTTATAAGCTTTGCATGGTTTAATACTTATGCTTGCTTGATATTATGGTTTGTATGCTAGATGCTTGATAATATTGTATGTCCCCAAATAGGCTTAAGCATGATCTAGAATGCCATGATAGGTTGCTAGGTTAAGTTTGAATGGTTTGTGCAACCAAGAATTATGCAAACCCTAGTTGATCCAAAATCAATAATAGTTTACATGATTATGATTTAAATTGTGTTTAATAAAACCTTACGTTAGAAAAGCACTGCATGTTTGATCTTAGGCTCCCGCGGTGGCTGGTTGAGTTAGATTACGCGCTTAGGATGTAAATCTAACCTTAAGCAAGAAAACTGCCAATTCGTGTAAAAATTGGCCAGTTTTCTGGAAAGCTGATTTTGAGGCCTATAGAGGCCGAATTTGCAAAAACTTAAAACATGAAAGTTGTAAATAAGGGTTTTTCCTATGGGACTCCAAGGACAGTTTTCAAAAATAAGGCTCCAACGGCCTTTGTTTTTATGAAAATCCGAACCTGGTCATGCCCAGACTTCATCACGGCTAGGCAGGTTCAATAGGGTAAATGAGTGGGTTAAAGACCAATCTGGGTCTCGAGTAAAACATGAAAGTTTTAGGATTTCTCAAGATCTAAAACTTTTGTGAAGAAAACGTTTTCAGATTTGACCTATATTTTTAAATAAAATTGGATTTCAAAAACTGTGTAGGAAACAGGAAATTCCTGCACAGGATTTTCTAAAATAGTGCAGGAAAAGGACATTTCTGTACATACACTGACAAATTAATAGTAAGAAACTGTTTCAAAGGCAGTTTCTATCATTTAATAATTGTTACAAGATCCACGCATAAGATTACAAATTTTGATAGGATAAATAAGGATTTTTGAAGAAAATAAAACCCTAACTTTTTCCAAAGCAAAGAAAAAGAAGTTTTGAACCAAGTTTTGGTGAACAATAAGCAGGAAGGATACCGAGTTATTGGATTGGGCCCAAAGCCCAAGGGTTACCCAATGTAACCCAACAAAATATTAACTATGTTGGTTGGGCCTAAAAACCAGGGTTGCTTAGAGTAACCTAATGTGGGATGTGTTTTAAAAAGGTTTAGGCCGAAGGTCAGGAATGGTAGCCTGACATTATTTATGTATGTAAGGCTTAGTAGCCAAGGTTACTTTAAGTAACCTATCAAGTTACGCTCTAAGTTTGATAGGCCCTAAACCCTAGGGTTATCAATGATACTAAGTAAGTATCAAGCGTTGTATAAGGGGAGACATATAACTATGATTAAGTATGAATGTTGGTTAGGTTACCAACATTTTATAAATATAGAATCCTTATCCTATGTCCTTTGAAATAGCAGGAGGTAGCCTGCTGTGATATCCTGACTTGGAACAGTACATCACTGGACATAGTATACAAGGTAAGTACAGCTCCGCCAACAGCATAGGCTTTTGTTGTGATACTTACCAAAGTATGTTTGATGTATGATGTGTGATATGATGTATGTTAGAAAAATGTGATGATAAGGTATGTTATAGGATATGCCAAGTTGATGAGTGTGCATTTTGCACACTCAAATATCATCATTATTCTTGAATTTCTTTGTTATTCCTAAAGTTTTCGTTGTGTTTTAACGTTTTTGTCTCAAGTGTGTAGCAAAGCAGGTTTATTTCATGATCGATCGCATCAGAGCATATTTTGGGAGCATTCACATTGATAAGTAAAAAGATGGATCCGTTGATTTTCGGCGCGATTGGAGCTAAAATGGAGCATTTGGGATGCTTTGGTGTGAAGATTGAGTTTTGAAGAGTATTGGGCGCCTACGCATCAATTTTATGGGGCCTAGGCGCTTGAATTAAAGTTTTTCAGTACAAAAACCCGAGAGTAAAGCGTGTAGGCGCAATTTCAGTAGCGCCTAGGCGCCAAAAGAGATTTCCGTCGTCCCAGTTTAGGGCCTAGGCACAGAAAAAAGAAGGCCCAGGCACAAATCGTGAAAACCAGTGTAGGGCCTAGGCGCAGAAAAAGAGGGCCTAGGCGCCAACGCGGGATTACGCAAGAGTCGTTTTAATTCTCCAAATTTGAAATTTAAAATTCAAATATTTCGATCCTTGGTTATAAATAGAATCTTTTTAGGGTTCGAAGAGGGGAGAATTTACGCAGAAAATAGAGAGGAGAAAAAGGAGAGGAAAGCAATTGGTGATTTGGAGAAGAAGATTAGCAATTCCGGAGACGGATCGCAACAATTCCAATTCAGAAATCAGTTCTTTTCCTTTTCTCATCATGTTTAGAACATTAATTAGGATTTTGTTTAGTTTCATTATGAGCTAAATTCCTTTTTCTAGGGCTTGATGTAGCCTGAACCAATTTGTTGATCAATTGTTTGGCGTTATTAATTAAAGTTTTTCTTTGCTATTCATTTTTTTTGTGTTTAAATTATTTTGTTTATGATTATTATCGTGATTGACTACAGCAATTACTATAATATTTCTACAAGATTATTGCGAGTTAGTAACTGAGAGGTGAGGATTCAATTAATTGGGAGTTAGACACAAATAGGCTAATTGATTCAATAACGAGAGTTAGGTATCGATTGGTGAGCCATTAGATTCTTAAGGATTTACATCGAGAGATGGGATTTGAAGGAGTTTATTGGGTGTTCATAATGAGGGTTAATTTCTATGATTAAGAAGAGATTCTAGTCGATAGGTTTGACTCAATTTCTGTGATCATCGAGAGAAGAGGCAGAATTATATTTATCCAAGGCTTATGAGTGATTAGATTAGTTTAGGTTGAAACCCATTACAAGCGATCAACAATAGGTGACGGTGAAATCGGTGCCCTAGGTTTTTATCATATTAATTTCTCTAAGTTGTTAGTTGTTTTATGCTTTTATTTATTGTTAATTTAATTTCAGTTATTTATTTAATTCTCTTAGCAATTTAATCTTATTATTCGGTCGTTTGGATAGAATTGATATTCTTGGTACATGGTAATTAGTTCGTTGATTTTAAATCTTAGTCTCCGTGGGAACGATAATCGGACTTAATCATCCACTTTATTACTTGTCGATTTGTGCACTTGCAAGCATTAATTTGTTATAAATAAATCGAGCAACATAAGTTTATGGTTTGATGCATGTTATGATATGTGATATGCAAAGACTAAAATATGATTATGGCTTATGTATGTGTGACATCACGAGGCATGTTCACCAATTCTTAAATAAGAACAAGCTCAAGTATGAGATCATGAAAAGCAAGTATGATGGCAAGCGAGCTTGCCTGTATTATATCGACCCGCTCGTAGGTCGGGTTAGGTCTATGGTTTGAGTTGGACTGGGCTGGCCGTCCCAACCACTCCATAGCTGCGCGCCACGATACGTACACTCATGTTATGGGGCCCATAAGCAAGTTGAGTTAAGATAAGCTATGAAAGTACGAAAGAATAAGTAAGCGTAATGAAGCATAATTGGTTCATGCATAATCATGCCAGAATAAGCTATGTTATGTTAAATTAAGTTATGTTATGTATTATTTGTTGTCGCGGATGTTTATGTTATAATTGCTGAGCGAAAGCTCACGTCTTACGTCTATACTATAGGTAAGCAACCTACGGGCACCTTTTGATATAAGATGGCGAGCGTGGCAGGACGAGCTGTGAAATGTGGGATCTATAGCCGCTACGTGTTTTGTACTTTTATGTATATTATTTGGTATTCGAACATCGTTATCGTTTTTACGCTTGTATAAAAAAAAAATTCCACTATTTACACTAAGTAAGTAAGTACGTATGTATGTATGTATGGTAACAGCCTGTGCTAGGCGGGTCATTACAGAGTTGGTATCAGAGCGGTTTCCTGCTATCCAATTTTACAGTATGCCTATCATCGCCACCATCATTGTAAGTTGACTTTATTTTTTTTATGAGTAAATATTCATTATGCGATCATGTTATGGTAGACCCGACGACATGGATCCTGTTCAAGTAGGCGAGGATCGAGACGCAGTGACATCATTTTATGAGTCGCATCCCATGTTATTTGACGATACGAGACGGACAGTATCATTAGCAGCATAGCTATATGATATGGAGCTGATATTCCGTATCTGTTATATCGAGGCTCGATTATAGGTTTCCTTAGCCAGCCGGTATTTAGCAACAGACGCCCGACTGTGGTGGATGACACTAGGTAAGCGACAGATGCCGAATCGCACATGGGCACATTTTCGTACGTTAGTGATTGCACGTTACGGACCAGTACTGGACGTGGGGGTGGGTGTACCTCCCGAGATTTATCGGGATATGTACCATGCGCGATATCTTAGTCACGTAGTAGTTTGGCATGCCTACCCACAGGAGTCCATTAGCCACTACTGTCGGAGATTTCAAAAGGAGATGTTGCCTCATGTTCCACAGGACTTGGCCAACCCAGAGCTGCTGGCGCTGCAGACATTTTGGGATGGATTGCCTCCGCAGATTCGACAGTATGTTCCCATGCCTATGCTTGGTACGACAGTTAGGAACATGATCGATGATATTCTGGGGGTCGAGGCCATTGTACATGCTATGCAGGCCGCTGATTGGTGGAGGATCAGCAGGCACCAGTTGATGATGCTGGGTAGGAGAGCCGTTTTTTGAGGCAGGTCCAGTTTTTCCCGAGGACCCAATTCTAGCAGTTCCAGTACAGGAGGTGCCGCTACAGGACGCCGAGGCTGACATGGCTGCTAATGATTTTGATCCCGATGATTTTATAGTCGCTCCGGAGGACCAATCGGAAGATCCCCCAATCATTGACATCTCTAGTGACGATGAGGAAGATTTAGAGCCAGAGCTAGAGCATGCAGGCTGGTTAGAGGACGAGGAGGATTTTAACGATGACCCAGAGGAGATTTTGTTCAATGACGGAGATGAGGAGTCAGACTCCGATGCATCCTCTGTGGTTACGATAGAGTATATAGATTAGGTTGACCGTGTATATATCTTTTTGACGTTAGGACTAACACGTACTAGCTTATTCTTTTTTGATGATAGGCTTGTACTTTTATATGATGGTAAAGTGTAAGACACTTCCATCACGATTTTGCCCATGTATGTATAGTATGATGTATCAAATATGTATTTACGGTATTGTAAATCTGATGTACTTTTTGCAAGAATACAAAAAGACAGTTCAAGTATGAAGTGTTATGTTATGATGTGTTATGAGTATGAATGAGATGTTATATGATGTGATACGATGATACTATTATGTTATGATAATGTTGTGACATAATGTATTATGTTGCAATATGATAAGAAATGCATGAAAGAAAATATATTAATAGTACGAGAATATCTTTTCTTATGGCTTAATAGGATTTAGAGGATGGTGCATCCGCGTAAAACGATACTCGTAAATTCGCTTGAGCCAGATCTCGCGACCGTTGTAGCTAATCTGCAATTGCAACTGCTGGAACAGTAGCAAGAAGCAGATAGACTTCGAGAGTAGTTAGTTCAATTGAATCGGAGACCTCGGGCTGATGAGGTTCCTCCTCAAGACAATAGAATACCCCCGGTAGTACCTCCGGTATCAGGTGTTCAACCAGAGGTCTAACCAGAAGTTTCACGGAACTATGAAGTTCCGTTAGCGGCCGTTAAAGTTCCAGTGGACCCACCGCTAGTACGAGAAGATTTGTTGTATGAGCGATTTAGGCGAATGAAGGCGCCTGAATTCGAAGGCTCGATGGACCCGATAGCCGCTGATAATTGGCTGATCGATATCCAAGTCATCTTGGACTTTATGAGGCTCTTGGAACAGGAAAAAGTTCTCTGTGCTTCCTTCGCTCTTAAGAAAGACGCTAGACACTGGTGGATGACTGTCCAGATGCGTCGAGATGTTACAACCATGAGCTGGCAAGATTTTGTGACTGAGTTCCGTACTATGTACTATAACAGAGAAATCCTTGCTGCTCAACAAGATGAGTTCACAAATCTTAAACAAGGGTTAATGACAGTAATGGAGGCTATCAAGAAATTTGAGTAGTTAGCCCGGTTGTGCCCGGAATTAGTGCGAAACGAAACCAAAAAAGTTAGAAGAATGATGAAAATGTTCCGCACAGATATTGCCAAGCAAGTGAGTGCTGGCAGCAGCTCATCTACCTTGGTATCCGACTGTGTGAGTCGAGTAATAAGAGTTGAATATTGGATTAACCAGGACAAGGAAGCAAGGGCTTAGATTTTTAAGAAAAGGAAGGAAGAAAAAGCCGTGGTGAGACAGACGCAGCCCCGTCAAGGCTTTGAATCAAACCAGAAAGGCCAGACCAGTAGCCCTGCCCAAGGTTCCAAACAATTTGGGAGGAACAAGAGAAAAGGAAATTTCTCTGGCCAGGGTCAACAAAAGAATTACCCTCAGAAGAATAACAACAGAGGAAATGAGGGTAATATTGCTGATTACCTGATGTGCACTAAATGTGGGAAGAAACACCCGGGAGTTTGCAGAAGGGGGTCTAATGCTTGCTACCTGTGTGGCAAGGAGGGGCATTATGCAAGAAACTGCACCCTGAACAACCAAGGCCAGAATTCTCCTTATCCGAGCCGGAACACCAACAGTCAACTACATACAGTCCAAGCAAGGCTTGAAGGACCCTCGATCACACAAAGCAGATTAGAGGCTCCGAAACCTCAAGCCAGGATCTATGCTTACACTAAGGGAGATGCTGAAGCAGGGACGTCGCATGTGGTGACAAGTCAGGTTTCTATAGCCACCTATGATGCTATTGCCTTGTTTGATTCTGGTGCTACTCACTCATTCGTGTCTTTGGAGTTCGCCCAGAAGTTAGGAAGAGGTGTGGATAAGTTAAAGCAACCTTTCAAAACCTCTTTGCCATCTGGAGAAATTTTGTGGTCCAATTCTTGGATACGAAATACTTCCGTGAGTATCTGTGGCAGAGAATTGTTTGTAGATCTCATCGCGATCAAACTTCAGGATTTCGATGTGATCTTAGGAATGGATTTCTTAGGCAAGTACAATGCCAAGATTGACTGCCGAAGGCGTTGCGTGACGTTCAAACCTTGCGGTGAGGAAGAGTTTAACTTCTACGAATAATCTCGAAGCTCAGCAACTAGATTATTTTTGGCAATGAAGGCTTGGAAGATGTTAGCTAATGGTTGTCAAGGATATTTAGCTAACATGGTGGATAAAGATTGTGAAGTAGAGTTAACACTGAAAGATGTTCTCATTATAAAGGAATATGTGGATATCTTTCTAAAGGATTTACCAGGACTTCCGCCGGAACGCGAAATCTCGTGAAATCGAGTTGTTACCTGGAGTCGCTCCAATATCGAAAGCGCCTTACCGAATGGCACCGGGCTAGCTTAGGGAACTTTAAGTACAGTTACAAGAACTGCTTGACAAGGGATTCATCCGACAAAGTTACTCTCCATGGGGAGCACCTGTGTTGTTCGTAAAGAAGAAGGATGGATCATTACGTATGTATATTGACTACTGTGAGCTGAACAAGATTATGATCAAGAGCAAGTATCCCCTTCCGAGGATTGACGATCTTTTCGATCAACTTAGGGGAGTGGTAGTATTTTCGAAAATCGATCTATGATCAGACTATCATCAGCTCAGGATCAAGGAGTCAGATATCTCCAAGACGGCTTTTCAAACTCGTTACGAGCACTATGAGTTTTAAGTTATGCCATTTGGATTAACCAACGTCCCGACTGCATTTATGGACCTTATGAACCGAGTGTTTAAGGAGTATTTGGATAAGTTCGTCATTGTCTTTATTGACGATATTTTAATTTACTCAATGTCCAAGGAAGAACATGAGCATCACCTTAGGTTGGTGATGGAGAAGCTAAGACGAAATCAGCTGTATGTCAAATTTACGAAATGTGAATTTTGACTAGAAAGAGTTCATTTCTTGGGTCATGTAGTGTTAAAGGAAGGAATTTCTGTAGACCCTGCTTAGGTGGAGCCGGTCAGTACATGGCCAGCACCCAAGAATGTTACGGAAAAAAGAAGTTTTCTTGGATTAGCTGGTTACTACTGATGATTCGTCGAGGGATTTTCCAAGATTGCTACACCTCTCACCACTCTTACCCGAAAGGGAAAGAAATTTGAATGGACTCAGAAATGTGAGGAAAATTTTCAAGAGCTCAAAAAGGAAGCTGACAAGTATGCCGGTATTGATAATTCCTGATATTGATGCAGGAAATTTCGTGATTTACAATGACGCTTCTAAAAATGGATTAGGAGCCGTCTTGATGCAAAATGGGAAGGTAGCAGCCTACGCATTCCGCCAGCTAAAGATTCATGAAAGGAATTATCCCACGCACGATTTGGAGCTCGTGGCGGTAGTTTTCGCGCTCAATATTTGGAGACACTATTTGTATGGGAACAAATGCGAAATCTACACCGATCACCAGAGCCTCAAGTACATTTTTACTCAGAAAGAGCTCAACATGAGACAACGTAGATGGCTAGAGCTTGTAAAGGATTACGATTGTGAAATCCTTTACCACCCTGGGAAGGCGAACAGGGTAGCAGATGCTTTAAGTAGGAAATCCGTAGGCATGCTGATGTCTATTGGAATGTTTCCTAAGTCACTACAAAAGGAGATTTCTAAGTTCAATAACGGGAAAATTGTATGTTCTATCTCTCCAGTTCAATCTTCTAGAGACCATTAAGTCGCATCAAGGAAAAGATTCCTCTTTATTGAAAGCGCAACTCTTTGATGGAAAGAACAAGGAGTTTAAGGTCTATGTAGATGGGGTCATTTATTTCAAAGGAAGGATTTGTGTTCCTAACTTTGAATTTCTTAAGGACCAGATTTTGTCTGAAGTACGTAAGGCACCATACTCAGTACATCCAGAAGCTTCCAATATGTACAAAGACCTTCGAGAGAATTATTGGTGGCCAAACATTAAGAATGATGTAGCAGAATTTGTGTCAAAATGCCTAACTTGTCAGAAAGTTAAGGCTAAACATCGACATCTTGGTGGAGAACTACAGAAAATAGAGCTTCCTGAATGGAAATGAGAACAAATTACTATGGATTTCGTAGTAGGACTACCCAGGACTGCAAGTGGGAGTGATACGATTTGGGTTATCGTGGATAAATTAACTAAATCGGCTCACTTTATTGCAATCAAGGCCACCTTTTCAGTAGAAAAATTGACTGAAATTTACGTATCCCAGATTGTCAGATTTCATGGAGTACCAAAATTGATCATCTCAGACCGTGATGGGCATTTCACCTCTCGATTTTGGAACAGTGTCCACAATGCCATGGGGTCAAGATTGAAGTTCAATACGGCATTTCACCCCCAAACTAACGATCAATCAGAACGAACCACCCAGATACTGGAAGATATGCTGAGGTCATGTGTTCTGGATTTCAAGGGAAATTGGGATCAGAAGTTGCCATTGATCGAATTTTCAGATAACAACAGTTATCACGCTTCAATTGGTATGGCTCCATTTGAAGCATTATATGGAAGGAAATGTCGATCTCCTATCCATTGGTAGGAAGTTGGGCAGAAGCAGCTGCAAACAACCGATTTCATTACAAAGACCTCTGAGGACATTCAGAAGATCAAGCAGAGGCTAGACATAGCTTTTAGCAGACAGAAAAGTTATGCCGATAAACGTAGGAGGTCTTTGGAATTCCAAGTGGGAGATGCTGTGTTCATCAAGATTGTTCCTATGAAAGGAGTAATGCGATTTGGTAAAAAGGGGAAGCTTAGCCCGAGGTATACGGGACCATTTAAAGTCCTTGAAAGGATTGGGAAAGTAGCCTAGAAGCTTGCCATACCACCAGAATTAGCTTCGATACATAATGTTTCTCATGTTTCGATGCTAAAGAAGTATGTACCGGACCTTTCCCATGTGCTTAGTCAAGAACCAGTGGAAGTTCAAACGGACTTAACCTATGAAGAAAAGCCCGTTCAAATTCTGGATCGGGAAGAGAAGGTCCTAAGAAATAAAACCATTCCCATGGTTAAAGTGTTATGGCGAAACCATAAGGTTGAAGAAGCAACCTGGGAATTGTAAGATGAGATGAGAAAGAACTACCCCAGTTTATTCTAATTTTCGAGGACGAAAATTTTTCAGGGGGGTAGATTGTAATAACTAGAATTCTACGACATTACGATTTCTTGTAAAGAAATTTGAATTGTACCATGATGGTATTTATGAAAGAGCCCGATTAAGGGTTTTTATTGAGTTTTGTGAGTTCTTATGATTTTATAAGACTCAAAAATGATTGCTTAGCCAAGCACGTGACCTTTTGAGTAAAAATGGTAGAAAAACTCTATGATTTTATGTTGGTCAAAGTTTAATCAAGAAAGTCAAAATTGACCAAAATAGTCAAAGGTTGACTAGAAAGTTGTAGAGAAGGGTTTTTCCTATGGGCTATAGAAACAGTTTTCAAAAATAAGGCTTCAACGGCCTTTGTTTTTATGAAAATCGGAACCTAGTCATGCTCAGACTTCATGCACGGCTAAGTAGATTCAATAGGGTAAATGAGTGGGTTAGAGACCGATCTGGGTCTCGAGTAAAACACAAAAGTTTTAGGGTCTCTCAAGATCTAAAACTTTCATGAAGAAAACTTTTTCAGATTTGACCTAAATTTTTAAATAAAATTAGATTTCAAAAACTGTATAGGAAACAGAAAATTCCTGCGCAGGATTTTCTAAAACAGTGCAGGAAAAGGACATTCCTGCACATACACTGACAAATTAACAGTAAGAAACTGTTCCAAAGGTAGTTTCTATCATTTAATAATTTTAACCAGACCCACTCATAAGATTACAAATTTTGATAGGATAAACAAGGATTTTTGAAGAAAATAAAACCCTAAGTTTTTCCAAAGCAAAGAAAAAGAAGTTTTGAACCAAATTTTGGTGAACAATAACCGGGAAGGATACCGAGTTATTGGATTGGGCCCAAAGCCCAAGGGTTACCCAATGTAACCCAATAAAATATTAAGTATGTTGGTTGGACCTAAAAACCAGGGTTACTTAGAGTAACCTAATGGGATGTGTTTTAAAAAGGTTTAGGCCCAAGGTCAGGAATGGTAACCTGACATTATTTATGTATGTAAGGCTTAGTAGCCAAGGTTACTTTAAGTAACCTATCAAGTTACGCTCTAAGTTTGATAGGCCCTAAACCCTAGGGTTATCAGTGATACTAAGTAAGTATCAAGCGTTGTATAAGGGGGGACATATAACTATGATTAAGTATGAATGTTGGTTAGGTTACCAACATTTTATAAATATAGAATCCTTACCCTATGAACTTTGGAATATCAGGAGGTAGCCTGCTGTGGTATCCTGACTTGGAAAAGTATATCACTGGACATAGTGTACAAGGTAAGTACAACTCCGCCTACAGCATAGGCTTTTATTGTGATACTTACCAAAGTATGTTTGATGTATGATGTGTGATATGATGTATGTTAGAAAAATGTGATGATAAGGTATGTTGTAGTTTATGGTTTGATGCACGTTATGATATGTGATATGCAAAGATTAAAATACGATTATGGCTTATGTATGTGTGATATCACGAGGCATGTTCACCAATTCTTAAATAAGAACAAGCTCAAGTATGAGATCATGAAAAGCAAGTATGATGGCAAGCGAGCTTGCCTGTGTTATATCGACCCACTCGTAGGTCGGGTTCGGTCTATGGTTTGAGTTGGACTGGGCTGGCCGACCCAACCACTCCATAGCTATGCGCCACGATACGTACACTCATGTTAAGGGGCCCATAAGCAAGTTAAGTTAAGATAAGCTATGAAAATACGAAAGAATAAGTAAGCATAATGAAGCATAATTAGTTCATGCATAATCATGCCAGAATAAGGTATGTTATGTTGAATTAAGTTATGCTATGTATTGTTTGTTGTCGCGGATATTTATATTGTAATTGCTAAGCGAAAGCTCATGTCTTACGTCTATGCTGTAGGTAAGCAACCTACGGGCACCTTTTGATACAAGATGGCAAGCGTAGCAAGACGAGCTGTGAAATGTGAGATCTATAGCCGCTACGCATTTTGTACTTTTATGTATATTATTTGGTATTCGAATATCGTTATCGTTTTTACGCTTGTATAAAAAAAATTTTCACTATTTACGCTAAGTAAGTAAGTACGTATGTATGTATATATGGTAACGGCCTGTGCTAGGCGGGTCATTACAGATTCAAAAGGCAATATTGAGAGATATAAGGCTCGTCTTGTTACCAAGGATTTCACTTAGAAGAATGACATTGATTACAAAGAGACTTTTTCTCCGGTTTCAATAAAAGACTCTTTCAGGATCTTAATGACACTTGTGGCTCATTTTGATTTAGAGCTACATTAGATGGATGTAAAGATTATGTTTCTCAATGGTGACATTGAAGAAACGATATATATGATGCAGCCAGAAAACTTCATATACAATGACCCAAAGAAAATGATCTGCAAACTAAAATCCATCTATGATCTCAAAAAGGCTTCCCATCAATGGTAGCACAAATTTCATCAAGTTATTATCTTGTATGGGTTTAAGGTAAATAAGGTTGATGATTATGTATATCATAAGTTGAATGAGAGTAAGTACATATTCCTGGTGTTATATATCGATAACATACTGCTTGCTAGCAGTGATATAGGCTTATTGCATGAAACCAAGAGATTTATGACTAAGAATTTTAATATGAAAGATCTTGAGGACGCCTCTTTTGTATTAGGCATATAGATATATTGAGATTACTCTCGAGGTATCCTTGGGTTATCACAAAATAGTTATATCGAAAGAATTATTAATAGATTCAGCATGAAAGGTTGCGCACCAGGGGATACCCTTATTGCTAAGGGAAACAAGTTCAGTCTCAGTCAGTGCCCTAAGAATGTTCTAGACTAGAAAGAAATGCGAAAGATTCCTTATGCGTCAGCTGTAGGAAGTCTTATGTATACTCAAGTATGCATGCGTTTAGACATTGCAATCATATTGGGAATGTTAGGCAGATATATAAGTAACCCAGGGATGGATTATTGGAAATAAGCCAAATAGGTTACGTGTTATTTGCAGAGAACAAAAGATCACATGCTCATTTATCGCAGATCAAATCATTAGGGATCGTTGGTTATTTTGATTCCAATATTGCTAGATGCCAAGATAGTAAAAGATCCATGTCGATCTATATATACCTGTTATCTGGAAGAGCTATTTCCTGAAAGAGTGCTAAGCTGACACTCATAGCTTCTTCCATTATGACAGCTGAGTTTATAGCCTGCTAGTTGACTGTTGACGTTGAGTTTGACCAATCCGGTTAGACAAAAAATAAAAAATAAAAAAATATGACATTTTAAAATAAAATTGATTGAAATTATATGTTGCCAAAGTAACCTCTATAATGTAAATTTTTTTATTTTGGAATATTATGATGTGTATATAGTTTATCTGAATAATGACCAGTCCAAAAGAAGGTTGTTGTTGGCCAAATGATAAGCATACATGTGGTAATAGATATGTGACGACTGTTAAGTTTTCTATGTAAGCAATGAGTCGATCTAAACAAAGGCTTATTACTTGGTAGGATTAATTATCAATATTTAATTATTGCATGGAGAGTATAACTTACAGTTGATATTTATGTTCAAAGACTAAATGTCAATGTTGTGCTAGATATCTTGTGTTAAGGCCTACCATTATTTGAATTGTTTAATCATATCATGTATGGATTTATTAATTGAGTATTCTCATGTTATGATATAATTATTGATTGTGAGCTTGTTACTTTGTTTGTTCTCAATTCAGTTACTATTTTTGTTTCAACAATATTTGTCAATATCAATTCCATTCATGTGTATAATGGCACAAACTTCAAAAATTAGAAAGAAAATGTTATGATTGTTCTCAGTTGCATGGATCTTGACCTTACGCTTCGGGAAGAATGGCATGCACCTCGCAATGAGAAAAGTTCCATTGATGACAAAGTGAACATGGAGATATGGGATTGTTCTAATTCCATGAGTCTTATGATCATGAAACGTTCCATTACATAAACCTTTAAGGGCTCTATGTCTGAAGAGAGTGATGCTATGAAGTTCCTTAAAGAAATAGAATAGAGTTTTGCAAAAAACGAAAAGACTGAAACAAGTATCCTTTTGACTAATCTTGTTTCAATAAAGTGTAAACAAAAATAGAACATAAAGGAGCATATTATGGAGATGTCTCATATTGCTTCCAAACTGAAAGTACTAAAGTTAGAGATATCTGAGAACTTGCTGGTGCATTTAATTTTGATTTCTCTTCCTGTACAATACAGTCAGTTTAAAGTGAGTTACAATACTTAAAAGGACAAATGGACTCTTGATGAGCTTATATCCTATTGTGTGCAAGAAAAGGAAAAGTTGAAGCAAGAAAAAGTTGAAAGTGCCAACTTAGCATCCGCCTCTAAGGACAAGAAAATGAAAAGAGGAAAATAAGTTGCAGCTGGGATATCATAGCATAATGTGCAAAAGAAATACGATGAGGAGTTTGTCTGTTACTTTTACGAGAAAGCTGGACACAAGAAGAAAGAATGTCCCAAGTATACCAAACGGCATGTCAAGAAAGGTATGCTTTTCACTTTAGTTTGTTTTGAAGTGAATTTAGCTTATGTACCTAGACACACTTGGAGGATAGGTTCTGGTGCTACTAATCACATAAATGTGTCTATGCAGGATTGTCTGTGGAGCAGACACCCAAATGTGGCTGAAAGATTCATCTATATGGGCGATGGTAAAGTAGTTCCAGTAGAGGCTATATTTAAGTTTTTGTTAAAGACTAGTCAATTTGGAAAAGACTTATATAGTATCGTCTTTTAGATGGAATTTGGTTTCAATTTCTGTTTTGGACAAATTCGGTTGTTCTTGTTCATTTGGAAATAATAAATTTAGTATTTTTCAAGATTCAAATCTAATTAGTACCGGTGCATTATCTGTCCATGATAACGTATATTTGTTTGATACAATTGCCTCATTTAATGAAAACTTGTATATAAGTTCACGTGGTACAAAACGAAAATTAACTGATAGGGATTTCGCCACACTATGGCTAGGCCATATCTTTAAACAGAGAATTTAGAGACTTGTGTCTGATTTAATTCTTGATCCCATTGATTTCACTAGTAAAAATTATGTATTTGACGGCGGTTATTAACCGTGGTATAAAGTTTATACGACAGTTAGACAACCATCGTGTAATCCACCATACCACGATGGTTCCATATCATCCCAAGTATAAAATTATTTTCTTTCAAGTATGTCAATTCCATTCAACACGATGTCCCTCATAAAACCTAAAACAAAATAACCACATTCAACACTTCCCTTTTGGTGAGGACAAGGACGATCCGAGATTTTTATTTTATAGTCTCGTCTTCTTTTAATCCCTTTTTAAGCTATAAGCTTCCAATCCATTAGGGCCCTAGCAAGTTTATAAAATTCAAAATAATTAAGATAAATCAAACAAAATTCCATTTTAACATTTCATCGAGCATGTGGTGGGTGGATAAAAAATGCGTAGAATGTTGCGTGTTCATAGATCTTAAAATACCAAAAAACTACACAAAAGATTCGTCTACAAAGTGCAACAATAAAAAAAATTGAACAATAATAAATACACAAATTACACTTCAAGCAAATTATAAAAGAATTGTGTGTTCGTATTTTTATTAGAAAATAAGAAATTGAGCAACATGGAAGTCACCCTTGCCTTTCTTTGATGCAATATAGTTCACGGCCTCGATGGGAAGACAGGGTGGCAGCGGAGGTGGAAAAAAAAAAAGAGAGGGGAGACAGGCGGCGTTGCGGGCGACGAGAGAATGAAGGGGAAGGGATGGTGGCCTTGCGGCGACGGTCGAATGAGGAAGAAAGGAGGGTGGGCGGTATCACTGAGAGAATAAGAGAGAGGGTAAGGCAGCGATGCTGTCAGCAGGCGGGCGAAGGAGATAGTGGGTATGAGAAATCTTTGAGTGGTCGAGAAGGAAAAAGATAAAAATAATGATAAAGGATGAGGAAAGTTGATTTAAGTTAAGGGTTTACATGTGAATTTCAAAGTATAAAATTTCAAATTTTTAGAGTGATTTTCAAAAGATTACACAACGATTTATGAAAATCGTCATGCAATCTTGATGATTACATGACAGTTTCCATAAACCGTCGTGTAATCTTCCGAAAATCACTCTAGAAATTTGAAATTTTGTGAAGAGTTCATGCATGAATTTCATGACGTAAAAATTTGAAATTTGATTTTTAGAAGATTACATGACGGTTTAGGCAAACCGTCATGTAATCTCGAGATTATAAGACGGCTGCCATAAACCATCGTGTAATCTTCTGAAAATCACTCTAAAAATTGAAATTTTGTGAAGGGTTTACATGCGAATTTCACGACGTAAAAGATTTGAAATTTGATTTTCGGAAGATTACACGACCGTTTATGGAAACCATAATGTAATCTCAGAGATCACACGACAGTTTAGGGAAACTATCGTGTAATATTCTGAAAATCACTCTAAAAATTTGAAATTTTGTGAAGGGTTTATGAGCGAATTTCACGATGTAAAAATTTGAAATTTGATTTTCGGATGATTACATGACGGTTTATAGAAACCGTCGTGTAATCTCGAGATTACACGACAGTTTTCATAAACCATCATGTAATCTTATGAAAATCGGAAGATTACACGGCGGTTTTCATAAACCCAGAAAATGAAAAATAAAAAAAATTTCTTCATCACAACTTACCGAAAACCCAGAAAACAAAAATAAAAAAATTTCTTTAAACCCAGAATTAAAAAAAAAATGAATCCGAAATTCAACAAATAAAACCGTAAATATATATACTAGTCTAAAGCATGTGCATGCTTTGCACATGCTAAATATATTTGAAAATTTTTATCTACATATAGAAATTTTAATATAAATTTAAAAAAATAGACTCATAAAAAAAGGGACCAAAAATTAAAAAAAGAGAGGCATGAAAAAATACAAAAAAAGGACTAAAATGGAAAAAAATTGACCAATACAGAAAAGGATTAAATTGTAAAAAGATGAAAAAATTGGGCCAAAATAAAAAAAGAAAATCGAAGGACTAAAAAAAGGACTAAATTGTAAAAAAAATGCCAAAAAAAATATCGAAGGACTAAAAAAAAAGGACTAAATTATAAAAAATTAAAAATTAAAAATTGGGTAAAACAAATAAAAAATGAAAGACTAAAAAGAAAATACAAAACATTTTCGTCCAAAACGAACGCTTGCACAGTAGAGCACATTGTGCATTCCATATATAGTTATAGATACATCATAAGAAAAACTTGTAAACTTGAATCCCAAAACGAAAATAATCATTAAAATTTTCAAACTCAACAATTAAGACCAGAGATTATCGAGTTTGAAAACACCCAAAATAAACATAACACACATAGCTCAATAATTTAACATGAGCAGCTCTGATATCATTTGTTGGGAAAACTTTAATTGATAAAAACTATCACCAATGTCATGATCTCATATTAAATCATCAAGAGAAATTAATTGGAAGTGTACCTAAATCTATTGAGGCAGAATGATGACGTCTTCCATAGTCGAATCTCCTTAGATTCTTAAGATGCTTTATAGATTCTCTCTCTTTAATGAGGAAGGAGGAGGAGAACAAATATTACACATTATGATTTGACTTGAAGACTATGACCCTTATAATGACACTTATATTCTAACTTACATTAGAATTCCATCAACCCTAATTTAATTAGTATTGGGTTTCTATACATTAAAGTCCGTACCCAATATATATCTCTAGAGTCCAATTAATAGATAACTTATCTGGCCCTATTAAATTAGTTAACCTATAATAGGGGGATTTGCAAGAATGCCCTAAATTTAGCACCTCTTTATAACTTTGTCATCAATAAGAATAAAGTTGATAATTTTATCATTTTATAATATTTAATTAAATAATTAAATAAAAAAAAGTAAATTGACAAAAATACCCATACCTCTATATTTTCTTTTCTTTTTTATTCATTGAAATATTTTTTTATATATCTCCGACTCGGTTCGCTGCCCGGTCGTTGGTTTGTCTTCAGTTGCTGGTCGGTCTCCGAATATTTTAATAAAGATGACTAGATATATCCTACTCCGCTTGTCGATTGTCGGAAATTTTGTTTTTCATATTTCAACTAAAGATGATCGAATGTATCCAACTCTGGTTATCGACGTCGATGTTGATCGCCGGAGAGATTCTATAAAAATTCAAAATTGATTTTGAAAATATATATTTTTTGGATTTTAACAAAGATAGCCGGACGCATTCGGCTCCGATAATCAGAGAGATTCTATTAGAATCCAAAATATTTTGGATTCTACTAGAATCCGAGAAGACAAAATGGATTTTGATAGAATACAAAACAGTTGGATTCTGATACAATGTAAAACGAGGTCTATCAGAATGTAAAATAGATTCCATCAGAATGCAAAATGGATTATACCAGAATCTGATAAGGTAAAATATATTTCTATAGAATGCAAAACACATTCTATTAGAATGTAAAAATACAAAACATATTCTGATAGAAGACAAAATGTATTATGATTGAATCCAAAATAAATTCTCATAGAATATGAAAAGGCAAAATGGATTGAAATAGAGTACAAAACATGCAAAAAGGTTATGATAGAATGCAAAATGACTAGATTCTGATATATTACAAAACAGATTCTTTCATAATACAAAATAGATTATACTAGAATCCGAGAAGACAAAACACATTTTCATAAAATGCAAAACAGAATATGATCGAATTCAAAACGGATTCTCACAAATTTTTTTTTTTTTTTTTTTTTTTGCATATTCAGTTGAAACATAAAATCGTTAACGCTTTTATTTTCACCCTACAATACCAAAAAGTTTCCCAGCAAACAAATGGAAGCAAGAAAACTGACAAATAAATAACCAAACCAATAAAAAAAAATTTCTTGGCAAACAAATTACTGAAAACAATCAAATCATTCACAAGAAAAATAACACATGCTTCCAATAGATTCTATCGAAATGTTCAAGTACTTTTCCAAAGTTCATAATACTAAAATCATTAAATTCAGTGTGCCTGTTATTACAGTTGGTTTTGTATCAAAGAGATGGTCTGCACTTGGTTGGCATCTTGATTGGATTTTGACCAATGATCCCAATGGAATCCTTAAAAAACTAGGGTCATCTTTCTCTTTAAATCTCCCCGACTTTGTATGTAATTATATACATATATATATATACATATGTATAGGTATGAGTGAATATATGCATATAATATATATAACATATAGTACTGAACAGAGAACATGGTTCGTCAAATCAAGCAAGCAAAATGAAAAACAAAAGAAATTTATATTGATTTTCAAAACAGAAACTTCAAAATACTTTTCTCGGTACATAAGTTTTGTATTTTACCAGAATCCGTTTTGTATTTTTTCAGAATCCGTTTTGCTTTCTCGGATTCTATTGGAATCCATTTTGCATTATGATAGAATCCATTTTGCATTTTGAGAGAATCCGTTTTGCATTCTATCATACTTCATTTTGCATTATATCAAATCCGTTTTGCCTTTTTCAGATTCTGATACAATCCAATACTGTTTTGGATTCTGATAGAATTCATTTTGCATTCAATTGAATTTTGTTTTGCACTCTATCAGAATTCATTTTGTACTCTATCGGTGGCTGGCCGGCAACCAGTGATTTGCTAGCGATCGACAATCGATGACCAGCAACCGGCGACCAGCCGGTGGTCAGCAAACGGAGTCAGAGATATATAAAAACTATTCCAATAAATAAAAAAAAAAAAGAGAAGAAAATAAAGAAATAATGATATTTTTGTCTATTAACTATTTTTTAATTTAATTATTTAATTAAATATTATGAATAATAAAATTATTAACTTTACTCTTATAGATGGTAAAATTATAAGGATGTGTCAAATTTATAACTATTTTCCTAATTTCTCCTTGTAATATAATTATCATTTAATACGTAAATGCATAATAAAAAATTAATAAAATCCCAACTGTTTTCCCAACCTTGCTCCAATCTTGATTCACGGACAAGAACTTGTCCCCATCCCCACTCTCAGCTTTGTCAGCAGTCTCCCATCGTCGCTTTATTGGGTGCAGGCCACATGAACGAACGAACCAAAAAAAAATAATTAATTTAATTAAATAAAGGTCATGGCTACGGCCAACTTGGCACAAGTTAGAAGTGTGGGTCCCACACACAGAAGCCGTGGTGAGATTGTAATATTTGCTTGATGTTGAAAAGCAAAAAGTACCACATTGGAAATATAAAAATAAAGTAGTTAATAATTCGAATGGGTGAAAAAGAGAAGGCTAGAGTTTTTAGCCAACTTGAGAAACTATAAACTAGGGGTGAACATACAAGCAGGTTGACGGTTTTGAATCCTGTTTTTTTAAGGGCGGGTTGAGAGTACTTGAAACCGCGGACTGATTTGTGGACGGTGTGAGGATGTACTGTGGGCAGGGCAGGCGGCTTGGCCCATTTCTAGAAAAAACTATACGAAATGTGCAAAATAATGAAATCAAATAGATTTTTGTGATTAATTTTAAAATAAAACTTAAGAAAACATTTATCCATCCAAAAAAAAAAATGAATCAATGATCAATCAAGTGCAAGTCCATTTGAAAAACAAAAAGTGAAACACACAAATTAAAATATAAACAGTCTCATTCATTCTTCATGCATGCAAGCTCCAAGTTCAAGGTTGCAACATACAAGCTAACTGGCAAAAGTGCTAGTTACTAATTGGGGAAAAAAAAAAAAAAAAAAAAAGGAAAAACAAACAACTAATTGTCACAACTTAGTCATTCTAAAAATATACATACAACATTATTTATTAAAAAAAAATAGTGGCGGTCAAGTCGGGTTCAACCCGCCGGGGAGAAGCCCAAACCTGAATTTCCTACTTTTTTGTCTTCAATTTTTAAATAGTAAACTGAATTTCCTATTTAATACCTCAACAAGAAAAGTTCCGACTTTTCAAGAAGAGGTCCGATATTCTTGTTGTACTGTCTAGTTTATACAGTTTACGTTTTACGAGCTACTAAGCATAATATAAACACTAAAGTATTTCGACTTGCATTTTCCGTCTAAAATTTGATACTCCAAATTCTATACAATCACTAAAAACATGTCAAGTCGTTGAAGGACTTTCATACTATAACAGTATTGACAATACCGTTTTTCAAGGGAACCAAAAAAAAAAAAAAAACACAGCAGTCATCCTTCCCCTCCGTCTCATTTTCACCCTGTTATCTTCCTCTATGCTTGACTTTTCAACACCAAAGAGATATACGATCTCCTGGCAAAGATCGAGAACCTTGCCCCTGGCGACGACGGTCTCCTGCATCTTTCCGCCGGAGAAGTTGCCGTTGATGGCGGAGAGAATGCCCGTCGGTCACTGGAGCGTGAGGCTGTAGACGTATAAGAGTGTAATTTGGCCGCTAGGGTTTGGAAAAATGGTGAAGAAGAAGAGGAAGGTGTTGGGGTATTCAAGAGGATGAAAATATGGGGATTTAGGGTACGAGATTCATGGTGATGAATTTTTGGAGGGTGGTGGGAAAGAAACGGGTTTAGAAAAAGTCAATCTCCATTTTTTTTTTTTTTAATTCAATAAAACATTGGAAAATAAAAAATGAACAGTACATAAAGTTTCAGAAATAATGCGAAATCTGAAGAGAAAATGCCATTCGAATCCCATTACTTCGCCTCAATATCCTTCGTGACTATGTGTGGAAGTTCATACCCATAAAAACCCATTACTTAGTTTGAGAACG
The DNA here is from genome assembly GCA_025413025.1 of Ficus hispida. NCBI lineage: Eukaryota > Viridiplantae > Streptophyta > Magnoliopsida > Rosales > Moraceae > Ficus > Ficus hispida. The sequence goes on along the minus strand of CM046362.1, from coordinate 21,064,420 downwards.
GGCCTTTTCAATTATTTTCTTTCTATTACTTAGAATTCATTCGGTGAAATGATTTAAGTTGAAATTTTTAAGTTTGAGTTGATTGACATTTTAAAAACTAGTTATAATTTTTGTTGACTTTTTAGAAAAAAACAAAAACTGAGATAAAAAATGTGAGTTTAAGATGTATACCAAATGGGCCATTAGTTTAGAGAATGGATCTCTTTTTTTTTTTTCCTACGTTTTTTTGGTTGAAGGTTTGATAGTAATTTGAAGAGAAAGCCCCAAAAAAAAAAAATGTAAGGAAGCGGGGTGACCGGGAGAAAATGCTAAAGACAGTAAAAAGTCTCCGTTAACTCTATAAATTTTGTCTGAATGATGTGGCATGTTTTTATTAGTTGGACAGAGTTCAAGACATCAATTTTAAAAAGAAGATGGGATACCAATTTTGGACCGAGGATTCGAGTCCAAAGTATAAAAATGTTTTTGCTTGGGTTCCTCCACATATTATTATGGTTTGTGAACGCTGACACGAGTGTCTTGACAATACCTCTTGACGCATGAGCAATGGATATTACCCAACAAAGAACAAGACAGAACAAGATAGGTGAATTTTTCTTTTTCATTAGGAAATGGCCTAACAGTGTAAGCTATGGATCTCCAAGGCAGGGACAACTCAAGATTTCACGCCCATTGTCACATTTTGATGTCCAACTTACTACACACATTTAAGATTTCTTTTTTTTTTTTTCTTTTTTCCCTTCGTACATACACATATAAAGGTAATGATATGCTATTCTAATATCATTATTGTGTAGTATTCTCCGATGGATACATGCTGTTTGTGGTAAAAAAATTTTAAAAAAGTAACATATTGCATGTAAAAGTTATATGAAGTTATATTTGTCAGATGGATACGGTCCTCTAACTAAAGATTAATCTTATATATAATTAAAGCTATTGACTTCGAAAGGGTAACATTAAATACTTTTTCGGATTTTGACCCTTGACCCCCAACTATGAAAGAGTGATTAGTTTCGGCCCGCATGTTTGCCATGGTGTTTTGTGCGGGTTCTCCAACTATATAGTGTTACGCAAACAGTTCAGCCCATATTTCCTTCCTTCTAATTACTCTTGTGGCTAGTGGTTACAGTATCGGTAGAAAGGCTATGGAGCAAGTGTTGGAACTACAACCAACGAGATTGGTGGATCTAAAGTTCGTGGTTTTGGTCGTCCTTTCTGAGGGTCTAAAATTTGACGGCCAGTTCATACTCAATTTACACATGCTTAATATCATGCTCCTGTACATCTTCACCAATAGCATATTTGGTAGGACTGGTAAACATTCTTATCAGTCTATGTTACAATCTATTTAGTAACTATCAAGGAACTTGCTAACATGAATCACCCTCTTCTCAAAACAAATTAATAATAGTAATAACGTTAAGAAAGAAAGCAAGAAGTGACTGCAAGGTTGTGGCGCTTTCCAGTTAAACGAATACTTGAATACATTTTATTCTACATTTAAAGTCATTTTGTTCCACGGTTGTAATTCAGTTTTGATTTTATTATGCATAGTTTTCTTCGAATTTAGGGGTGCGAGGATTCGAATTATGTACTTTAAAATGGAGTCAGATATAAAATTACTATTACTACTTTATTATGCATGGATTTAATACTTCACATGCTTGTTGGATAAATAAACTAGCCATCAGAGTGTTTGTTAGGAATCCCCTAAGAGTGAAAGAGATTTTAGTTTTATTTCATTTATTTTGAATTGATTAATAATATATTTGAGGTTTTTTCATTACATACTTGTTACACTGTCCTTATATAAATTTACATGTTAAAGTAAATGTATGCAAATATGGCTCTTGGCTACTTAGTGTTTAAGCTATTAGAATGCTGCATGTAATGAATTTTTATATGTAAAAAGACAACATTCTAAAGTAAGTAGTTTAAATCAATAGTCCGTAGTCTATGGCGTTACAATGAGCATCTAACTTCTATGAAGACTATTATCATTTTTAATAGTTATCAAGTACCGTTACTGTTAGTCCCAATGAAAACTATGTTACGTCTCTCGACAAACCACTTTTGTAGTAGTTTCCCTAACCATTCTACCAAGAATCCCACCGACATTAACCTGACTTTTCAATCCATACTATTCAATGACTCAACAATGTTGGTTGTCATGATTGTATACCTCTGTCCATTGAAGTATGCTCGCGACCATTTTTGAGGATCTGCTTGCAAAAGCTATTGGTGCATATCGAGTTACGATTTTGGATGGATTCCATATGACGCTGGTGCTCGTTGACAAGATACGCCCTTGATATGCCATCAAAATAGGTCTTCATAGGGCCCTTGAAATCTTTGTACCTCATTTTCAAGTTTGTCGCTAAGTGTTGGAACGCATATCCCGAAATCAGCATCTGGATAGACAATACTAGCTGTAGATTTGATACCTTTATGCTATCAACCATAATAGCAAGATACTCTCGCGTACCTATTGAATCCCTTAGCTTCTCAAAAAATCATTTCCACGATTAATTGATCTCCGATGGAACGATACTACAAGTGAGTGGAAATATAGAGCCATCTATGTCATGGCCACAAACAACAAGCAATATTCCTCCAAACCTAGCCTTTAATGTTGATCCATCAACCATAATTACTAGACGATAATGAGGCCAACCCTGCTTCGATGCAACTAAGCACATGTAGAAGTATTTTAAACTCTTTTTGAAGTCAGTCTTAATGTGAATGTCAGATCTAGGGTTTTTTTCCTTAGCCATTTCACCCCAGGCGGAATTGTAAAGGGCCAAAAGAGATGATCATTATTAAAATTACCATGTGGTCAATATATAAGTTAACATACCGGTCATTAAAATAATTATCATGGGATCAACAGAGAATTTACCTTTGTATGACTCTGCATCATCGCCCCGCATACTAGGCAATACAGCTTCCTTCCTTTGCCATGCTCTTAGATAATTGAAAGACACTCTAAATTCATCCTGCATGTCCTACATTATTTTTCGATGTCTATATGAGGTATTAGTCAGATCCACATATTTTGCCTTCACACACTCCCCGATCATCCAACTATTGGCTTGACGATGATGCCCTTAAACGATTTCAATAGAGTAAGTATGGACTTCATCGTACCTCTTCACAACAAACAATTCACTAACCTTTATCCTAGTCGCACATAATTTCCATGGGCATTTCTCATCATCTATACATACAACGTTCAATAGAGTAGTAGTCAACCTCTTCACATTGAATTGGTAGTATTTACTCATGACATCGTGATAGAGATGGTATTGAAATAACTTTTTATTAAAAAAAAATATTCTTTACACGTATTGTGATAGGTGTAGAATCAGCAATTACTATTGCGTCAGAAAAATCATCACTACCAAATGCATGAACAGCTTGAGTTCTAGGTCTATTGACAACAGATTGGGCTTCAATATTGCCTGAGATACTCTCTCATTTGAAGCACGAGCAGCTACCTCAACATTGAATTCCTTGACATTACAATCATCATGGTCTATACCTAAGACATTGTTCAAATATTCATCTTACTTTTCAAGCCCATCCTCCATGTGCAAATCCAGACATACTATAGGAGAAGGGATAGGATAAGGGTTAAGATTGTTAATAGCTACAAGTCGCATGGCTTCATTACTTTGTCTACCAACCCTAGAAGGTTGCATAGGTATGTGGTTACTTTCTCCTACCTCAGGTGGTATCGCTTCGACCACTGACCCATACAATACATCAATGCTAATTGGGAATTTCCTAAGTACATGACCATCCTTCTTCTTCAGTTGTATATCGAAATTAATATTAGTGTCACACTGTATCCTCACGGAAGGCATTCTAGGTTCAACAGCGTATTTCATGACTATAGTCTTCCCTTGGCCCCTCAATCCAATAGCACTCCTCACCAACTCAATAAGACCAACATAAGTTGTGGTAAGGGGCACCAACATTCCCTTATTCATTTCACCACCAACATATCTTGATATACCGTCCCACTAACAATTATACTTGATGAAAACACAAACCGCATCTATTCATAAATGAAACAGCAAGATGTTAGTCAATATCATAATTATCATTTTGGTCAAAATATTATTGACCAGTTTGGTCATCATAATGATGACCAAAATGTCATTATGTTATTTATCATTAGATTGTTGAAATTTTTTCAGAATGGAAAATATTACAGTAAGAGACCAAAAAAACACATGAAATCTATTTTACTATCCGTAGGTGCTATAGAAGAGAACAGATGTTACAAGATCTTACCCTCAAAAGTTTAACATAGTCATTTGTTAGATTATAATTCAAAAAACAAACTCATTTAAAGCATATAGAAACAAATAAAAATCAAAGGACAAATAGCATTACCTCAAATCTGATCTTAGCTAGAACGAGGCTAATGCAAAGTGGAAAGAGCTACAAGTGGACCAGAAGATGAGATGCAATCCTCTTCAACTATGGTGCATGAGAATAGAGAGGGTGAGGTGAATAGAGTAAATAAGGATGGGGAGAGATTTGTTGGACTTAGAGTAAAATAGCTGAGTTTAGATCTTCAACAATGGTAAAGAGAGGTTGCGCGAGGCTAAGGTGAGAGAAAAATGAGGTAAAAAAATGAGAGATGTAGAGAGAGGAGTTACATATTGGGGGGGGGGGGGTGGCCTGGGCGGGAAAATGGGAAAAATATAGGGTTTAGAATTGGCTGAGGGCATTTCTGACTTTTTACAGCCACCTCAATTGATGGTAATGACGTGGTAGTACTAATAATGAAAGAAAAGAAAAATTGTGCTAGTTTTAATATTATTTTTCCCACATGTATTATTTTTGAAATTAAAAATACTTACCTAATTAAGTAAGAGTGTATAGACCTGTATCAATAATTAATATATTGGCGTGTGTGTATATAGAACTGTATTACCGTTCAACCGTGAAACCAACCAACTTTTTCAAAAAACCGTTACTAAAACAGATCCAGTCAAAGCCCATAAAAACCACCAATTTTCCCGCTTGAGAGAACCTAATTCTAGTCTCTCTCTCTATCTCTCTCTCCATTCCTCTTCTCTTTCTCTTTCTCCCTCTTTCTCTTTCCCTGTCTCTTTCTGTTTCTCTCTCTCCTTCTATCCTATATACCTTATTGCCTCTTACTTATCAATCAAGTTATCCTCAAAACCCTTTTCCTTCTCTTGGTCGAAGACTAATGTTTTATCCGGAATCCGTTAGGAAATCTCTACCTCCAATCCACCGAGCTGTTGTCGCCACCCAACGTCTTAGCTCTCGGCCGTTGTTCAACCAATCACAAAACGCCTCATCATCATCGTCATCATCTTCTTCTTCTTCTTCTTCTTCTTCTTCTTCTTCATCGAGCTCGTCAGGTCGGTTTGGCTCTAACAATAGCGAGAGTAAATTCTCTGCTTTTAATCAGTTTCTGAGATCAGTCTCTCATGGATTGGTTATTCTTGGGTCCGGTTTAGGCCTCTACTACTATTCTTCCCTTTCCCGTGATGCAAACTCCTTTCTGTCTTTTGCTGATTCTTCAAAAGAGACGTCATCGGAGACGAAAGATGGCGATCAGTTTGAACAATCACAGCCACAAAAAAGGCCCTTGTTCCTCGTTGGAGGTACTTTGTTCTTTAATATTCATCGGAATTTCCTTCAAGTAGGAAGGCCCTTTTTTTTTTTTTTCAATGATAATATATAGCTATGCATTTTTATATTTCAGATGAACAAAGGAGAAGAGTTTTCTTCAAGTATGAGAAACGGATAAGAAAGCAAAGTCCTCCTGAAAAGGTAAATGTTCTTAATCTTTAGGAAATTTTCTTTTCCATCGGTTCTTGTCAATATACAATGCTTATATTACCAAAGTGGGGTGTAAGATAATATATCCTGTTTTGTAACACGAGAAAATTTTCATTTCAAATGTTTATCCGAACTGTTACAATCCAAATACGCGAACTAAACAAAGGTTTCAAATTAAAAATGCTATTGCTTAATCAAAGGAATCTCCAATTTGCCAATACATAGTTTCTATGAATCTCCCGCCGACCATGGTTCGATCTTTGCATCAAGGTTGTGGGAGCAGAGCTAGAGGATGACGGAGGGCGTTAGCCCCTAGGGGGCCCGAGGTCCGTGGTGAATTTGTGGTGGTATTTTAGATATTCTACATGTGTATTGGTTTGACCCAACTGTTATGATATATAGGGAACTTTTAGGGAAGTCGTTTTCCAGTAAAGGAAAACGAAAAGAGACTCAAAATAGGCACTTTAAGAGCAGATTGTACTTCATCCTTCTCGCTTCGTCATAGTGAAATTTTGCAGCTTGGATGTACTTCGTAGCTCTTTCGATGAGAATGAATCACTATAAATCATGTGTGTGAGCTCTATTTAGTTTTCGTTATCCTCCTCATTTTCTTATTGCTCTCATAAAGTAAGAATTAGGCTTTTAGTTTCTAATAGATAGTCATAAGAATACGGAAATCTATCCAGAGAATCTGCTGAGTCATGTTATTACCTTCTTTTGCTGGTTAAATAGGCATTAAGAAATGGCAATCATTTTATAGCCTGTTGAAGCATGTATTTATTTTCAGGTTTTCGAGTACTTTGCTTCCGTTAGAACACCTGCAGGAGAGGTTTTTATGACACCAGCAGACTTGATGCGAGCAGTAGTACCCGTATTTCCACCCTCTGAATCGAACCGCGTAAGAGAAGGATTTCTAAGAGGGGAGCGGGTCCCCGGCGAGTCGCATTGCCCCCTTCAAGATTTTTCATGCTTTTCGACACTAACAACGATGGACTCATATCCTTTGAAGAGTGAGTTTCAGATGTCTCCATCGGATTACTACCATATGCACTTGAAACTTGTTTACCGTCAACCAAGAGTTTACTCTATAAATCCAACACATTATGCAGATTAAATTTTTTTTTTTTTTTAATTTCAGGTACATTTTTTTTGTTACACTACTCAGCATTCCTGAATCAAGTTTTTCAGTGGCGTTTAAGATGTTTGATTCTGACGATAACGGGTAAGTAATTTTTTCATTTTAAGCTAATTCATCTGGTAGAGTCTAGATATATATATATATATATATATATATATATATTCCCTTTTTTCAGTGTTTGATTTTGTTTAATCTTTACTTCTTTAACAGAGAAATAGATAGGGAGGAATTTAACAAAGTGATGGCATTGATGAGAACTCAAAACAGACAAGGCGCTAAGTACACGAATGGGCGGCTCCGTGGGCAGAAAGCGCCTTCCATTGAAAATGGTGGTCTTCTTGAGTACTTCTTTGGCAAAGATGGCAAGGCTTGTCTTAGACATGAAAATTTTGTTCAATTTCTAAGGGACTTGCATAATGAAGTATGTCACTCTCTCTCACCCTATGTTTACATTGAAATTTTCATTTTTCTTTCCCCCTATTTTTTTTTTTTGGTATGTTTCTTCTTTTCTATTTTTGGTTACTGAGATGAATGTGTTTCGATTTTTAATAGATATTGAGGCTGGAATTCTCCTACTATGACCACAAATCACAAGGGACTATATCAGCAAAAGATTTTGCCTTGTCACTGGTTGCATCTGCCGATATCAACCACATTAACAAGTTGCTCGACCAGGTCGACAAAATCAAAACCGAGCCACACCTTGCAGGCATTCAAATTTCGTTCGAGGAATTTAAAGAATTTGCGGAGCTGCGCAAGAAGTTGGAATCCTTCTCGCTGGCAATCTTTGGCTATGGAAAAGTCAACGGGTCGTTGACCAAAAATGATTTCCAAAGAGCTGCATCCCAAGTAAGTGATCTTTTCTTCCCTTTAGATTATCAAATCACGATTTGGCTCATATATCTCTTTATTTGTAACCAATTTTCTGTCCAATAACATGTGTTTAACTAACACGATTTTTAATTAATGTGACATGATAGTATAATTAAATAAATATTTATAATTCACGTATCATGATATTATTAGAGGGACATGAAGATGACATGTATAAGGAGACATATGAGTCGATCAATCAAATCAATCTAATTGTTAAAGACAAGTAAAAGTCTGTGGGATGCAGAGAATAATTTGTTTTATTTGTCTCTTCATTTATCTTACATTATAATTCTATATATAAACATAACTTGAACATTCTTAAGCCGTAAAAGAGAATTTCTTTCATGTTTCTATTGAAAGGGAAAATATATTTATAGTAAGAAATCAAACTCCCCCTTCCATGTTGGTCCTTTTTTCATCTTTTAATGATATTAAAAAATCTAAATAGTTTTATGTTCGTGTAGGAAATAAAATTTAACTAATAGAGCTTTTTTTTTTTTTTTTTTTTTTTTTTTTTGCGTGTACAGGTATGTGAAGTGTCTGTGACAAAAAATGTAGTGGACATAATATTCCATGTGTTTGATGAAAATAGAGATGGATGTTTGAGTGTAAGTGAATTTGTGAGAGTTTTGCAAAGGAGGGAAAGGGAAATCTGTCAGGAAGGGTACAGAGGCCTCATTTCTTGCTGGCTCAATTGTGCAAGTAACTGCTCATCAAAGCTTAGCTACGTTTTTCATATAAATGACTGACTATCATTTCAACTCATTGAAACCATTACCATATGTATGAATACAATGTTTTAGCAATATTTATATATATACACATGTATTTTACTAAGTTGACAGTTTTTTTTTTTTTTTTAAATGTTCTTATGAACCAAAAATGCCTAAGAAACGACATTATCTGAAACAAGCAATATGAGAAACAAAAAATAATAAGTATACATGCCTAAGAAACGACATTATCTGGTATAGACGACGATAGCTCAAAAAGGAATTCTAATGGAGAAACATAATGACCGACTATTTTTGGTCATGAGCGGTTTGTGACTAAGTATTTCTTTTTATTAGGTAAAAAGGGATCAACATTAAATGTCAAATTACGTCTCATTTATCATGTTAAAAAATAAAATACGTAAAATTGTTGTCTACTTAAGATGCTTTTGAAGTGTTTTTTCAGTTTTTGTCTGTGTTGTAGGTTAGATTTGAATATTTTTTTCGCCTTTTGCAAATCCAATTATGTGTTTGAAAGAGCGAAAAATGAATGTGATACTGATCTTTAAATTTTCATTTGGATTTGGATTTGGATTCACTGGTCACACAATAGCAGTAGACCGACTGACTAGACAGTTCTACTATCACAAGAGGCTTCACTTAGTATGCCGGCGGCAAGTAATTATCGGTAACACAGTAGACTACCACAACCGCCAGTACCGGTTTTGATACTTTCAGCAAAAAAAAATTTATGTTCTGAATTTGTCCTGTTACATACCTAACAAATACAAACAAACTTCTCTTATCAAGTTAAAAGAAACATCGGAACAACAATCAAAACATTAATTTGTCAAGAGAAAAAAACAAAAGTACATATAACAACATCAGTTGGCGAGAAAATCATTCCCAGCCAAAACCTTTGTTAGATTACCTCTTCAATTGCTAGATTTACATACATCTAGTTAGGAACAATACATAAACACAAATACCCAATTGAAGCAAATCCGTTTCAAGAACCCTAAAGTCCTCCAAAATTTCAGCCTCCATCTGATCTAACATGTGTACTTGTCAATTAGAGAATGCAAAGAAATAACGTTACAAGGATAGAGAGTGATGTACTCGGATAACCCGGAGCGGCATTGCATTCCCGCATATCATCCACCGCGGTGAGACTAACTCGATCCCAAAATCTTGTTGAGAAAGACGAGCAGCCTTACCACTCCGCAACTATAACGCGGAGAAAAGAACTCTCTATCTTCTCAGGCAAACCCGGCTCCGGCTCAAGTGTGCAGCAAGCGCGTCCCTGATCCTCTCTCCGCTCTCACTCACCTCGCCCTCGAAAACAGGAAACCCCTTCTCTTCTTCCTTTTCTCCGTTTCTCATACCCCACGAATCTTCTTCCACATTAGGCTCACTACACTTCATCACAAAATTATGAAGCAAACAGCAAGTGACAACCACAAACGGCAAGAACTCGACGCATTCCTCCTTCCACTCCCTCGCCAAGAGCCGCCACCGGCTCCGAACTCTCCCGAACGCCGTCCCCACCAGCCCAACCGCGCGGCTATGGACGGCATTGAACGCCATTTGCTCCGAACTAAAGCCTCGGCCTTCATCGTCTTCCTTCTGTTTTCGATAAGGCGTTAGAAGCCATGGCAGTAGAGCAAAACAAGAATCCCCCAACACGTACTGAGGAATTGATCTTCCATCGCTGAGCTCATAACAATGCCCGTTCAACAAATCCCGGGTTTCTTCCACTCCCAAGTAGAGCTTCGTCTGGTGCAAAATCGTCTCCGGTTTTAAATTGCTCGGCCAACCCGCCGAGACGTCGAGGAATCTCCCGTCGGAATCAACCAATGCCTGTACTAAAAGAGACCCGTTTTCGCCCAAAATGTCGCCGTCGATTTCGAACTTGCCGAAGCCGAGGACTCCGCAGCAATTGGGGAGCGAGAGCCAGCCGAAATCGGTGCGGACGCGGTCGGAGTCGGAGCGGAGCTCGAAGAGGTGGCCTAATTTGGCGTTGACGGAGTGGCAGACGGTGAAGAAGGCGCGGCAAGCGTCGGCGGAGGAGTCGAAGCCGAAGCGGCGGGCGAGGGACTTGTAAGTGGCGCCGTGGGCGAGGCGGAAGAGGGCGGCGGCGAGGACGTGGGTGGAGGGGAAGGCGGCGGAGGAGGAGGAGGAGGGGGGAACGGCGGAGTCGAGGGAGGGGGTAAGGAGGCGGAGGAGGAGGGTGAAGGAGGGCTCCGACATGCGGAAGAAGTGGGCCCACCGGGGATCGGAGTCTCCAGAGGAGGAGGAGGACGAGGAAGAGAGGAAGCGGCGGAACCAGCAGTGGTGGAGGGTGTGATGCGGCTGCGGCCGAGGAGGAGGGGGAGGAGGGGGAGGGCGAGGGGAGGGGAGGGATTTGCGGAGGGAGAGGGAGGCGGAGGAGAGGAGGGATTCAAGGGAAAGGGATTGGGAGGGTCGGAGATGGAGGTCGTGGCGGGAGAGGAAGGAGTGGGCGGCGGAGATGGCGCTGTAGATGAGGGTGGCGAGGTCGCCGTCCCCGTCGCCGTCGCCGTTGTCGTTGTGTTGATGTTGGTTGTTGGTGGGAAGTTGGGGTTTGTTGTTCCTGAGGGTGCGCTTGCCGGTGGTAGGTTTCTTTGATCCGCCGCCGCCGCTGGCGGTGGCGGTGGTGGCGGTCATGGGCGTAGGGTGGTGGGAGTTTTGGTTTTGAGAAATAAGGCGACGGCGTGTCTCCGTTGGTGGTGCTTGGAGGGAAGTGTTTTTACAGAAGATACAAGTGTCGTTCCAAAGTGAGTTAGAAGAACATTCCCAAGGCTACTCTTTCATTTTCCGAATCAGAATTTAATTTCCTGGATTTCATTTCTTATTTCATTTTTTATTGACTATCTCTTAATATCGTCGCATATCATTTAAACTTAAGATTTTAGTCGTATAAAAGATATTAAATATTTAAAAAATAATAAATTAATAAGTTATCAAAATCAAAATCATATTTAGAAGACAGAAAATTGGAGAATGAATCTGACTCTTCATTTTCACACCACGGTTTTTGGGAATTGGGAAGTAAAAAACTTGAAAAATGAACATTTTAAAAGATTTCAATTTACTAGAAAATCTTTTTAGATTGATATAGTTTAGAGAAAAATAAGGGGGTATTTGTTGTTAAGATTTGAATAATAAATTACAATTCAAGTTTTGTTCTTTTTCTTAAAAGTCAACCTCAATTTTACTATTTATATAATTTTATATCTTAAACTTTAAAAATAAATCTAAATGAGATTTTTTTTTTAATTATATAAAATTTTAATATGAATGAAACAAGTTTCATATTGAGAAATGTTTTTTTCCTAATGCATTTTAAGTTTCTAGACTTTTTAACTTCAGCAATTTAAACATCGCATCAAATACATAATTCAATTTAAAACTAAATTTTACAATCTAAACTTTAATACCAAACACATATCGAATATAATGTAGAGTATATAACAGTGAAAAAAAAGTTTTTAAAAATAATTTTTTAAACTTGTGTGCACAAATATTGGATTGAGCTCTTTCACCCTTACTTCGCACTTACATGGGAAAAATTGCTTGGATCCTATGGTCCCATATTGAGCTGGCACCGTGGTTCTTTTTAAAAAAGAATGCAATTATTTTTATGTGTTGAAATTGTTTTTGAATTTCTTTTTTATATAATTTTATAGAGATTGACTTGGGTATTAAAAAAAATGAATTGTGTTTGGGTATAATTATGAAAATATGTGTCAAGTTATATAGTCATAAAAATGAAAACAGAAATAAGAAAAAAAAACTATTTTTCATTTCCTTACAAAAACTATTATCACTTGGTTTTTTTTTTTTTTCTCGTTTTCAAAATATTTGCTAAACAAACATTGCTTAGGAAATGTTTTAATTTTCATGCCCCAAATATATGCATGGAAACATTTAAAAAACCACTTGGAAAAAACAAAACAAAAACAAAAACAAGCACAAACACCACCTAAATTTTCTTTTTTCAAATCTATATCGTACGTTTTTTCCCTCCCAAATACCAATTCAAAAAAAATAATTTAACTTGAAATATTTTTTAAAAAGTTATTTGTTAAATCGTTATCAAACATACCCTTACTTTTATTAATGTGTATTTTATCTTAAAACATTTTACGTGTCTTTAATATTGTTCTTAATAGGTATTTTTGTTGAATTGCACTCTGATATGTTTATAATTTGCTAAACTTGTAATTAGATTATTTACATTTAAGTTCAAAATTTTGAAACAAGATCACCATAATTGATAATTGCGCTAATTTGTCCCCTTTTTTTTTTTAAACGAAAACTAACATTTGACTTACACATGAATCGTGAATTAATAATATTTAGATAATAATTTTATTTATTTTAATCCAAATTTACTGGGTTTGGGGTCTTAAGTTTTTCAAAACATAATATTTGAAATTAACTTTTTCTAAAATATAAATTTGGGTTAGAATTGATAAACATAAAAGACATTCTATATTCTAAATTAATCATTCATGTGCAAATGGACATGTCAATTACTTCAAAAAATTAACACTATAATCATTTAGATGTCTTTTGATACATAATTAAGTTCAAGGTACAAATTCTCAAAATGAAAAAAATTTGGATAACAAATTATAATTGTCCAACATATTTTAAGGGTAATGATGAAAAAAAAAAAACAAAAAACAAAAAACAAAAACAAAAACTAAACATACACTTTTAGTGTTTCTGAAGATAGGATCAAAATTATCTATCATATTTTAATTTACGTAAATACATTAATTTGATGAGAATTATTTACAATGGTGTTTTTTTTTTTTTTCATTCCATAAAAAAAATATTTTAAACGAAAACAAAACAAAATAAAACATACACTTATAATGTTTCCGAAGATAGGATCAAAATTAGCTCCCATATTTTAATTCTTGTAAATACATTAGGTTGACGAGAATTATATAACATGGTGTTTTTTATTTTTTTTTCATTCCATAAAAATTTATTTTAATTGTTTAGGAATTTGATTTAAAGAATTTTGTAATGAGATATAAAAATAATCATGTTGTTCCTACAAGACTCAAAATTTCTTTAAAAAACAAAACAAAAAGTCATTGATCAAATAATGTCTTTTTAAAAATTTTAAATATAATAATATGGAGAATCTGTGGTAGAGACCTTTTGAGGGTCTCTACCGATACATCCCTTTTTTAGACCGTTCAGATTTAATCGAACGGTTGAAATATTGTTGAAGTACCATATTATCATATGTCTTACCTCACATAATCCTTCTCACCCAAAGTCTTCTCCATCGCCGCCGGCAACTGACACCGGCGACTCACCCCCGACGCCGACGAACCCCTTTCTCTCTCTTCCCCTTTCTCTCTCTTCTCTCTCTTCCTTCCCCTTTCTCTCTTTTCTCTTCTCTCTCGCGCGGCCCTCCCCCGCCGGCCCCCAGCCCGGTGAGCCCCCCACCTCCGGCAACCCCCTCCCCCGGCCTCCCCCACCCCCCGCCCCTCTGGCACCCCCCTCCCCCGGCCTCACCCCACCCGCCGACCCCCGACCGTCCTCTTTCTCTTCCCCTTTCTCTCTTTTCCTTTCTTCTCTCTCTCTCTCTTCCCGACCCTCGTCACCCCCACCCCTGGCCGCCCAGCGCCCTCGCCCCCAGCCCCCAGCCCCACCTGCGACTCCCCCTCTCTTTCTCTCTCTCTTCTCTCTTTCTCTCTCTCTTCTCACTTCGTCGGGGGGGGGGGGGGGTGCCCAGGGGTCGGGGGGTGGGGGGTAGGGGGAGGCCAGGGGAGGGGTATGCCAGAGGGGCGGGGGGTGGGGGAGGCCGGGGGAGGGGGGTGCTGGAGGTGGGGGGCTCACCGGGCTGGGGGCCGGCGGGGGAGGGCCGCGGGAGAGAGAAGAGAAAAGAGAGAAAGGGGAAGGAAGAGAGAGAAGAGAGAGAAAGGGGAAGGAAGAGAGAGAAGAGAAGAGAGAGAAAGAGGAAGAGAGAGAGAGGGGGTCTCCGGCCGGCCGGTGGTGGGGGCCGGAGGTGGGTTGCCGGCGTCGGAGATGAGTTGCCGGCGTTAGTCACCGGGGGCGAAAAGATCGCCGGTGACGGAGAAGACTTTAGGTGAGAAGGATTATATGAGGTAAGGTACATGATATATATGGTACTCCAATAATATTTCAACCGTTCGATTAAATCTGAACGGTCTAAAAAAGAGATGTATTGATAGAGACCCACAGACTCTCCCATAATAATATAACAGAAGTAAAAAAAAAAACAAAAAACAAAAAAAAAAAGATAAATAAGATAAAAATGAAATACCTCATAAGTGTGATTTATTATTCCTAATCTTAATCTTAATCTTATCTAAATATTTATAAAAAAAAAAGTCAATAATACTCTCCTTCTTTCCGTTATGTGTCAACCTATCATTTTTTTTTATTTTTCTTTTTAGCTTTCGTCATTTTTCTTTCTTTAATCTTTTTCTTTTTCTTTTCTCATTTATTTTCTTTTATGTATTTATCTTTTTTTTTTAATTTCTATTACTTTTTCGTTTCTCAATATATATATATATATATATATATAGATATACATAATTGATTGTGGTCAGTTATGATTTGACTTGTTTTTGTTTAAAGTTTAATATATATAAAACAATCAATATTTTTTTTACTTTTCTTTTTTGCTTTAATCCTTTTTCTTTTTTAAATCTTTTTTCTTTTTCTTCTTCTTTCATCTCTTTTTTTTTTTTAAATTTGTATTATCTTTTTTATTTCTCATTACATACATACATTTATATACACATATACTTCTCTATATATCTATTCAATAACTTATATTTTTTATTAATATGAGTAAGAAGGGTTTTTGTCTAATTTTTTTGAAATGTTGTTAGAAGTTTTGGTTTTGGTTGTTTAAATTCCGTATGAAGTTACAATTATTTATTTATTTTTCTTATTTTATCATTTTTTTTATTTCATCTTTAAATTCTTATATTTTTTTTTACATAATATATTATTCATACATACGAAGCACATGTTCGACTAGTAATTATAAATGAAAGGAAATACCATTTTTTTCCAGAATAATT
Organism: Ficus hispida; assembly: GCA_025413025.1. Classification (NCBI taxonomy): domain Eukaryota; kingdom Viridiplantae; phylum Streptophyta; class Magnoliopsida; order Rosales; family Moraceae; genus Ficus; species Ficus hispida. Next base: position 21,048,761 of record CM046362.1, on the reverse strand, counting down.
GGGTTGTGGTGGGTTATGATTTGATTTATTTTTGTTTAAAGTTTTTCAATGATCGAGCTTCTATAAAGGAGATCAGCCAGACTTATATCATCGATCTTCGTATTGAAGAAAATGCCTGCAAAAAGTAGTTTCAGATTTTCGCCCTCTAAGTCTATTCAATGTGATGTACAAAATAGTCATAAAGGAACTATTTAATTGACTTAAATCGGTGTTGCCTTCTATTATCTCTTTGAATTAAAACGCCTTTGTCCCAGGGAGGTTGATCACAAATAATACAATCGTCGAATAAAAAACAATAAACACGATGATAAGGAAGGTTAGTAGAAAATCTTGATCTGGCTATAACTGTTAATTTGACTTGTTGTTGTCATAAGTTTCTCAATAGGAATTTTTTTTTTTTTTTTTTAAATTCTTTTTCCGAAGAAAAAGTCTCCAAAAATGGTTTTGGATTATCTTCTTATAAGTCTATGTAATGTGATGTGTGCTGTCCGATGTTATATCTTTGAATAAAAGTGTCTTTGTCCAAGGAAGATTAGCATAAACTGGATATAACCATAAATATCAATATGAGTAAGGTTTTATGATCATGTAAAGTGGAGTTTCTTAGAAGTCATTGGGACACTATGGGAGCAGATGGAGAAGAAGGGACAAAATGAGAAATAGAAGTTGGGGTAAGAAATGGTGGACCAGGGAAAGAAGATGGTAGAGGTGTGAGAGTGGATTGTGACGTGGTAGGAAGGGCTGAAACGTCATCAGAAAAAGGAAATTTGCTTTCATTAAAGATAACATGGCGTGAAACATACCCTCAGCCAGATTGGCGATGCAAGCATAAATAGCCCTTGTGAAAAGAACTAAATCCCAACAAACACATTCAAGAGGACATACCCAAAAATTTTTATGGAATCATAAGAGGGCTGTTTGCAATAAAGAATCTCATAAAGGACATTTGTTTTGCAAAACAGAAGATTGAGCTCATAAAGAGAGTCCAACTTCAACGACATGTCTGTCTATTTTTCTGCTCAACACAACCATTTTGTTGTGGAGTAATTGGACAAGGATGTTGATGACGCACACCTAACTTAGATTAAAAAAAAAGGTTTGATTGGCCGGAACTCACCCTCCCCAGTCGGTTTGAAGAGTCTTAATCTTCGATTCAAATTGTGTCTCAACAAGATTCTTAAATTTTAGAAAGGTTGGAAAAGTCTCATTCTTAGAGTTTAGAAGGAAAAACCAAGTAAATTTAGAATAATCATCCATAAAAAGTAAGAAATATTTTACGCGGGTAATTGATGCGATAAGAGAAGGACCGCAAAGGTCTGAATGTATTAACTCAAAGGGTTTAGATGCACGAGAATTAGAAACAGGAAAAGGTAAACGATGGCTCTTGGCCATTTGACAAGCATCACAAAATTCCAAAGATTGTTTGTTTGGAAATTTCAGATTACATCGATTCATAACTTGGCTAACTATACTAGCAGAAGGGTGTCCTAATCGGCGGTGCCACAAATTTGCATCTTGGAGTTGAGTAGTGTGTGTGGAAGGAGAAGAATGAATGGTGGATGCAGGAACATGTAGAAGCTTGTACAAGCCATCTTCAAGATGTCCCCACAGAAGAATTTGCTTCGAATTGAGGTACTTCACAAGAAAATGAGATGGATAAAATTCAACAAATACTCGATTGTCAGAGCACAATTTGGTGACACTAATGAGATGTTTAGAGATAGCTGGGGTATGAAAGACATGGTTAAGATGACGAGGTTTAGGATGAGATTGAAGTAAAACATTACCAACACTTGAAATATTAATTGTCTTACCATTCCCTACCAAGACTTGATCGTCACCCTGAAAAGGTAGCGGGTTCTCCAAGCAGCTAAAATCAGGTGTAAAGTGATGGGTCGCCCCCGAATCAAGAACCCAAGAGGTGTCTGGAGCAGCATGTGTGTTGGAGGAGCTCGAAGCAGCGAACATGGCAGCAAATGCAGGGGTTTGAGGCCTAGTTTGACTAGCAACAGATGTAGGGGGCCGTTGCTCTGGTGGAGGCCGAGGTTGGTGGTTCAAATTCAGCCTATGGTAGCAAAACGCAGCAGTATGGCCTACTTTTTTCGCATATTTGGCACAATGGTTTCTCTTCAGTTCCAGTTGGGATTTATTTTAGGCCATGAATTAGTGAATGGGGCATGGTATTGAGGTTTTTCAAGTATTCCTTGAACATTTGATTTTGCCACGGTAAGTGGCTCGTGGAATCAAGCTTCACTGCAATAGGTTGTGTGTGAGAAATGTAAGGGTTGATTGACATATGGGTAAATGGAGTTTTCTTTCCCTCCTTTATTCATTTAACTCAAATTTAAATTTTTCATCCTAATTTTATCTTTTTTCAAAAATTTAATAAAAATTATAATTAATTTTTAAAAAATTAATCAATTTTAATTTAAAAATTTTAACTGTAACGATAGCATCAAACGGAGACGTTGTATTTGATCTTGAAGAACAGCTGCAGGCGTGTTTGGGCATACAATTTTGGGATTTTCTGAGGAGTTGCTTGACGCCATCACTACTGGAATCGAGGGAGCTCGGCGGCTCTGATACCAAGAAAAGCTTTTGAGAGAAAAGAATAAATGATGGGTTTTGGAAATGCTCACCCCAAATGCAGAGCAAGAAGAATATGTATTTATATACCAAATTGTACAAAAGCAGAAAACAACAAAAATACACGAGACCCACTACTATATAGTTGTCAAACTCTAAGCAAAAGAATTAACAAAAGCAATGGTAAAAGATACATAACTAATTAAGGGAAAACATGCTTTTAACAGGGAGAGAGAGAGAGAGTGGAGAGAGTGTGTTGAGTTTGGTACGTATCAGATTTATTCGTGATGCCAATGCATTCTACATCATTTCTCTCTCTAAAAACGGCAAAACAATTTTCATTCTAAACTCATAAGCTTTGTTTGAAAACTAAGCTCAAGCTCGGTTTTCAATATTTAAATTTTATCTTTTTCTTAAAAAATTTTATCTTTTTTCTCAAAAATTTTTGTTTTTTTTCCCAAAAAGTCAACAAAATTTACTATTTCAATTTTAAAAACTCAACTCAAACTCATTTATTAAACGGACCCATAATTTTCCATCATTACTTTCCTCGTCTTTTTCTACACCGATTTGTTTCCTCATCTCTTTCCCTAACCCAAATTTACTCCCCCGACTCTTTTCTCAGCTACCAAACAACAAAAATTCTTCCATTAAAAATCGAAGAAGAGAAAAACTTGGAAGAGGAAGAAACGGAAAGCGAAAACCAATCAAAAATTGAAGAGGAAGAGGAAGAGGAAAACTTGGAAGAGGAAGAACCAACCCAAGCTCCGTCGAGTGGAAGAACCGCATGCTTGTAAATCGGGAACCGACCTAAACAAGGTTTGATAAATACAAAACAGTAAAGTTGAAAAAAAAAAGAATGAAAAGGGCACATGCCTGCTTTAAGTAACTTTTATAATAGTAAGAGAAAATTTTTGATAACAAAATAACAAGGAGATCGTAGAACTTATTTTATAGAAAGTTTAAATTGTTTCATTTGAAAAATCGTTTGAAATCAAAATTTTTATATTAATTTTTATCTTTTTTTTTTAATTTTTTATCTTTTTAAAAAATATTTTATCTTTTTTAAAAAGTTAATATAAATTTATTATTAAAATTTAAAATTTATAACTCAAACACGGACCCATGATCTATTGATTGAAATTATATATATGTACAGTAATTATGGTATACTCTAATTCATTGTATCGTAGACTAAAAAAAAAAAAAAACTAAAAAAGGCCACTGTTTACTCGTCCTTCTTCCCCTCCTTCCCCGACCTTCCACCTTATAGTAGGAGGTTTGTCGCCGGCACAATCAGCAGAGTCACTTCTCCAGCGACGAGGAGAGAAAAGCTTGACATCTTGAGCGACTCTGAAAGCAACCGTCAAGAACTCCGTTCTCCGACTGCATCTTCGTCTTCTGCGACGAGATCTCCATCGTCTCCAGCACCGTAGCGCAATCGCGATCTCCGCGATGAAGATGACCTCACTTGACGGCAAAATAGAGAGGAAATCACAATCGCGAATCAGATCGCCTTTGATCTCATGGCCGTCGGCACCTTGAGCTCGTCATTGTCTCCGGCGATGGCCTCCTCTATGACAGGTTTAGGTTAAGACGTCCTTCGGCCACCAAATCGCTCGTTGAAGAGTGCCCGACGATTTCGGGATCATTCTCGTGATATCCACCTCCTTGAGGAACTGTCGGAGAAATGCTCGCCATGGTCGTCGGCGAAGAGAGAGATTTATGCTCAGCAGAGAGAGGGGAAAAAAAAAAGGGCCGGCAAGGAGAGAGTTGGTAAGAGGAGAGAGAGAAAAAGAAAGCAAAATATCAAATTACCTTAATATTCGGATCAGATAATTCACATATCAAAATAACAACTTCATCTCACCCTTCGTAACAAATGAACATCAATTATCAACCATTAGATAAAGACACATGCGTAGTTTCGAGTCTCTACCCCGTATTCACCCCAAAATAACATAGAAATATTTTTTAAAAAATCCTTTAAAAAATATTAAAATAAATTTTTGTGATTTTTAAATTATTGTTAATTTATTAGTAAGGGATTACGTCCATTTTTTATCATAATGTGTTAAGTTCAAATATACTTCTTTTAAGTAACAAAAAAAAAAAAAAAAAGAAGAAGAAGAAGAAAAAGAAATTAGATAGATAAACAGTTTTTATACACTATTTTCAATTAGAGAGAAAGAAGTAAATAACATTTTTTATAAAATAATTGACGCAAATTTCATGTTTTTAAATATTCAAAATAACACTAGTTTTTCCAAGTAAATCATTTATTTACGTCAAGATTTAAGATTTATTATGCTACTTATTTATTTATAGTTTTATAAATATATCATTTACCTAATAAATTTTTCATTTGCTTGATAAACTTAATGTATGCACATACTTTACATGTACGAAATAGACAAATAAAACAAAAGCAAAAATAAAATAAAAAAATAAAAATAAAAATAATTTCTTTTAAAAATTTTTAAAGAATTATTTTTTAATAAAAATTACCACCTGATAGATTTTGAGTAGAGGTTGAATGACACTGTTGTAGTGCCATTCGTTAAAATATATATTTTTTCTTTCCCTAAAATGGTCAATCAATTTTTTAACTAGTCAACCAATGATCGATCACGTAATATTATTAAGGATAAATTGTTAAGTTGGTCCCTGAATTTTTAACTTTGTGGAATTTTGATCCATAAACTTTTTTTCATAGCTACAATGACCCTAAATTATTAAAATATTACAACAATAGTCCTTCACGTTAATTTTTAGACAGAATCTGTTAATTAGTATCACTTTTTGACTAACTTACTATATTCTTTTTAAAAATTAATATAAATGACTATTGTATTAACATTTTAATAATTTAGGGCATTCACCATTCTTTTTTTTTTTTTTTAGTTGAAATGATTATAAATTGTTAAAAATATTGGTACAGTAATCATTTCCCTTAATTTTTTTTTACGGAATTTGCAGTTAGCACCACTTTTTGAATCAAATTACTAACAGATTCCTAAAAAAAATGATGGAAATGACTATTGTAGTAATATTTTAAAAGTTTAGGGGGCATTCCAGCTACAAAAAAAAGTTTAAGGACTAAAATTGTACAAGATTAAAAGTTTAGGGAAAAAATGAGCAATTTGTCGTATTATTAATTTAGTGAATCACTGACGGATTATAATGTAGGGGAGGGCTGCGGTAGAGACCCTCTGAGGGGCTCTACCGGTAAAGCCTCTTTTTTGACCGTTAAAATTTAATCGAACGGTTCAAACGTTGATGATGTACGATATTTATCATATACCTAATCTCACATAATCATTCCCACCTAAAATCTTCTCCGTCGCCGGCGATCTTTCCGCCGCCGGCGACTGACGTCGGCGGCTCATCCCCGACGCCGGCGACCCAACTCCCGCCACCTCCGGCCCCCAGCCCCCAGCCCCAGACGCCGGCCGTCGCCGCCGGCACTCCATTTTCTCTCTTCCCCTTTCTCTCTCTTATCTTCTCTCTCTTCCCCTTTCTCTCTCTTCCCCTCCCTCCCGCCAACCCCCACCCCCGGCCTCCCCCCACTCCCTGCCGCCACTGATAAATGTACAAAAATATATTTTTATTTATATAATTTATTAAATAAATCACATTTTAAATAAGGATTTTCATAATATTAATTCATAATATTTTACTTTAGAAATATTTATTATTTTATTTGTTTTGATTATTTCCTCTTTCTTTTTTCCTTTCTTTTTCTTTTCCTTTTTCCCTCCCTTCTTCCGCAGGCGCCAGCTCAGCCCCCTTCAGCTGCTCCTCCACGCGTGCAGCAGCCCACCAAATTCTCACCCAAGTCCGCGCGCAGTAGCTTCAGCCCGAGAAACCAGGCCCAGTGCGAGATACGGGCCGAAATTCCAGCTCAGCCCTTTAGTTGCTTCCTCCACGTGCAGCAGCCCACCGCGAAACCAAGCCCAAGATTCCAGCCTGCGATCTCAGCCAGCCCGTGATTCCAGCAGGCCCGTGGCGCCATTCCAGATTTCCAGCCCACAAATCCGCGCCCAATCCAGCTGGTTTACCGCAAATCTCCACGTAGCTAACCAGCCTGGTTAGCGGATTTGTTGGCCAAAAATCAGTCCCAGCATGTTGGATTCGAGCCTATATAATGAGGGCTCCTCAAGAGGACGTGGAGAGAGTTTTTCCATTAATTTTTAGCTGAGTTTTTAGTATTGTTTTATTTTTCATCTCATATTTTCTTGTTAGAACTTTGTGAGATGAATAGCATTTTAGGCTAATTACTCTGGGTAAAGCTAGAGATGAACTCATGTGTTGAGTATTCCAATTGAGGTTTTGTTTATTCAGTGTTATAATGCATATATATTTGAGTGAATTATTCTTCTCCATTTTCTAATTTTCTTTGAATGCAAAATATTATGTGCTAAGTTTTTATATAGATTCAGTCATGCTTTTTCTATGTAAATTTTATCATAAAATGTTTTGTAATTAGAATTATTTTATAAATTGATCTTTTACTGCAATATTGTCAATTTGATATATTGTCGATTTTAGATAATTTATTATAATAATCTTTTTGGACTTAAAGTGAGAAGTCTAATTCATTTGAATTCTTTTATTAAATCAAAATTAAAAAAATTGGAAAACAATACTCATGAGGGATTCTTGATGCTTTACCACCTTTTAATTATTGAATTTTCTTCATTTCTAAATTACGGTGTTTTAAAAATCACAAAAATATTTCTTTTCCTTCTTTCTTTGATTACTTTTTCCTCTAACGCTTTTATTCCGCTAATCTTTTCTTGTTTGTTTTTATCACCTCCTCGTGGGATCGACCGTCCTAATTGTGTTACAATCGACCGCTTGTTTTTGTACACATTTGGGCGTAACCAGCCACCCTCCCCCGACACCCCCCCCCCCCGACGACACCCCCTCTCTCTTCCCCTTTCTCTCTCTTGGGCGTAACCAGCCACCCTCCCCCGACACCCCCCCCCGACGACACCCCCTTCTCTCTTCTCTTCTCTCTCTCTTCCCCTTTCTCTCTCTTCCCCTCCCTCCCGTTGGCCCCCACCCCCGGCCTCCCCCCACCCCTGGCACCCCCCCCCCCCGACGACCCCCCTCTCTCTTCCCCTTTCTCTCTCCTCTCTTCTCTCTCTCTCTTCCCCTCTCTCTCTTTCCCTCCTCCTCTCTCTCTCTTTCCCTCCCTCCCGCCGGCCCCCACCCCTTGCCTCCCCCACCCCCGACGACCCCCCTCCCCCCGGCCGCCACCCTCCCCTGCCGGCCCCATCCCCGGCGCTCCCATCCCCCGGCGATTTCGCGAATCGCGATTTTGCGATTCTCGCGAAATCGCCGGGGGATGGGGGCGCTGGGAGTGGGGGAGGCCGGGGACGGTGGCAGGCAGTGGGAGGGGTCGTCGGGGGTGGGGGCCGGCGGGAGGGAGGGAAAGAGAGAGAAAGGGGAAGAGAGAGGGGAAGAGAGAGAGAGAAGAGAAGAGAGAGAAAGGGGAAGAGAGAGGGGGGGTCGTCGGGGGGATGCCGGGGGAGGGTGGCGGCCGGGGTGAGGGGAGGCCGGGGGTGGGGGCCGGTGGGAGGGAGGGGAAGAGAGAGAAAGGGGAAGAGAGAGGAGAAGAGAAGAGAGAGAAAGGGGAAGAGAGAGAAAGGGGAAGAGAGAGGGGGGTTGTCGGGGGGAGGCCGGGGGTGGGGGTCGGCGGGAGGGAGGGGAAGAGAAAGAAAGGGGAATAGAGAGAGAAGAGAAGAGAGAGAAAGGGAAGAGAGAGAAAATGGGATGCCGGTGGCGACCGCCGGCGTCCGGGGCTGGGGACCGGAGGTGGCCGGAGTTGGGTCACTGGCGTCGGGGATGAGCCGCCGGTGTCAGTCGTCGGCGGCGGAAAGATCGCCGGCGACGGAGAAGATTTTAGGTGGGAATGATTATGTGAGATTAGGTGTATGATAAATATCGTACACCATCAATGTTTGAACCGTTCGATTAAATCTTAACGGTCGAAAAAGAGGCTTTACCGGTAGAGCCCCTCAGAGGGTCTCTACTGCAGCCCTCCCCTATAATGTAAGTCACTAATTTTCATAATAAATAAATGATTTATCACAATTTTATAACTAATTAACTAAATTTGAAAAAAAATGATATAGTTAATAACTGATGGTCAAATTAAAAAAAATTGACAAACGATCATTTTATCAAATAAAAAAAAATTTAGACATTTATTATATTGAGTTACTAAAAAAGCCCACACAACCTCCTTTCCTTTTATTATTTATTTCAAATATTTTAAAATTTTAGAACCCGTTTGGAGATATTTTAGAAATGTAGTTTGTAAATATTTGGATTGGGGTTCACATAAGTTTTGGAGGCATGTATTTGGGATAAAATGTTTTTAAAAAAGTATGATTGGAGTTTTGTGTTCCGTTGAGAAATATTTGAAAAAGGTAATATTAAGTTAAAAAAACAGTAATATTTTGGGAAAGTATGTTTTCTTGATTTAATAACTAAAAAAATCATATAATATAAATTTTATTAAAAAAATGAAAAGAAATCTACAAAATCAAATGTAGTGCTAAATGCGATCTCCACATCAAAATTAATAAATCAAGTCTCTAAAGATGCCCCAAACAGCCCTTACTTTTTTTTTTTTTTTTTAATTCTAACTGTTTTCGTAAAAAAATTACTTGCTATAATTTCCTATCTTTTTTTTTTTTTTTTTATGTAAATATAATTTTCTATTCAGGTCGGGAAAAAAAAAAAAAAGTGTTATGCATTTACCTTGAGCATATTCCAAAGAAAACCGCAAATTTTCTCTAGTCTCCTGAGAAGCACGGATTGCACTATGCGATCTGACTAAAAACCGACGTGGAAAGTACCAGCCGCCGATAATTTCTCATACCCAAAAACCCCAGAAAAAGGAAAAAAAAAAAAGAAAAAAAAAACTTGATTAACAAGAAACCCAAAAAAAAAAGAAACTCCTCGTACCTATAAAATCAAACAAAAACCTCAGTCACAGTCGTCCAAAAATCCAGTCTTTCGGTGATTCCGATGTCGAAGCTGAAGATTGCGGGGACATGGGCGGGCGTTCTGGAGGTGGAATTGGATGTTTGGACGGTGCCCATGTTGCGAGAAGAGGTCGCCAAGCGGTCCCACTGTGGGCCCGACTCCATCAATCTTATATGCGCCGGCCGGATCCTCAAAGACGGCGATGGGTCCGAGAAGCTGACCCATTTGGGTCTCAAGAACAACGCCAAGGTCTTGGCCACCCGTGTCTCCGCCGAGGAGGGCAAGTCCTTGGGCAAGGACTTGTTGGCCGAGGACGAACGCTCCAAAAGGCTCGCCCGAGTGAAGTATGTGGACTTTTCTTAGATATACATATATTTTTTCATCTTTTCTTTTCTTTTTCTGTGTGTTGTATCTGGTTATCCAATTGAATTTGTAAGTGGGTCTGCTGAGAAATTTCATATGTGTTTTTTTGTTAAAACAAAACTTGGGGTTGGGATTCGAACTCTGTTAGTGTTGAATTACCGTCCGACTATTCCCGCGACCACAATATATATATATTTTTTTGAGCTTTTTAATATTTCTTGGGTTAGATAAAAGTTGGAACTTTTTCTTCCTTTGAGTGTTGAAATTGTGGCGGGTTTCCCAATATTGGGACAATGTGCAAATTTCAGAGGTGAGACAATAGGAGTGCATTTTAGAAAGCGACATAAACAGTGTTTAAAATTCAGGACCATTTGCTTGCTTGCATAACACTGGATTTCGAATTCTCCCAAAAGTTTAAATTGATAGAGTATGTATCATAATTTAGTAACTGAATAGAATTCTGGCTAGAGCTGTTTTCGATATGATTTTACAGGATGTGTTTGGTTGTCCAATTTTCCCACTTCGTGGGTTTTTTTACTCATGAAAGGCCTGTGTGGCATTGCTTTTACTTGTGTTTTTTTAGCCAGGGGAAATAGAGAAGTAAAACATATTGCTTTTGAGTTAGTTGTAAATGAATTTTCAAGAAAGCGTAATGAAACAAAAAGGATATATAAATCTTCTAATCAGCAATAAGTATATCGTGATGAAGTTTAAAAAATCTCATTGAAAGTCTGGTACGAGTTTCAAAATATTATCAGAAGAGCTTTTTTGAGAAAGCTATATTTTGGGGCTTTGACCGGAAGTTCTTTTGGAAGGGCCAAAGCTCTTTTGAAAATTTATCTATTATCCAAACCCTCACCGAAGCAACTTTTGGTCCTACGAAGCCAAAAGCAATTTTCAGGAAGCAATGCCAAACATGCTCGAATCATCTCTATAGAGGAAGTTATGAGCATGTTGGCCCTATTTACTTTTCAGTTTCTTAACAGGGGGAAAGGGGAGGGGGGAAAAAAGTGTTTAATGTTGTTTTATGCTTTCTGCGAACATTCTCTCTTAAGTTGTTTGTGTCTCTGTATTATTAAATCGACAGGGCAGCTGCAGCTGCAATTTCAAAAAGGCATGCAGATGGTTCCTTACCACTTGAAGACCAAGTTATAGAACTTGAAGATCAAAGTGGCCGGCAAGTGAAATTAGGAACCGACACTGATCAGCGGTATGGATGATATAAGAGTGTTCTTTTAAAACTTTTACAGATTGGTTGGAAACTTCGGGGGAATCACTTTAGTCTTTTATTGAGGATTCAAGAATATGTAGTCGGGTTCTAAATTTTGGAATGCAATTTGAACTCATTTGATAGGGCAATCATGATGGGCCTGATGCTTCATACCAATGCAAAGGAGCTAATTAGGAAGCAAAATTACAAGGATGCGTTAGAAGTACTCACTATGGGCGAGGTCAGTTTCTGGTAGCCCCGCACAGTTTGTTAATAGTTAATTGGTAAAGTTAGTAGCATCTGTATTTTTGTTTTCTTATGGCCTAGAGGGGATAAGTTACAACTTGAATTGTTTGTTGCCTTTTTCAAGGCATTTTTATTAGCTAATTCTGATTATTAGTTAATAGAAGGCATTCAAAAAATAATGCATTTTCTGGTATTTCATTGCGATGGGATTTAGTTCGAATTTTATGTCACTAAGAAATGTGCTAAATCCGATTGCACTTGTCTCTCTTTTGTAGGAGGCGTTCTCTGTATGTGATCCAAAGGTCATTGAGGTGAGTTCTTTTATATTTATAAAAGGAAGTTGATATGATCTCTTTACTTTCACCTTTTTGGTTTTTCCGCCAATGGTTGAATAGCTCAAATTTGATCCTAAATGCTGTCTTAAGATGTTTCATTAGATGAGCTTCTTATTGGCAAGGCTGAATTTGGCCGTTATTGTGTCGTAAGGACAACAAAACATGATTGTAAAGTTTCAAAGGAACGAATTGCTTTCTTGTGTAAACTTTATTCTCCTTCTTTTTTATTCTTGCAGTCCTCTTCCTATTGGGCCAAAGAATAGAAAATACAAATGTTGATAAGTTGTTTCCAATCTTGAACCTAAAAATGATTTGTCATTTGATCTAAAATGACTTGAAGCTAATCTAGAAACCATGACATGGTGAAATGCTATTTGATCCCATACAGGCAATTACAATTGTTTCACTTTGTTAAATTAATAAACCGATTCTTCTTTCCTTAGCTATCTTTCCTTTTATTTAAAAATATTCTTGACCATTTTTGCCATGTTGCTTTCAGTTTATTGACAATCCCCCAATACTGCAAATAGAAATTGTGTGGTGCTACTTCATGCTACAAGACATTAGGTGGCTCTCAGTGGCTGGAGAGCGCCTTCGGAAAGCTAGACAAGAACTTGAGCAGTCTCATGGAAAGGACTCCTACCGTGTCAGACTCCTTCAAGGAGGTCGTTATCCAGAGCTTGCACTGTGAGTAGTATTATCCACACACATTTAACTTGTATTATTCACAAGTTACGGTAGTTATTTATATGTCTCCATTAGTCATATTTATTTATAGTATTTGGATAAATCTCTGGTCATAGATATTTGAGGCTGGAGCTTCTGGAAGGAGTGGTAGCCTATCACAATGGTCAATTTGACAAATCAAGAAAATGGCTGACCTCCGCGCGAGAGAAATTTGTCAAGGTTAGTTTGACATAATTACGTTTTCTGAAAATTTTGGGACGGAAGTGACTGGACCAATTGTACCATGAATTAGGCCTTAACCTTTTTACTCGCTGGGTAGGTTTTTGGTATATCCTAGTTCACAGAAAATTGATTTGCTGATCATTGCATGCATTTCTAAAGCTACATGGGCTTAATGCTCGAAATCAAAAGAAGCAAATAATGGTTATCCATTCATTCTAGATTTGTTACTGTGTCTTTGATATAACAAAAGTGGGCTGAAAGGGTTTCACTTTTATTAATAATATTACCAATTAAGTTTGTCTAATGCTGCTTTCTTATTTTTGGTTTCAGCTGCAAGTTCCCGATGAAGCCTTATCACTTGTTATGAGCATGGGCTTTAGAGAACATGAGGTGAAGCGAGCATTGCGAATGAGCAATCAAGATGTTGGGAGTGCGGTTGATTTTCTTGTCGAGCAAAAAGCAAGGAGGGCAGAAAAAAGAGAAGAATATCTTCGGCAACAAAAGGAGATTATGTTAGTCTCATTAACAAATCCCCTTTTCTCTTTTATGGAATATTTCTCTATTCCGAAGTTTTAATTTTGTTGAGAAATTGGCAGGGAGCAAAAGAAGTATGGAAAAACACCCTTAAAGAAGCCTGTTGATATTCAGAAATTGAACGAATTGGTCTCCATCGGGTAGGAACAAAACTACATGGTTGTATGTTATAATTAATTTCAGGGGCATGTTTCTCTCAAAACAAAGACTAACCCTGTGCTATGTTAATTCACTAATGATCCTAAGAGTTGCTTGATTTTTTCAGGTTTGAGAAGGACCTTGCTGCCGAAGCACTTCGAAGGAATGAGAACGACACTCAGAAGGCGTTGGATGAGTTGACAGACCCAGAGATCAACTCTTCCATACAGGTCATTTGATTTTCCTGCAAAACAATTTTTCTTTTGGTTCAAAGTTATAAATAGCTCAGCCACTACCTTTCTTTGTATTACAGGTTACTATAGAATCAAGGAAAAGGAAGCAGAAGCAGAAAGAGACTGATGCTTCAGTTGAAGCCCTCGTACGCATGGGCTTCGACAGAGCAAGAGGTACTTTTCTAAGATATTTCTGAACCACAATGTGTTTAACCTTCCTATTTCAGGACATGCTAAACTACTTATTACTTTAATAACCAATATGGGCAATCACTCCTTTTGCCCTCATTTTTAAATATTTTTTTACACATGTTTTTGTCATTTTTTTTAAAACCCCTACGCTTGTCATCGTTGCAATGTGACCCAAGTTGATGTTGCTGTTTAAATTGGTGTAAAAAATGCGCACGTGTTACTGACATTTTTTTACACCTTTTCCATTGAACTTTCCGTGTTTTTGAAAATTGCTCCATAATCTTCCCCCATCTTTCTGTCACCAACCACACGGAGTGTTATCAATTTGGGCTAGATTTTACGGTTTGACAAGTTTAGGGAGCTAATTACCAAAATCAAAACACGGAGAGTTCTAGGGGGTATAATGTCAATAACCTTTTCTTGTTAATGACATTTCCGAAACAACAATACTTTTATAAGATATCCTAATTTTCATTAAATTAGGTGAGGCACCTAACTATGGCTTAATATTTTAAATTCTCTGTAGTGGTTGAAGCGATTCAGGGTGGTGGGAGTGTGGATCAAGTGATGCAAAAACTACTCTCAGAATCTGCACCTAACCCAATACATGCTCTTGACAACACAATGGGATTGGAGCCTTTCCCTGCAGTGGCTGCTAATGACATTGCGAGTTCTTCTGTTCCAATGGTGGACAACGTTGGCGAAGATGAAGGTGATGATGGTCCATCGACTGAAGGAAAAGTCGAAGAAGAGCGGGATATAGAGATGGAGGACGAGCTTGCTGATGGGCTAGCGAAAGTAGATGCTATGTCGGATTATGACATTGAAGTTACCAAAGAAGGTGAAGCGATAAACGAGTACTTGGCGCTTCTGGATTCAGCTGGCAAGTCATGAAAGAAGGGAGCCTCTTGCCTGAGGTGAAAACTACGCAGGACGGTACTGATGCAAAGTCAAATGATGTGTATATATATAACAGTATTTACTCAAACATTAGTTTATAGATTTCAGTTTCTGTTCAAAAGATGGAGATTTGCAGTTTCTTCATATCATGGGTTAATAGTTCTAACAGGCATTTGCAGATCGTTAACTGATATTGCAGTTATACTGGTTCATAATTTTGCCTGATCCCTATGATGAAAAGCTATTTAGACTCCAAATATATGTATTTTAAAAGAAAGTGACAGAAGAATCATAAACACAAGAGAGTTTTGCTATATTGTGCGATGAGAAAATCCAAGGCAAATTAGGGGATTCATCGGATTCAATCGATCAATCAAACAGATTGATCTAATCTAATTGAATTTCTTTTTTGCGATATCCGATCTTAATTGGATTAGATTGGATGTCAATTCTAGAAAACCAATATAGATTGGATGATACGTCTTTGTCGCTAAGGCCCCAATTAGTTTGGTTTTATTCAAAGAGGAGGGGTAGAAGGTTGACATAAGCTGGTCACTAAGGCCCCAATTAGTTTGGTTTTATTAAAAGAGGAGGGGTAGAAGGTTGAAATAAGCTGGATGGGATGCACTTTTTACATTCAAAACATTTAATTAAATCTAACATTTTATAGATAATTTATCTACAAAAAATATGTAAGTAGTATATATTTTAGGACAAATTACATTTTTTTCCCTCGAACTTTAGGCCTTGTTACAAAATACCCCCGAACTTTAATTTTAACATTTTTCCCCTTGAACTTTGGAAAACTTTGTGAATTTTCCCCCCTCAATTAATTTTGACAAAAAAATAAAAATAAAAATAAAACACTCGTTTGAAGCATAAGTTACAATATTAAATGTGAAACACTTATAATTAAGTTTAAAAAATAAATATTTTGAGTTGATTGTTATTTTTTTCCTCATATTTCTCTCTTCTAGGTAACTTCATTATTTCCCATTTAATAAAGGTAACGGATGCCAAAAATGTTGCCAATGTTTGTCATTTCATAATTCTATACTTAATACCCTAAACTAATGCTTCTAACGAGTGTTAGATGTATTTTTTCATTAAAATTTTAATTGAGGGGGAAAATTTGTAAACTTTTCTAAAGTTCGGGGGGGGGGGGGGGGGGGGAAGAATATAACAAATTAAAGTTATTGGTATATTTTGTGACAATGCCTAAAGTTTAGGGGGAAAAGTGTATTTGTCCTATATTTTATTAAATGGGATAATTAAGCTAGGACACATTTAATTTAAATGTGGATTGATATTTGTCACAACTTAAAACTATTGTATTAACATTTTTGGATATTATGTACTTCTCATTCTCTCTCTGAATATGAAAAAAGTTGCAGTGTTTAGCTGGACTTTTGCGCCATCTTCGGGCGCGACACCGGGCTTCCAACTCTGAAGTTCAGTCTCTGGACTCATCTCAACATTAGATTTCTCGTGATGGTAGCTGTGTGTGGAGTGGTGCATCCATCGGGGCGGATTTTAACCTATCTTAAAAGTGGGTTGTCCTTATGGTGGCTCTGCTCAGATCTGGCTTTTGTTCGACGGCCGATGAGTTGCTACCGGTAGATCTTTCT